>CM026217.1:20149075-20534075 GCA_014839995.1 Xenentodon cancila
TCAGCCGCTTAAATAGACACACCCCAGGCTAATTGACAAATTGGGTCATACCATCGCCAGGGGTGTACGCCATTTCACACAATCTCAAGAAAAATAAACATATACAAAATGAAATGATTACTACATAAAATTACACAAGGGAATATTCAAAACTAAAGCCAAGCAACAGAAAGACAAAGTAATGTACAATATGATTAGCAAATAAATATTTGCAAAAACACATCACCCCCGGTTGTCGATGATCTCCCGGCCCCGCCCCTCTGGTCCATATTTAACATACAGCTCCTCAGCGGCGCGCGCTTCCGCGTTGGAGCAACAGGGCAATGCGGTTCCTATCTCCCGGTAAGTAACAAATAGCAGGTGAATGAACTGATGGAATAATGGAAATGAGACATGAAATAGTGGGTACCTCACCACATGTCCTAGCTCTTAACATTACAGAAACGGGTGGTAGTGTGATAGCAAAACCATGACAAACAAGAATAAACAATCCCACACCTGCGTGACAAGGAGCGCAATCTTCGTCGAGCCCATTACGCAAGGCCCTCCTCCGTAGCAATACCAAAATGTATACATAAAGTCACCCATTCATTTAATTCCCTTATGTGACCACCACCAGACATTATACCCCGGAAGTGTGCAACTTGCAGTCTTTAAAACCAGTCTTTAAAACAGCAAGAAGGTTCCTGGTTCGATTCCCGTCCCGGTAGGTCTTTCTGTGTTAAGTTTGCATGTTCTCCCCGTGCTTGCGTGGGTTTCCTCCGGGTACTCCGGCTTCCTTCCACAGTCCAAAAACATGCATACTAGGTTAACTGATCTTTCTAAATTGCCCGTAGGTGTGAATGTGAGTGTGCTTGTTTGTCCGTCTTTGTATGTAGCCCTCGATGGACTGGCGACCTGTCCAGGTGGACCCCTGCCTTTCGCCTGCTATGTGTCGGGATAGGCTCCGGCAGACCCCCGTGACCCGGAGAAGGAGTAAGCAGGTATAGATAATGGATGGATTTACACTGTGTGCAACTGAAACTCTAATAAATAAATAACAAAAATATATCTACACTGTAAATGTGAACTCTAATAAGTTGTCTGTTTTTTTTATACTTTTGTGTTGTACTAGCTGAATGTTACTTGTCACAACTGTCATGCTATTATTTAAAACTAATTTAACAGCATCATATCGTTCAAATGTTGAAAAGAATAAAAGCAAAATATTAAACAATCTATTTGTATAAAATCTTTCAGTGTTTGCTAAAAAAAACTTAAAGTTGTAACAGAAAAATGTCCCTCAGTGATTATGTACCAGTACAGATGCATTCAGGGGATTCAATTTATTAGACCGTCTGACAAACAGCACTCAAGCTGCAGTGGACGACAGTCAGTCCTCATAAGTCCGGCCATGCTGGAAACGTCTCTGACTGGACAAAGACCTCCAGTGTGATGCTCCTTTTACGCCTTTTTTGTTGCTCTGTGACTGATGCGATGAAGTATATCTGAAATGTTTGTTCAGCCTCAAACTTGATCCAGTAACGGTCAATATGCCATATTAAAAATAAAACATTAAAACCTTGACACAAGATATAAGGTTTTCTGTGAAGTACACTGAATTATACATTTTGGTGTGGATGAAATCTGAACCATAGAAGATACTCCATAAAGATTCTGAACCCAATAAATGTAACTTGTTTTGAGACACTTTAATTAAATGTGGCAGTGGCCCACCCCTTTCATCACTATGGCAACTGATTTCGCACTGAGCATCACCTGTTGGTGATCAGGAGCGCAGATATAAAATAGGAAGTCCTTCGTGCTTGCCTGCTCCTGTGATATGATGCTCAGGTGTTTGTGTATCAGAGTCAGAGTCAGAGTCAGAGTCAAGTTTATTGTCAATTCTACTACATGTGAGATACATACAGAGAATCGAAATTACGTTACTCTCAAACCCTTGGTGCTACACAATAAATAAATTTTAAACACAAAGTGCAAATTAAAAAGAAACAAGTTATGGCATGACGTTTGGTTTAAGTGTACAACAGTTTTTCGGTCTGATTAAAGTGACCTGGTGCAAAGTAGAAAAATGTGCATGTGTATGTGTGCATCTATGGTTTTTCTGCTGGCTTGTTCGTCGTTGGTCCAGCATGCTCCATGCCTTTTGTGCTGGGGAACCATAGGCTTGCCACTGCTTGGCTTTGCCTGAAACTGTGTTGCCTGATGGTGCTTTGCCCAGCCAGATGTAGCCGTGCAGGCCATCAGGCACTGCAACATTATGCTGGCTTTGTGTGTGTGTGTGTGTGTGTGTGTGTGCGTTTTTACATTTTTTTTATCTTAAGGTGTGCAGCAGTATGGGTCACCACATATCCTACTACTCTTTAAGGGTCAGACTTTGAGTTGAGTTGAAGACTTGAGAATAATGATGTAACTAATAAACCATTGTTTCCAATTGACAGTCATCGGTATGCTGCATGCACAGTGTCAGCACAGTTGTTGCTAGGCGACAAAACAACATTCCATTCCATCTATGATGACATCATCACATGGCACAAGTGTTTTGTCATGACAACATTGCATCATAAGACCTGATGACATCACAGGGGTTCTCTATATTATAAAAGGGAGAACTGAAGGCAGTCATCTCACTTGCAGTCCTTGCAACACACATCGCTGGTCACTGAGCACACTTTAGGACTTACTTCAAACATCCAACATACAACGCAGGTAAAAAGTAGCTAATACCATTATTGAAACAACAACCAAAACAATGAGTCAATCAAGTGAAACAACTTCACCTAAACTTCTGTGGGGCGACATGGTGGATGATGATGATCAATTTGAAAGCGAATTTGGAGGATGTGTTAACTTTGCTTGTAGTAATGGGAATGAAAACAAGAATGAGAAAGTGAAAACGATGGATGATAATAAATTTGAAAGAGAATTTGGGGGATGCGTTAACTTTGCTTACAGTGATGGGAATAAAAACAAGGATGAGAAGCCCCAAACGCCACCTCTCAGATATGAAAAGCAGTCATATAAAGAGGAAGTCCAGCTCTCTGCTCCCCCACCGGATGATGGCAGAGAGCAGATCTACTACTTTACAAATCAACTGCATATCATGAAAAAACGGCTGCAAAGAAACAGTTTGTTGTATTCTCAAGAAAGAAATAAGAGCGCTACAGCAGAATATTACGTAAACTCCTACCGTCAAAAAATCCAAGACATGGAAACTGCTTTGAAGAACGAAAGAAAGCTTAGACTAGCCAGTGAAAATGAGCTCAGCCAGTGCAAAAGCATTATTGCAGATTTGCAGTCTTCCAAAACCTCTGAAGGCCACAGTGATGAAGTGAAAACCTTAACGAGGGAGCTGCAAGAACAGAGCAGTTATATTCAGGAACTGACTGCTAGACTGAGAGCACAAGAAGAGCTCACCAAGAGTTTTGAGAGAAAGGTGGCCGAGTTCGCAGACAAAGTACCACAACTGGTAACTGTTACAAAAATCGATGCTGTCACACAAACTGAAGTTATTGGAAAAATGTCCACGCCAAAAGACCACGTGGACCCAGGAAAGATGTCAGTACAACATGAAGCATCAGAACCCGATGAGGTCCCTGAGGTGACGGGGACCAGTGAAACTAAATTGGCCTCCAAACCAGAAGTGGTCTCTCAACAAAAAACAAAACAGAAGCAGAGACACAGTAAAAATATTAAGGAAGATAATTTGCCTGCAACCAAGTACCAAAATGATGTCATCGACGGATTCACTCAACCTCAGGAACTTATTCCAACAGAAGAGTCGTTTGTAGCCAACATGTCCGGTACAAACACAGTAGTTTCTGACCAGCCGGAGATAAAAGAAGTAAAGCTGGACAGCAAACCAGATGATATTTATTACAAAACAAAAAAGAAGCGCAGATGCAGTGAAAATAAAAAGGAAGATAAATTGCCTGCAACCAACTACCAAAGTGATGTCATCAACGAATTTGTTCAACCTCAGGAAGTTATTC
This sequence comes from Xenentodon cancila, assembly GCA_014839995.1. Taxonomy (NCBI): domain Eukaryota; kingdom Metazoa; phylum Chordata; class Actinopteri; order Beloniformes; family Belonidae; genus Xenentodon; species Xenentodon cancila. Next base: position 20,153,068 of record CM026217.1, read on the forward strand.
CAAAAGAAGAGTCATTTGTACCGGACATGTTGACTGCAAAAACAGGAGTCTCTGACCTGCCGGAGATAAAAGATAAAGAGCTGGACAGCAAACCAGATGATATTTCTTATTACAAAACAAAAAAGAAGCGCAGGCACAAGAAAAAGGAAAAAGAAGAACTCTCCTTTAATAACAACCAAAGTAACGTTGAAAAAATCATTCAATTACCGTAAGTTTTTAAGCAGTTGACATACAGTAGGATTTAAATGTTTGGACACACTTATTCATTCAAAATGGATATAGTCTGTCCAAATGTCTGAGTGGTACTGATGTTGTTCTGTCTTAGTCGGGTTTTCTCCAGGTACTCTGGTTTCATCCCAAAAAAAAAAATTCTTACATAAAAACAAGCTGTCCACACCTGAATGAACAACTAAATAGATATAACTTATAAACGTATAACTTAACTGAAACTTAACTTAGTGGTTAGCACTGTTGCCTCACAGCAAGAAGGTTCCTGGTTCGATTCCCGTCCCGGTAGGTCTTTCTGTGTTAAGTTTGCATGTTCTCCCCGTGCTTGCGTGGGTTTCCTCCGGGTACTCCGGCTTCCTTCCATGTCCAAAAACATGCATACTAGGTTAACTGATCTTTCTAAATTTCCCGTAGGTGTGAATGTGAGTGTGCTTGTTTGTCCGTCTTTGTATGTGGCCCTCGATGGACTGGCGACCTGTCCAGGTGGACCCCTGCCTTTCGCCTGCTATGTGTCGGGATAGGCTCCGGCAGACCCCCGTGACCCAGAGAAGGAGTAAGCAGGTATAGATAATGGATGGATTTACACTGTGCACAACTGAAACTCTAATAAATTAATAACAAAATATATCTACACTGTAAATGTGAACTCTAATAAGTTGTCTGTTTTTTTTATACTTTTGTGTTCTACTAGCTGAATGTTACTTGTCACAACTGTCATGCTATTATTTAAAACTAATTTAACAGCATCATATCGTTCAAATATTGAAAAGAATAAAAGCAAAATATTAAACAATCTATTTGTATAAATCTTTCAGTGTTTGCTAAAACAAACTAAAAGCTGTAACAGAAAAATGTCCCTCAGTGATTATGTACCAGTACAGATGCATTCAGGGGATTCAATTTATTAGACCGTCTGACAAACAGCACTCAAGCTGCAGTGGACGACAGTCAGTCCTCATAAGTCCGGCCACGCTGGAAACGTCTCTGACTGGACAAAGACCTCCAGTGTGATGCTCCTTTTACACCTTTTTTGTTGCTCTGTGACTGATGCGATGAAGTATAGCTGAAATGTTTGTTCAGCCTCAAACTTGATCCAGTAACGGTCAATATGCCATATTAAAAATAAAACATTAAAACCTTGACACAAGATATAAGGTTTTCTGTGAAGTACACTGAATTATACATTTTGGTGTGGATGAAATCTGAACCATAGAAGATACTCCATAAAGATTCTGAACCCAATAAATGTAACTTGTTTTGAGACACTTTAATTAAATGTGGCAGTGGCCCACCCCTTTAATCACTATGGCAACTGATTTCGCACTGAGCATCACCTGTTGGTGATCAGGAGCGCAGGTATAAAAAAGGAAGTCCTTCGTGCTTGCCTGCTCCTGTGATATGATGCTCAGGTGTTTGTGAGTCAGAGTCAGAGTCAGAGTCAGAGTCAGAGTCAGAGTCAGAGTCAGAGTCAGAGTCAGAGTCAGAGTCAGAGTCAGAGTCAGAGTCAGAGTCAAGTTTATTGTCAATTCTACTACATGTGAGATACATACAGAGAATCGAAATTACGTTACTCTCAAACCCTCGGTGCTACACAATAAATACATTTTAAACACAAAGTGCAAATTAAAAAGAAACAAGTTATGGCATGACGTTTGGTTTAAGTGTACAACAGTTTTTCGGTCTGATTAAAGTGACCTGGTGCAAAGTAGAAAAATGTGCATGTGTATGTGTGCATCTACGGTTTTTCTGCTGGCTTGTTCGTCGTTGGTCCATCATGCTCTATGCCTTTTGTGCTGGGGAACCATAGGCTTGCCAATGCTTGGCTTTGCCTGAAACTGTGTTGCCTGATGGTGCTTTGCCCACCCAGATGTAGCCGTGCAGGCCATCAGGCACTGCAACATTATGCAGGTTTTGTGTGTGTGTGTGCGTGTGTTTTTACATTTTTTTTATCTTCAGGTATGCAGCAGTATGGGTCACCACATATCCTACTACTCTTTAAGGGTCAGACTTTGAGTTGAGTTGAAGACTTGAGAACAATGATGTAACTAATAAACCATTGTTTCCAATTGACAGTCATCGGTATGCTGCATGCACAGTGTCAGCACAGTTGTTGCTAGGCGACAAAACAACATTCCATTCCATCTATGATGACATCATCACATGGCACAAGTGTTTTGTCATGACAACATTGCATCATAAGACCTGATGACATCACAGGGGTTCTTTATATTATAATAGGGAGAACTGAGGGCAGTCATCTCACTTGCAGTCCTTGCAACACACATCGCTGGTCACTGAGCACACTTCAGGACTTACTTCAAACATCCAACATACAACGCAGGTAAAAAGTAGCTAATACCAGTATTGAAACAACAACCAAAACAATGAGTCAATCAAGTGAAACAAATTCACCTAAACTTCTGTGGGGCGACATGGTGGATGATGATGATCAATTTGAAAGAGAATTTGGAGGATGTGTTAACTTTGCTTGTAGTAATGGGAATGAAAACAAGGATGAGAAAGTGAAAACGATGGATGATAATACATTTGAAAGAGAATTTGGGGGATGCGTTAACTTTGCTTACAATGATGGGAATGAAAACAAGGATGAGAAGCCCCAAACGCCACCTCTCAGATATGAAAAGCAGTCGTATAAAGAGGAAGTCCAGCTCTCTGCTCCCCCACCGGATGATGGCAGAGAGCAGATCTACTACTTTACAAATCAACTGCATATCATGAAAAAACGGCTGCAAAGAAACAGTTTGTTGTATTCTCAAGAAAGAAATAAGAGCGCTACAGCAGAATATTACGTAAACTCCTACCGTCAAAAAATCCAAGACATGGAAACTGCTTTGAAGAACGAAAGAAAGCTTAGACTAGCCAGTGAAAATGAGCTCAGCCAGTGCAAAAGCATTATTGCAGATTTGCAGACTTCCAAAACCTCTGAAGGGCACAGTGATGAAGTGAAAACCTTAAAGAGGGAGCTGCAAGAACAGAGCAGTTATATTCAGGAACTGACTGCTAGACTGAGAGCACAAGAAGAGCTCACCAAGAGTTTTGAGAGAAAGGTGGCCGAGTTCGCAGACAAAGTACCACAACTGGTAACTGTTACAAAAATCGATGCTGTCACACAAACTGAAGTTATTGGAAAAATGTCCACGCCAAAAGTCCACGTGGACCCAGGAAAGATGTCAGTACAACATGAAGCATCAGAACCCGATGAGGTCCCTGAGGTGACGGGGACCAGTGAAACAAAATTGGCCTCCAAACCAGAAGTGGTCTCTCAACAAAAAACAAAACAGAAGCAGAGACACAGTAAAAATATTAAGGAAGATAAATTGCCTGCAACCAAGTACCAAAATGATGTCATCGACGGATTCACTCAACCTCAGGAACTTATTCCAACAGAAGAGTCGTTTGTAGACAACATGTCCCGTACAAACACAGTAGTTTCTGACCAGCCGGAGATAAAAGAAGTAAAGCTGGACAGCAAACCAGATGATATTTATTACAAAACAAAAAAGAAGCGCAGATGCAGTAAAAATAAAAAGGAAGATAAATTGCCTGCAACCAACTACCAAAGTGATGTCATCAACAAATTTGTTCAACCTCAGGAAGTTATTCCAAAAGAAGAGTCATTTGTACCGGACATGTTGACTGCAAAAACAGGAGTCTCTGACCTGCCGGAGATAAAAGATAAAGAGCTGGACAGCAAACCAGATGATATTTCTTATTACAAAACAAAAAAGAAGCGCAGGCACAAGAAAAAGGAAAAAGAAGAACTCTCCTTTAACAACAACCAAAGTAACGTTGAAAAAATCATTCAATTACCGTAAGTTTTTAAGCAGTTGACATACAGTAGGATTTAAATGTTTGGACACACTTATTCATTCAAAATGGATATAGTCTGTCCAAATGTCTGAGTGGTACTGATGTGGTTCTGTCTTAGTCGGGTTTTCTCCAGGTACTCTGGTTTCATCCCAAAAAAAAAAATTCTTACATAAAAACCAGCTGTCCACATCTGAATGAACAACTAAATAGATAAAACTTATAAACGTATAACTTAACTTAGCTTGTTTGTCCGTCTTTGTATGTGGCCCTCGATGGACTGGCGACCTGTCCAGGTGGACCCCTGCCTTTCGCCTGCTATGTGTCAGGATAGGCTCCGGCAGACCCCTGTGACCCGGAGAAGGAGTAAGCAGGTATAGATAATGGATGGATTTACACTGTGCACAACTGAAACTCTAATAAATTAATAACAAAATATATCTACACTGTAAATGTGAACTCTAATAAGTTGTCTGTTTTTTTTATACTTTTGTGTTGTACTAGCTGAATGTTACTTGTCACAACTGTCATGCTATTATTTAAAACTTATTTAACAGCATAATATCGTTCAAATATTGAAAAGAATAAAAGCAAAACATTAAACAATCTACATGTATAAATCTTGCAGTGTTTGCTAAAACAAACTAAAAGTTGTAACAGAAAAATGTCCCTCAGTGATTATGTACCAGTACAGATGCATTCAGGGGATTCAATTTATTAGACCGTCTGACAAACAGCACTCAAGCTGCAGTGGACGACAGTCAGTCCTCATAAGTCCGGCCACGCTGGAAACGTCTCTGACTGGACAAAGACCTCCAGTGTGATGCTCCTTTTACACCTTTTTTGTTGCTCTGTGACTGATGCGATGAAGTATAGCTGAAATGTTTGTTCAGCCTCAAACTTGATCCAGTAACGGTCAATATGCCATATTAAAAATAAAACATTAAAACCTTGACACAAGATATAAGGTTTTCTGTGAAGTACACTGAATTATACATTTTGGTGTGGATGAAATCTGAACCATAGAAGATACTCCATAAAGATTCTGAACCCAATAAATGTAACTTGTTTTGAGACACTTTAATTAAATGTGGCAGTGGCCCACCCCTTTAATCACTATGGCAATTGATTTCGCACTGAGCATCACCTGTTGGTGATCAGGAGCGCAGGTATAAAATAGGAAGTCCTTTGTGCTTGCCTGCTCCTGTGATATGATGCTCAGGTGTTTGTGAGTCAGAGTCAGAGTCAGAGTCAGAGTCAAGTTTATTGTCAATTCTACTACATGTGAGATACATACAGAGAATCGAAATTACGTTACTCTCAAACCCTCGGTGCTACACAATAAATAAATTTTAAACACAAAGTGCAAATTAAAAAGAAACAAGTTATGGCATGACGTTTGGTTTAAATGTACAACAGTTTTTCGGTCTGATTAAAGTGACCTGGTGCAAAGTAGAAAAATGTGCATGTGTATGTGTGCATCTACGGTTTTTCTGCTGGCTTGTTCGTCGTTGGTCCAGCATGCTCCATGCCTTTTGTGCTGGGGAACCATAGGCTTGCCAATGCTTGGCTTTGCCTGAAACTGTGTTGCCTGATGGTGCTTTGCCCAGCCAGATGTAGCCGTGCAGGCCATCAGGCACTGCAACATTATGCTGGTTTTGTGTGTGTGTGTGCGTTTATACATTTTTTTAATCTTAAGGTGTGCAGCAGTATGGGTCACCACATATCCTACTACTCTTTAAGGGTCAGACTTTGAGTTGAGTTGAAGACTTGAGAATAATGATGTAACTAATAAACCATTGTTTCCAATTGACAGTCATCGGTATGCTGCATGCACAGTGTCAGCACAGTTGTTGCTAGGCGACAAAACAACATTCCATTCCATCTATGATGACATCATCACATGGCACAAGTGTTTTGTCATGACAACATTGCATCATAAGACCTGATGACATCACAGGGGTTCTCTATATTATAATAGGGAGAACTGAGGGCAGTCATCTCACTTGCAGTCCTTGCAACACACATCGCTGCTCACTGAGCACACTTCAGGACTTACTTCAAACATCCAACATACAACGCAGGTAAAAAGTAGCTAATACCAGTATTGAAACAACAACCAAAACAATGAGTCAATCAAGTGAAACGACTTCACCTAAACTTCTGTGGGGCGACATGGTGGATGATGATGATCAATTTGAAAGCGAATTTGGAGGATGTGTTAACTTTGCTTGTAGTAATGGGAATGAAAACAAGGATGAGAAAGTGAAAACGATGGATGATAATAAATTTGAAAGAGAATTTGGAGGATGCGTTAACTTTGCTTACAGTGATGGGAATGAAAACAAGGATGAGAAGCCCCAAACGCCACCTCTCAGATATGAAAAGCAGTCGTCTAAAGAGGAAGTCCAGCTCTCTGCTCCCCCACCGGATGATGACAGAGAGCAGATCTACTACTTTACAAATCAACTGCATATCATGAAAAAACGGCTGCAAAGAAACAGTTTGTTGTATTCTCAAGAAAGAAATAAGAGCGCTACAGCTGAATATTACGTAAACTCCTACCGTCAAAAAATCCAAGACATGGAAACCGCTTTGAAGAACGAAAGAAAGCTGAGACTAGCCAGTGAAAATGAGCTCAGCCAGTGCAAAAGCATTATTGCAGATTTGCAGTCTTCCAAAACCACTGAAGGGCACAGTGATGAAGTGAAAGCCTTAAAGAGGGAGCTGCAAGAACAGAGCAGTTATATTCAGGAACTGACTGCTAGACTGAGAGCACAAGAAGAGCTCACCAAGAGTTTTGAGAGAAAGGTGGCCGAGTTCGCAGACAAAGTACCACAACTGGTAACTGTTACAAAAATCGATGCTGTCACACAAACTGAAGTTATTGGAAAAATGTCCACGCCAAAAGACCACGTGGACCCAGGAAAGATGTCAGTACAACATGAAGCATCAGAACCCGATGAGGTCCCTGAGGTGACGGGGACCAGTGAAACAAAATTGGCCTCCAAACCAGAAGTGGTCTCTCAACAAAAAACAAAAAAGAAGCAGAGACACAGTAAAAATATAAAGGAAGATAAATTGCCTGCAACCAAATACCAAAATGATGTCATCGACGGATTCACTCAACCTCAGGAACTTATTCCAACAGAAGAGTCGTTTGTAGACAACATGTCCCGTACAAACACAGTAGTTTCTGACCTGCCGGAGATAAAAGAAGTAAAGCTGGACAGCAAACCAGATGATATTTATTACAAAACAAAAAAGAAGCGCAGATGCAGTAAAAATAAAAAGGAAGATAAATTGCCTGCAACCAACTACCAAAGTGATGTCATCAACAAATTTGTTCAACCTCAGGAAGTTATTCCAAAAGAAGAGTCATTTGTACCGGACATATTGACTGCAAAAACAGGAGTCTCTGACCTGCCGGAGATAAAAGATAAAGAGCTGGACACCAAACCAGATGATATTTCTTATTACAAAACAAAAAAGAAGCGCAGGCACAAGAAAAAGGAAAAAGAAGAACTCTCCTTTAATAACAACCAAAGTAACGTTGAAAAAATCATTCAATTACCGTAAGTTTTTAAGCAGTTGACATACAGTAGGATTTAAATGTTTCAAAATGGATATAGTCTGTCCAAATGTCTGAGTGCTACTGATGTTGTTCTGTCTTAGTCGGGTTTTCTCCAGGTACTCTGGTTTCATCCCAAAATGAAACATTCTTACATAAAAACAAGCTGTCCACATCTGAATGAACAACTAAATAGATATAACTCATAAACTTATAACTTAACTGAAACTTAACTTAGTGGTTAGCACTGTTGCCTCACAGCAAGAAGGTTCCTGGTTCGATTCCCGTCCCGGTGGGTCTTTCTGTGTTAAGTTTGCATGTTCTCCCCGTGCTTGCGTGGGTTTCCTCCGGGTACTCCGGCTTCCTTCCACAGTCCAAAAACATGCATACTAGGTTAACTGATCTTTCTAAATTGCCCGTAGGTGTGAATGTGAGTGTGCTTGTTTGTCCGTCTTTGTATGTCGCCCTCGATGGACTGGCGACCTGTCCAGGTGGACCCCTGCCTTTCGCCTGCTATGCGTCGGGATAGGCTCCAGACCCCTGTGACCCGGAGAAGGAGTAAGCAGGTATAGATAATGGATGGATTTACACTGTGCACAACTGAAACTCTAATAAATTAATAACAAAATATATCTACACTGTAAATGTGAACTCTAATAAGTTGTCTGTTTTTTTTATACTTTTGTGTTGTACTAGCTGAATGTTACTTGTCACAACTGTCATGCTATTATTTAAAACTTATTTAACAGCATCATATCGTTCAAATATTGAAAAGAAAAAAAGCAAACTATTAAACATTCTATTTGTATAAATCTTTCAGTGTTTGCTAAAACAAATTAAAAGTTGTAACAGAGAAATGTCCCTCAGTGATTATGTACCAGTACAGATGCATTCAGGGGATTCAATTTATTAGACCGTCTGACAAACAGCACTCAAGCTGCAGTGGACGACAGTCAGTCCTCATAAGTCCGGCCACGCTGGAAACGTCTCTGACTGGACAAAGACCTCCAGTGTGATGCTCCTTTTACGCCTTTTTTGTTGCTCTGTGACTGATGTGATGAAGTATAGCTGAAATGTTTGTTCAGCCTCAAACTTGATCCAGTAACGGTCAATATGCCATATTAAAAATAAAACATTAAAACCTTGACACAAGATATAAGGTTTTCTGTGAAGTACACTGAATTATACATTTTGGTGTGGATGAAATCTGAACCATAGAAGATACTCCATAAAGATTCTGAACCCAATAAATGTAACTTGTTTTGAGACACTTTAATTAAATGTGGCAGTGGCCCACCCCTTTCATCACTATGGCAACTGATTTCGCACTGAGCATCACCTGTTGGTGATCAGGAGCGCAGGTATAAAAAAGGAAGTCCTTCGTGCTTGCCTGCTCCTGTGATATGATGCTCAGGTGTTTGTGTATCAGAGTCAGAGTCAGAGTCAGAGTCAGAGTCAGAGTCAGAGTCAGAGTCAGTTGGTCGTTGGTCGTCGTTGGTCCAGCATGCTCCATGCCTTTTGTGCTGGGGAACCATAGGCTTGCCAATGCTTGGCTTTGCCTTAAACTGTGTTGCCTGATGGTGCTTTGCCCAGCCAGATGTAGCCGTGCAGGCCATCAGGCACTGCAACATTATGCAGGTTTTGTGTGTGTGTGTGTGTCCGTGTGTCTTTACATTTTTTTTATCTTAAGGTGTGCAGCAGTATGGGTCACCACATATCCTACTTCTCTTTAAGGGTCAGGCTTTGAGTTGAGTTGACAACTTGAGAACAATGATGTAACTAATAAACCAGTGTTTCCAATTGACAGTCATCGGTATGCTGCATGCACAGTGTCAGCACAGTTGTTGCTAGGCGACAAAACAACATTCCATTCCATCTATGATGACATCATCACATGGCACAAGTGTTTTGTCATGACAACATTGCATCATAAGACCTGATGACATCACAGGGGTTCTCTATATTATAATAGGGAGAACTGAGGGCAGTCATCTCACTTGCAGTCCTTGCAACACACATCGCTGGTCACTGAGCACACTTCAGGACTTACTTCAAACATCCAACATACAACGCAGGTAAGAAGTAGCTAATACCAGTATTGAAACAACAACCAAAACAATGAGTCAATCAAGTGAAACAACTTCACCTAAACTTCTGTGGGGCGACATGGTGGATGATGATGATCAATTTGAAAGCGAATTTGCAGGATGTGTTAACTTTGCTTGTAGTAATGGGAATGAAAACAAGGATGAGAAAGTGAAAACGATGGATGATAATACATTTGAAAGAGAATTTGGAGGATGCGTTAACTTTGCTTACAGTGATGGGAATAAAAACAAGGATGAGAAGCCCCAAACGCCACCTCTCAGATATGAAAAGCAGTCGTATAAAGAGGAAGTCCAGCTCTCTGCTCCCCCACCGGATGATGGAAGAGAGCAGATTTACTACTTTACAAATCAACTGCATATCATGAAAAAACGGCTGCAAAGGAACAGTTTGTTGTATTCTCAACAAAGAAATAAGAGCGCTACAGCAGAATATTACTTAAACTCCTACCGTCAAAAAATCCAAGACATGGAAACTGCTTTGAAGAACGAAAGAAAGCTTAGACTAGCCAGTGAAAATGAGCTCAGCCAGTGCAAAAGCATTATTGCAGATTTGCAGTCTTCCAAAACCTCTGAAGGGCACAGTGATGAAGTGAAAACCTTAAAGAGGGAGCTGCAAGAACAGAGCAGTTATATTCAGGAACTGACTGCAAGACTGAGAGCACAAGAAGAGCTCACCAAGAGTTTTGAGAGAAAGGTGGCCGAGTTCGCAGACAAAGTACCACAACTGGTAACTGTTACAAAAATCGATGCTGTCGCACTAACTGAAGTTATTGGAAAAATGTCCACGCCAAAAGACCACGTGGACCCAGGAAAGATGTCAGTACAACATGAAGCATCAGAACCCGATGAGGTCCCTGAGGTGACGGGGACCAGTGAAACAAAATTGGCCTCCAAACCAGAAGTGGTCTCTCAACAAAAAACAAAACAGAAGCAGAGACACAGTAAAAATATTAAGGAAGATAAATTGCCTGCAACCAAGTACCAAAATGATGTCATCGACGGATTCACTCAACCTCAGGAACTTATTCCAACAGAAGAGTCGTTTGTAGCCAACATGTCCGGTACAAACACAGTAGTTTCTGACCTGCCGGAGATAAAAGAAGTAAAGCTGGACAGCAAACCAGATGATATTTATTACAAAACAAAAAAGAAACGCAGATGCAGTGAAAATAAAAAGGTAGAAGATAAATTGCCTGCAACCAACTACCAAAGTGATGTCATCAACGAATTTGTTCAACCTCAGGAAGTTATTCCAAAAGAAGAGTCATTTGTACCGGACATGTTGACTGCAAAAACAGGAGTCTCTGACCTGCCGGAGATAAAAGATAAAGAGCTGGACAGCAAACCAGATGATATTTCTTATTACAAAACAAAAAAGAAGCGCAGGCACAAGAAAAAGGAAAAAGAAGAACTCTCCTTTAATACCAACCAAAGTAACGTTGAAAAAATCATTCAATTACCGTAAGTTTTTAAGCAGTTGACATACAGTAGGATTTAAATGTTTGGACACACTTATTCATTCAAAATGGATATAGTCTGTCCAAATGTCTGAGTGGTACTGATGTGGTTCTGTCTTAGTCGGGTTTTCTCCAGGTACTCTGGTTTCATCCCAAAATGAAAAATTCTTACATAAAAACAAGCTGTCCACATCTGAATGAACAACTAAATAGATATAACTTATAAACGTATAACTTAACTGAAACTTAACTTAGTGGTTAGCACTGTTGCCTCACAGCAAGAAGGTTCCTGGTTCGATTCCCGTCCCGGTGGGTCTTTCTGTGTTAAGTTTGCATGTTCTCCCCGTGCTTGCGTGGGTTTCCTCCGGGTACTCCGGCTTCCTTCCACAGTCCAAAAACATGCATACTAGGTTAACTGATCTTTCTAAATTTCCCGTAGGTGTGAATGTGAGTGTGCTTGTTTGTCCGTCTTTGTATGTGGCCCTCGATGGACTGGCGACCTGTCCAGGTGGACCCCTGCCTTTCGCCTGCTATGTGTCGGGATAGGCTCCGGCAGACCCCTGTGACCCGGAGAAGGAGTAAGCAGGTATAGATAATGGATGGATTTACACTGTGCACAACTGAAACTCTAATAAATTAATAACAAAATATATCTACACTGTAAATGTGAACTCTAATAAGTTGTCTGTTTTTTTTAATACTTTTGTGTTGTACTAGCTAAATGTTACTTGTCACAACTGTCATGCTATTATTTAAAACTTATTTAACAGCATCATATCGTTCAAATATTGAAAAGAAAAAATGCAAACTATTAAACAATCTATTTGTATAAATCTTTCAGTGTTTGCTAAAACAAACTAAAAGCTGTAACAGAAAAATGTCCCTCAGTGATTATGTACCAGTACAGATGCATTCAGGGGATTCAATTTATTAGACCGTCTGACAAACAGCACTCAAGCTGCAGTGGACGACAGTCAGTCCTCATAAGTCCGGCCACGCTGGAAACCTTGACAAAAGATGAAAACTTTTCTGTGAATCATACTGAATTATAATTTTTGGTGTTCCTGAGATCTGAACCATAAAAGAGTTGAGATAATTGCAACTTTTTAATTTTTTTAAACATTTTTTGTGGCACTAGTGGCTGTTTTGGGAAAAATGGGTGCAGAGGAAAGAGTGACAGCAGTCTGTCTCAAAAATGAGGTTTAACAATCTCTGAGTTCAATAACTAAGAGTCAGCAAACCCTGAGAAAGAAATTGAGTTGTTAGAGGCAACTCTAAACTCTTTTTTGAAACTGTCAGCTGTGAGTATGCCAACTCTGAGGTACTGTGACTCAAAGATATCAACTGTCCTCCGTTACCCGAATCCACCATGGCAACACCAGATAAATAGAAGAGATCCACCTACTCTTTTCTTTCTTTTTAATTTTTTAATAATTTTAGATTATTTTTAGATTTTAGATAGATTTTTTCATTAGAATCACTTGGCTTTCTGTAGAAACAACAGGGTAAAGGAAGACAATGTTGGAGAAATGACAGGGCTACTGACTATAATTCTGCATCCAAAAACAAAATGAATTATTTTTTAAACTTCATCTTTAATTGCGACAATTTCTGACAGGTAATTTGAATGTTACAGACTCATTTGTACTTACTTTAATAATATTTTCACCCAAACAAAAGAAAAATTAATTGAAGTGCCTTTGATGGGATTATAGGTGCAGTTAAAATTCAATGACACTAAATCCTGCAGAAATGTTGCTTTACTCACAGGAGAAAGAAGCAGGATGCTATTAAAACATGATGTTAAATCATTACTGATATCTTCTCAATCATATAGGTGATACGGCTTCCTGATTTTCTGAATCGATTTGATTCAGATGCTGAAGGTAACAAAAAGGTGACTTCATTAAATGCATTTCTACATACGTTGAGACGGTAGTGATACAAAATCAATCAATAATTAAGCTGGACATATTTGTATAGTTTGCCAGATATAAAATGTTTGAGTAAATGCTGTTCTACATTCTGCGGTATTAAATGGAAAGACAATTGATCAATACTTGAGAGAATAAAGATATGAAATCAGAAATCTTCACCATTTACAGCATTTACATTTTGTGTGTTGTCAGTTTTGAAATAATGTGAGTCAGTTCTACTGTTTTTTCCATTTATTTATGTAACTTTGTCCATGAAAAGGTTCATGTAACTTCTGTAAATTCTGTGTAATTTTGTGCTTCTTGTCTCAAATTGACATCTGTCTGCTGACTTAAAAAAACAAAACAAAAATAAGTTTTATTTGACTCCTTTACAATACAGTTCATCATTACAATAATATTTATCTATCATCATACTGCCATTTCATTGACTTTACTGTAATGTTATTGCCCTTGGCTCTTAAACCCAACGTCATGTTATTACCTGTTTCTTTTATATTTTATATTTGCACTTTGTGTTTATTTATTGTGTAGCACCGAGGGTTTGAGAGTAATGTCATTTTGATTCTCTGTATGTACCTCACATGAGGCAGAATTGACAATAAACGTGACTTTACTACAGCGATGAGCCTTGGGTTTTAAGTATCCTGATCAGATGGTAAGGAGACTGTTGAAATGAAAATCTCCAATATTTCTGCAGGCGGTAGTTGGTTGATGGTCCCTAAATGAGACTGATGAGCAAATGTCTGTTGAACACATAAAATAAAAGTAATTTCACTGCAGTACTCATTGACAGAGAGAAACTATGAGATAAACTGAAACTACGAACTGACAATCCCCGCAAGAATGCACAATTAACATTTCACCACGATTACGACTTGCAGATACAAATGTATAAATAGACTTGAAAGTGGGGGGTGGACATGTCCCCCCCATCCCCAGTGGAAATTAAGCCTATGGTGAAAAGGAAAACTGAGTTTGAGGAACAAAATCTCATCTGGTTTATTTTGTTTGTCATTGGAGTAAAAATACAGTCTTTTAACATTTTGTTGAGTGAAGTCTCAAGTCCTCAAAATAAAGTCAATCCAAGTAATGTGTTACTAGTAACTTTGGATGACATCTTCTGCTGTGACCTTGTGTCCTTTCCAAAGCTTTTTTTTTTGCTCTGAGGCCAAGCTTTAGGAAATGTCCACAGATCTTCATGGTTTAATGCATGGCAGAAACACCACTTGCACCTGGAACAGGAGCTTCAGTTGCAGCCGCAGGCTGATGGTAGGAGAGGCAGGACTAGGACTGTCGATGGGCCAAAACCTTATCCTTCCCCAATCTTTATCCAAACACATCTCTATTGAGGGGACAAATTCCAGCTGAGCAAAATCCAAACTGAACATTTGTTGGGATTGCTGCCAAGAGAATAACTCCAGGGACATCGTAAATAAACATTGCTTTCCCAGGGTTTTGTAGTATCCAGGCATCACAGTATGCGGTTACTTGTTTTAAAGGTTCTTACACTAAACCATTAAAAGACTGGAACCTGTGTGAACAGTGTGGTGCAAAGGATAATATTACAGTGGGACTTTCTTTGTCAAACCTTTGCTGCTCCATTTCAACGTGTGGAAAATTAGCTCACCAAAAGGCTCAAAGAAATTCAGTACAGATCTGGTGCTTTTACTCGTTTAGGCACCGCTTAAGTCACACGCCTGCTGCTATCTTCCTGTCGTCCCTGTAACTGACTAAGACTGAGGACGACGGTCTGGTCCAAAGCTCCAAGACTCCAAGCAAGTACAGCTGACGTGGAGATTTGCTTCGCAGTGCCGAGACCACGAGTCTCATTCACAGACAGCCGTACAGCTGGGCAAGAAATGCCCCAAATGCAAAAAATAACTCCCAGATAAACAGCAGAATAACAAAAACATGCAGATGTTATAAAGAAAAGGATATGATAGGGAAGCCAAAGCCCAAGCGAAACCCTGGGCCATAACAACGGTGGAGACTGCATTGTTGCTTCTGCACAGAGCTGTTCGTTATCAAAATCATCACGGCAGCTTCACAGAACACGGCTTTTTATTTTTTATAATTGTTTGGTTTGTATGAAAATTCTTTTTTCTTTATTTAATTAAAGGGGACGCTACAAAGGTCTCAGAAATTAATCTACCACGTATGATACATCTGGCATTATAGGGTTAAGCTGATCTTGTTCACTCGAAGCGAGAGGCCAGAATGCGATAAAGAGATGCCGACATGTTACCAGCCAGCAGCCGGCCAGTCTTGAAAATAAGAAAAGAGCTGGCGGTGAGTGCAGACGTCTAATTTCCCCTCCTGGCTCTAAGAGGATCTTTTTATCGGCACCATTGATCTATGTGTCGGGGGTGGGGGTGGGGTGGGTATCTCTCTCTGTCTCGAGTTTGTCTGGGAAAGGAAACCAAAGGAGGAGGAGGATGGGTATGGGAGGGGCAGGAGGGTGGACACTTTCCCCACAACGCTGTGAATGTGACCCTCCTCTACCTTTCCTGTTTCAGACATGAGATTGCCGTCCTCCCGCACTCCCAGCTTGATGACTTTCCCTGCAGCAAGTACATAATGAATGTTATCCTGCTCTCCCTCGGGCCACCGTACAAGGCAAGTCAAGACCGGGACAGCTCACTGTCTCATCAGATGAACGCCCATGCCGTATGCCTGCTCCCACCACACTGTACCACGACAAGCATAGCTCAAAGTCGTCACGCCCTTTTCATATCATGCTTTCTAGGATTTAAATTTGACTTAAAGTGTCATGTACTCTGTTTTCAGACTGCCCAGCTTTCATTTTAAGAAATGCACAATTAATTAGGCTGAGAATAAAAGCTTTTTAAAAAGAGGCATACCAGGAACTAGCATAGTTTTTGGTTTTTCCAGACCCAAGGTACAGATCAACCCAGCCCATGCATCCATCCCCCCTGAGGTCAGCCCCACCCCCCTTAGGTGCAATTAATTTTAAAAGGAAACGTCCTCCTTTTCTCCTACGTTCTCTGTCACTGTGGTCAAGGTCAAGGTCACATGTGTTTATGTGCCACATCTAAAAGCAACCACGGTTTAAGAAAGAGCTTTAGGTAACACACACGTCTTGCATTAACAGTCTGATTGGTTAAGAAAGGTAATCAAATAACTTACTGGTTACCACCCGACAACAGGAGGGTGCAGTACAGAAGAAGCATAAGATTTAAGCTGCATCAGCTAAGAGACCCAGAGGTTTTGAGTCGTAACAGAATAGAACAACTCTATTGTGGTGCTTGATCAATATGAATATGGATCAGAATTGCATAACATGTGAAATAAAAATGCAGAACTGTCAGTGGAAATTATGGCAAATTTCACAGTTGGAATCAGTGTCTGGGGAGATCATTAAGAGAGCACACCTTTTATTATCGTTCCTTGCTTTGAACCAGGCTCCCTGTGCTCAGTGACATCATCGTAATATATTGCATAATGCTGCCTGGTTGGCTACGTTGGCACGCTTCAAATAAAAACAGAAAAGCTGCTTACAGTATTTTTTATTAGCAGGTTTATGACAACTAAAAGGAAACCGAGCTGTTTGGAAGGCAGGGGTGAGGTCTGGGGGTAGCCGATGTTAAGTGGAAAAGAAGGGTAAAAAGATACAATAACGTGTTATCGACATTTAAACGTCCAAACATATTATAAAATGTGGCAAAAGTAGATTTATGAACCCGTAAATGAAAACACTGCCACTTAGAGCCCAAGAATAAGCAATTCCTGATTATGATCCTAGACTGATGTTAAATATGAGCAACATTTTCCATGGAAAAATAGATTTTTCCCTGCTGTTGAAAGTGATACATCTGTTTGTTAAAAAGGGGTAAAAATAATGGTTTGAAGTATGTACTTAGACGTAGTTAGGGTACTACGTGCAGTAGAAAGCAAAAATGATCTTAATACCATCAGCTCTGTGTGGAAGTGGCTTTGGGTTCGCAGAATCAGGAAAAAAAAGACCTTTAAGGCTTTAGATACTATACATTTTACAACTGTTCTATTAAAAGCTGTATTAGATATTTGCAACACATTAAGTTGCTCTTGTAATGTATTTTACACATTGTTCTGCAAACCCAGAATGTGAAACTTGACGATGGAATACATCCCTCACCCAAACCGATGTGAAGGTTTGAGTGGTTTCAGCTGCCGTCAGAGTAGCTGATAACCTAGCTCCCTATGGATGCCATTTCTTATTAACAAGTGTAAGAAAGTGTTGTTGAATGTTTTGTGTGATTTCACTCCTGTGTAAGTGACTCGAAACTTCTTTTTTGTCTGCCGATGTGGTGCCCGTACACAGACAGGAATATGACGTTTCTGCCGTGTTTAGTTAGACTAACTAGTTTAGTTAGTCTTTGTTTCTTTTTTCTGTCCACTATCGCCATGTGCTTGGGACACAGGATGGCACTGAATGAAGATTTAATAAGATTTGGTTCCTCAACGAGGCTGTTTATATGCATATTATACGAATTGAAATGACATGAATTAACTGAATTTCACCTGGATTCATCTGGAATATAATTGAAGTTAACTGAACTGAAGCAGAATAGATGGATGTTTGTACTTTCCAAAGATTGGCACTTTTGAACTTGTTGTGCTTCTTCCCTGAACTTGAACTTGTTCCGTCTTCTCTCCAATCAGAGATGTCACAGCTGGTGTGCGACTCTGACAGCTGACGAGAAGCTGCCGCATTCATCACTGACTGGGACGCAGGATGTTTTAACGTCTCAGCTCAGCGGGAGCACGAGTGTCTTCTCCGTGTGAGTCCGTCTAGAGCATTTTGGAACGAGCAGTGGTTGATTCAGAGATAAAATGCTTTCAACACCTTCAGGATTAGAGGGGACATCTGTGGCTGGATCCTTCCTTGTTACATTTGCAGTTGGTTCATGGTTAAATATGGGTTAAAAAGGTAAAGCATAACCGTGCCGCATGTAATTTTCAACCAGTCGAAGGAATTTGTGGGGACGCCAGTCCAATGTTAGCATGATAATCAATCAGATGGGCGTGTAAAATCATTGTGATATGTTATTATTAGAACAAAATAGCCAATTATGTCCATTATGCACACACACACACACACACACACACACACACTGTGTGCTCAAATACACAAAGGTAGCCTCTGTCGGAGCTGCCTCTGTCCCTTAGTGTACACAGTGTTGTTTGTACAGCAGAAATGAGATTATTCATGAAGCCCCCGAGGTCACGTTTCCCCAAGAGAAGAGTGAGAGGAAAATGTGGATGAGCGGCGATGCAGCGTTCGTTTTTGCAGTTTTGCGGAAGGAGGGAAAGAAGGGGCTGAGTTTGTGTTCGGAGAGTAAGGCACCAAAATAGATAAGACGTTGAGCTGAGGGAGGAGAGGAGGCAAGCTGAAGCACTGTTGCATTTTTATTAGGTCTGGCTTTGAGTCGTCATGGGGATGAAGACACAGTTACCCATCCTAGGACACCATGTCTCCTTGTCACTTTGTCATGCCCTTGTCTTGTCTTCCTGTTTCCTCTTAGCTCCTAAGCTCCTGTATTTCCTCAACCCCTCCTTGTCCTTCACCTCTGCAGCCAGGGTTGAATCTTTTCATACCACTGGACTGCCAATAATCCTCTGCAACCTCATACTTATTTACCCGTTTTATTTTATTTTTCCTGTTCATGTAAACTGCTTTACTGCATGCAAGGGCAGCTGAATTTTGAATGCTGCTCATCAGCTAACATGATCGTTTACAAATTGAATCCCTTTAATTTATTAAAATCCCACCGTAAAAGGAATTTCTTTGGCCTTGAAAAATAGTAGCTGTGCATAAAACATTCTGGGTGGGGCGTGATCGCCCCCTGCTGATCACATGCAGTAGCGTGAACCGACTGCAGCTTGCTGTGAGGAATCCCTAGGGTTTCTTTGTTTTCTAAAAAAAAATTACCTTCTATACAGCAAATAGGATTCATATCAGTCGAAAGCAGACGAAAC
The DNA here is from genome assembly GCA_014839995.1 of Xenentodon cancila. Classification (NCBI taxonomy): domain Eukaryota; kingdom Metazoa; phylum Chordata; class Actinopteri; order Beloniformes; family Belonidae; genus Xenentodon; species Xenentodon cancila. The sequence continues at coordinate 20,172,176 of CM026217.1, forward strand.
AAAACAACCCTAACAACACTAACCCTACCTACCACGAGTCCTTCTGTATATGCTTGGCTTTATATTTATATTCATTTGGGTACAATCAGCTGCACTAGACCACCCCGGGGTTACAGAGCCACAATATCACTGGAACCTTCTGATTAAAGTCTCCTCTGTCTCCTGCTTTGAAGTCAGTAATCATATTCAGCAGTCCTGCATGGCACCAACAAGGATTATGATGAAGGAAAAGGCTTGGGATTGAGTGGGAAATTGATGGGATGTCAATAGAACAGATGTCTAGAACATTTGCACATTTACAACATGATAAAAATAATAGAAAAAAAATCTGTATGAAAACCACATATTCACTGGGCAAGAAGATGTAATGAGAAACTGTCACATGTTGCACTGTGGGCAGGTAGAAAGATTTAGTTCTGAAGAAGGCGACGTTAACCCAAACAAGACACTTTGCAACAAAACATCTGGCAAGTTACCTGATTAATAAATTCAGAAATGGCATTTACATTTTCGTTGGTCCCAAAATAAATGAAAATCTAGTTGATGAAAAAAAAAAGGAAAGAAAATAAAATAACAGTGAGAATAAAACATACTTTGATTAATCTGGATAAAACAAATCCATTTAAACATATCAGAATACAGACTGGCTGTCAGGTTATGTAGACGACAGGTAAGTTGTAGTCTTGTTTCTTTTCTGTTTGTTATTTAATCTGTAATATGATGCATGTTACAGATTAAATAATGGCAGATTAATTTGCTCATTGTTCATTAAGGACGTCATACACGTTCTCGTTTTATTTATTTCATCAGCAATGACTCATTTACACACGTGAACAGAATAATATAGCATTCAGACGATAAAAGCACATTAAACTTGTTCAACTTAACGGTTGTGCTTCAAACAGCATTTGTATTCTGTCACGGTACTTAGAAATAAAATGTTTTTTTTCTATTTTATCCTGCTCAGCCAAGCATAGAAAGGCAGGGACCTTCATTTAAAGACCTCTACGTTGTGTGAAATAAAGGGAAATCAGTGTGGCACCGCGATGGAGTTTGTGATGATGTTCAGAAACGACCCCCGGAGTTCAGCTTTTTTTATACTAAAGTAGACACAATCATCATTTTCAAGTAAAGAACTATTGATTCTGTCCTTCTGGTTTGGATTCGGGTCAAGTGTTTTACAGACATGTCTTGTCCTCCATAAGCCATGACGAGTGCTGCGAGTTTTTATTATGTCTTGATTTAAATATTGAGCAGTTTCCTCTGTTTAAAAGATGTGATAGGTTACATTTCTTGTTGAAAAAGGCTTTTGATCAATGAAGCTCCAGGCCAGCTGGTCTTGCACTGCAAGTTCAGCAAGCCTGGACTGAGCTGCACCAGGATCTGCTTCTATTGTCTGTACTCTGACCGTCTAAACAGCTTTACAATATTCTCTGAACATTTTGATTCACGATAACCCTTGGTCAGGTCAAATTAATTTCTCCCAGTTAGTTCTTCTTTTGACTGATTTCTCTAGTATATTTTATTCATTGTGTATCTTTTTAACTTTACTGTTCTATTCTTTATGTATTGTTTAAACTTTCTTGATCATTATTTCAACATGTACCTCAAAACTATTAATAAAAAAAAGGCTACTCTTTCAGTGATTCCTTTGAATAAATTCTCTTTAATAAATACTAATAAACAACCTCAGTTCCCTAAACTACAGCAGACTCCTGTGATCCTGAATGAGAGGAGGCAATGGATGGATGACTATATTCCTGGATGGGTGGAGACGTGGATGGAGATGGATCTGAGTTCTCACATTTAGACCTCAGCATTGCCATCTGCAGTATGCAACATTAAACGACATGGAATTGAATTACTTATTATATCCGACCAGCAGGTGGCAGCAAATACCAAGAGTCAACAATATTTGGGTGTCAGACATTAATCCACTTCTGCTGCTGTTTATGCAAGAAATTATCGTCAGTGAACCTGAAACACCCCCCTCAGTTGTGGAGGCCAACTGTTATCTGCAGATCAATAACACAGTGTGTGCATCGCAATGTAGCGAGAGTGAGGGCAGAACGAATACTGCAGGCTGCCTGCGTGTAATGGGCCGTAATTAGGGGTGAATGTTGACACAGTCACGCGCACACACTCACACACACTCACACACTCTCACACACACACACACACACACACACACACACACACACACAAGATGCAGCGGTCTGAGATAATGTGCTGGCACTAAATGCGATTATCAGTGCTGAGGTGATTAGTGAGCATCCCTGCTGCAGAGCTGCTCTGCTGTGATACAAACTAGCTGGGGTTCTGCACAGGTATGTCATACCAGACATCTTCCTGTCACCACATCAAATCACCAGGACACACAGACGGTAAACTGAAGGCTGGACAGATCCCAGACGAACTTCACCTGCATTAGCCGGCGCTGGCTGAATGCGCTCACGTGGTACAGCAAAGGTTTTTATTCTTTTATGGTGTACGATCAAATAAAATGGATCACCGCGTTGAGATCAGTTCTGAGGAACACAAACACACCAACCAAGAACAATCTCATATGTGAATCCACTGCTCATATTTACCTGCATGAGTTCATTACCTACATTCACGGTGAGTCAGAGAGTAGCCGCTATGTAAGAGGTCACATCGTGGAAATTAAAGAAATCTGATGAAATTCTTCGTCTTTTTTTTCTCTGAGCTGAAATTAAAACACACATCTGTACTTAAGCATCAGGTGTTTTGGCGTAAAGCCCAACTTGAATGAAATCTGTCAGCATGTCTCACTAACTGTTTTAATGTCTCTTCAGTTATAATGTGGGAGTCTGTCTCTGGCTGATATCAGGGGTCCTGTGATTGGACGATAAGGACAGCCCGTGCACATTTTTCGCTCCGAGCAGATGACACTTGAGAGATTGAAAAAGCCACTTACTTAGTTTATAAAAAAAATGGTTTGAAAAAAACCCCCAACTTGAACTGGGTAGTCTTCAAATGCACTGCTGGCTGCTTATTGGCGCAGCGCTCCACATGTGATCCTTCCACAAAACGTGCTTAGATCACAGTACAGTTTATGCACCACTGGCAGCACATCATGTAGTTTAAACCTACCTGTGATCACCACATTAAATACTTGTACTAGTAACTGTCACCGAACACTTTTTAAACACTACTGCAACTAAAAGGGACGATAAAGGTTAAAAAAAGAAACGGCAGGAAAAGCACTTTTATTTGTATTGGTTTTCACTTCGTCTGACATGTTAGGACAGCTACAATTCCTGATCTACATAAAACTAATCCAGTGCTCAAAGATTTAAGGAGGAACTATTGTGGGACGGATGTGATTGAGAGCATATATTTGGGCACGTGGATGGACGGACAGATGGCGTTGGTCCTTTTACATCACAGATATCGCCCAGAATGAACATATTCAGTTTCTCCATCTGTATCCCCACCCGTCTTCACATCGTTCTGCATTGGCTGTACCTTGGAAATGGGTAGCACAAAACCGTAACGCACATTTCCACGCTCCACCTTCTAAAAGGATCCGAACTGAGCACTAAAGACATGGTTTAAAAGGATGCATTTGTTCCGAATCCCTGACGTATTCTGACCCAATCATGCCAGCAACATGTCATTAATACCTCAGTAAACTCTGGCAACTATATCCATCTTTTTTAATGTGAAATAGCAACTTCAGACGATAGAAACACTGAGCCGTTCGATGAGTTTGTGCAGGTCGTTTGCTCAGTACAGTTTTCCCATACGGTCCTAACTCCCTACACTGGCACTCGGACCTTTACGGGCTTGGTCTGTGAGCTTAAAGGAAGTCAGATGGGTTAAAACGAAAACCTAAAACTATTCCTAAACCACCATAAGTTAAATCCAAGTGTTCAATCGTGGTACAGCTTTAGTCTGCTTTAATGTTGAAACAATCATTTAAAATGATAAATATAGCTCAGCTCCACAGCCACCTATTTTACTCTCACCTCGAATGCGCAGTGGTGGACTAAGCCCCCCCCCTCAATCTCTGCGTGCAGAAACCTCAATCAGATAATGCTCTCCAAGTCTCTATAGTGATATAGTGAGCTGTTTGAAGCAGCTCCAGTGAACCGAAGCCCTCCCCCCAGCCTTAGCCTCTTGTTTAGCGAGAGCGGTGCAGTGTGTGTGGGGTGACAGGGTCAGGGCGATGGGGTCCCCCTCCATCTCCATATAAGCTGTAGGCTACAGCTGCTCCTATGAGATTGGTACCTCAAACACACAGACTGCGCCTCAGATGTCGCTGCGCTTGGGCTTGTGTGTGTGATAAGGGCCAGAGGATAGAGACGTCTTCGCGGTGTAGAAGTGGAAGGATTATTCCATCACTGCTGTATTAAATACAAAGATGGGGACGGTACGCCGGTTAAGCAGGTGCTGCAGTCGTTCACCTGCATCATTACTGTTGTTAAAACCCCCGTTCGCCACTCGGTTACAGAAGTGTGGTGCATTTGCGAGTAAGGGAGGGGTTTATGATTGGTGTCCAACAGTTTCATGAATTTGTGATGATCATTTAGATGATGAATTAGCCCCCTTACCACAGACGTGCAGCCGCAGGTTCAACTGAAACAACGCCACATGCACATCCAAGAGTTAACAGACCAGGCAACGCGCACCAGGTCCAGGGGCGGTTGACCACTACGCACGGTACGGTTCTGCATGTACTTCAACAAGGGCAGGTTCGCGACACAGCGTATGCATGACATGTAGATGCAACAGTTCCTCAAGATGATCATTTAGTAACACGGCAGCATGACCCGGAAATTCAGACAAATGTGAGAGGGCGCGGAGGCGCGTGGCTGCAGGCCAGCGGGAATCAGGAAGCAGGATCAATCATGCCTGGGCAGGACGTGGAACAACGCCCGCGTTTGATGGATGAGTTCCTGACACCGCTGAGACCACTCACATATTGTAATCAAAAATAATAATAACAATTAAAAAAATGACAATAAACATTTTTGTGGCCATTAAATAAAAATGCACCATGAATCAAATATGATACAAAGAAAAAAGCATGTCAGTGGCTTCTTCTAAAGATCTAATAAATGCTTTAAATTCAAACGACTATGATTTTCTTACTATTATTTCATGCGCCAGGTTTCTCGGGGCAACAGTGCACTTTACATAAGCAGTCATAGTTTGTAGACAGCTCACTGCTGTTCAAACACTGCTGACACAGTTTCCTTGTGGTGTTGGCCTGCAGCAGAGCCCATAAGTGATCCCAGCCTCAGAGAGGCGAGTAAAAGCGTCTCTTTTCTCCATATGTATCATTGCAGCGATCAGCACGCAGCTAATATTTATCCTGACTTCATCACTATTCGTCCCAAGATGCTTCAGTGTTGCCACAACTGACTGTTTATCCTCCCAAATAAACATGTGGTGTTGAACAAAGGAATGCATACGGCCGGGATGAGGAGCGCTCTGGTGTTGCTTTCAGAATCAGTAACATGTGGAAGGGACTGCTGTCTGCACAGGGAATCTGCTGATGTCGTCGTCTTCCTAAATCTGCTTATTATGCCTCCTTAAATCACAGTGTGACAATCTAATGACACAGCAACACCCGTGCGTTACCTTGCTTCTGTCACAGTGCTGCTGTGTGCTGTTTACTGTGTTTGACCTTTTCTGGAGGAAGCAAGACGCTCAGAAAAATCATCCACAGTTCGGTCTGTATAGAAAATCTGTATTTCTCTATATACAGTACAGTGTTGCGCTCTTGCAGTCGAGCCGTTTCCTCCCGCTGCTCTGCCCGTGCAGATTGCCATTTAAGGTGGCTGAATAATTGAGGAGTAACATTTGCGTCAGCCATCCTGGGGTGCGCTTGAGTGTGTGTGTGTGTGTGTGTGTGTGTGTGAGAGAGAGAGAGAGAGGAAGAAGGAGTGAGACAGTGAGAGACGCCTCTTTGAAACAGGTTACACACACACACACACACACACACACACACACACACACACACACACACACACACACACACACACCTGCTGGAGTGAGAAGCCATTATTAGCTCTGTCATTAACATATCTCCGTGTGATAAAATAAGAGGTAGACTTCATTTAAAGTTTCACACAAAGTGGACTTTATGTTTATTTGTAATGATTTGTTTTTTACTAATCGTAAATTAACTCGTATTAAACACACTTACTTTTCTGCTTTTAGTCTCTAATTAAAAATAATAACTTTTCATTCATGCCATTTTATTCTAATTAAATAATCACAATTATCTCATGAACATGTGAATCCCCCAGATAAATATTAGGGAGAAATTAAGGCAATAATAAGTGGATAATTTGGGAGGCAAGTTGACTTTTTTCTTTTAGTAAACACACATCATAAATGCACGTTTACAACCCACTGAGACACTATAGAAACGTGGTTGGAAAATTCAGGGATTTTAAATTGAAAATGTAAAGAGGAGAACAGACTGCAGTCTAGTTTTAAAAAAAAACAAACAACAGCAACAATTTAGCGAGTGGTTGAAGTGGAGAAATAGATCTGAAAAAGTGTTTGGTGTTTTTGAAAAGGGGCAACTTGGACGGCTCGGCTGCTGCTGGCAGCGTCTCTGTCAGACACTCGTACAGAGAGCTGTGTGATGGCAGAGATAACGACCGTGGCAGCGTGGGGTACAATAAAATCCTTAAACACGTCGCCTCACATCTCAAATGACCAAAAATACCTGCAAGACATGATATTTTAAAAATGACACGCAACTCTGAATTGATGTCAAAAAAATTCACAAAGAGGGGAAATCGTGTTATCGATAAGAAACTTTTCTTATTAATCACTGTTTAAATCACGTAGTTGAAACTGAAACGGACTTTTCAAAAACGCTCTCGGTTACATGTAAATTCAGTGGTGGGTTATTACAGCTGAATTCAAACAAGTCTTTTCTTTTCAACAGGTAAAAATGTTCCTTATGAATCCACTCGGAAAAATTATAGGTGTGTGTCTATTTTTAAACTCAACGATAAAAAATAAATGGAAATATTTTTCCACACCTCTATAGCTGAAGCAGAGGAAGAAGACGGAATCGTTTTGCCGTAGCCGGTACTTTTACTGAAGTAGTTTCACTGTTACTTTGACTGTTTTAAACACACAATCACCAAATTTGACCGGAATCTCTCTGTCATAAGTTTGGACACCCCTGCTTATTCAAAATAAATAAATAGCTGTGCCCAAACCTTTTCCTGCAGGAGCCGTTTGGTGGTAATTCAGCCATTTAAAATGTGCTCATTTACTTGTGTGATTCCCTGAAACGTGGCCAGTACAGTTTTGGATATGTTAATGTCTCACTCATTTTTGTTGGACGTCCCACAGAGGCCTCTCTTCACGCTGAATCCCGCTTTGGAAACTTGATTTGAATTCAAAAGACTTTCTGTTCATTAGTCTGAGTGTGGTCCGTCATGTTGTGTTTCCCTTGTAACGGTTCATAACCCTCACCTCTGAACCTCGGCGTCTCGGTGGTAACGAAGGCCAGCCCGAGGATTAATTCCTCAAAATGGCTGAGCTGTTTGTCCGCTGACCCTTTATTAAGAAAGGGTCCCCAACTCCAATGAATACTGTTTCACAGGCAAACACAGGCTGAGCCAATTAATCAAAGCCTTGTGTGTGTGCGTGTGTGTGTGCGTGCGTGTGTGTGTGTGTGTGTGTGTGTCAGATTTCAGGCCGCACACCTCATGAGTGTGTTTTCACACTGTGCCGTGTTTCTTTAACCTCTCCTAGACTCCTCCTGGCCTCACCAGGAAAGGAATCACAACAGACTTAGGTTACACATGTCGTACAGGGTGTGTGTGTGTGTGTGTGCGTCTGTGTACCCTTGCGTGGCTTTGGGTGTGTGTCTGACTGCAGGTCCCTTAATTTCAACAAGGATTAGCTCTATATTTTCCTTTCATCAGTTTTCTGAAGGATCCCCAAATATGTCCAGAATCAAATTGGGACAAGCGGCGCCCTGTGCAGATGTTTGCCCGGCAAAGCCCCTTCTACCTGACCGGGTCTGAGGTTGTTGAGACTTCACTCAGCGTGGGACAACACCCAAGCCCATGCACCCAGCCGAATGTCCTCCTTAGTTATTCCAATAATCTTCCCCAGTCTGGACCCGGGTGTGGTGCAGAAACTCTTCAGACTTTTAATTAGACCAACCGCTGGTTCTGTGCGCCTCAGACAGGAGGCTGCGGTACACGACAGACCACCGCTGCATGTCAAAAAACATTGAAAACAAAAGCTGATCTTTGTACAGGTTTGCACATGCATGCAGACGCATTAGAAACAGTGCAATTATTCTTCTTGAAATGCACAATAAAATCGGCAGCAGAAGCCCCAGCTGCATAGTGAGCACGTATAATGGCCTTTGCATACTGTTCTGCACAAATGTATATTGACAATACACAAACACACATGCTCACAGTTGCGGGGGCAATTTAAACAGCTCTTTATATCTCTCCCATTTAAATCGATTTGTTTACGCTGGGCTGCCAAAAGGGGCAAGTCAAACTGCCTCCCTTGAATGCATTAAACTGTGAGTGAAGTTAGGAAGCGATAATGACTTCCCCTGCTGCTCTCCTTCTTTTCTCCTCATCGTCTCTGCCCCCCTTTTTTCCCCTTCTCTCCATCTCCACTCGTCTACATCTGTGTCTCAGATGGCGATTTTGACTTGTACTCATCTGATTGAAGCCGGGTGGACTCCATCTTTCTCCCCCTCGCTCTTCTTTCTCTCTTTGGTCAAAGAGCTGCTGTCCTCCCTTCTGCTCCATCTTTTAGAAGGCAAAGGCCCTTTATCCTTCAGGCCAGGACGCTGCTGCTGCACACATCAGGGCCGTGCATGTGGGACCAAAACCCTGAACACATCATTTCATCTGCCATGGAAGTTGCTTTTTTTTTTAATATCTTCAAGTTTAACTTTATACTCATATATATATATATATATATATATATATATATATATATATATATATATATATATATATATATATATATATATATATATATATATATATATATATATATGCACGAGGGCAGTAGCCTCTGTAGCCCACGGAGCTGTCCAGGGCCCCTCCCTGAACACTCTGATCATCTCAATCATCTGTTGCAATGATGTGTTACAAACCTAAAGCAATAATCTCCACACAAACCTGCAGGTTATCCCTGCCACGTGACACCTGTAGTTTCTTTTTTTTTTTTTTTAATTCCCTGGAGTTATAAGAATCTATGGAGCCACCAGATGGAGGGGCTTTAAGGATAAATAAACAAACAAACAAATGACCAAATAACTTAAATAAATAAATAAGTAAGAGGTTTTTAAAAAAAAATCTACATCCCATGTACTAGTTTTCTTCTAAATGTTATAGTCCACATAATTGCTGTGACTGAGTGGAAACATGGAAAACCAGGATTCCTGTCATTTAATAAAAAGCATATATTAAAAGCTGAACATGTGGCATAAATAACATGGATTAATATCTCCTGCGGTGGCGGTGTAATGGCATGAGAGACGTTTTCTTGGCCCCTTAGTGTCCCCTAGGTGTTGCAGGAGTATTGTTGTGTTGTTGACCTTGTCCATCCGGCAGCCCGTCTTCTAATGGATGCTCCCAACAGGAGAACGCACCATGTCAGAAAGCACAAATACACTCAAATACACTCAAATACACTCAAATACACACAAATACACTCAAATACACTCAAACTGGCTTCTTGAAGATGAGGGACCTGTACAGATCTGGATCCAGCAGTGCACCATTAAACCAGTTTCAAAGGCAAATGGTGGTCTCATTAGGTGCGTGCACCTCGTAAAGCTGCCGTAGAGAATTTAGCAAATGTTTCTACTGTATAAATAAACTTGATTTAATTAGTTTAAATTAGTTTAGTTTTATTAGGTTCACTACACTACGATAATGTAATCTCAAGTGCAACATCCAGTGTTTATTCACTAATTTAAAACTAGTAGAGGATGCTTTAGTGCTTAAAGCTTTATGTGCAGGCAGTTATAACGCACTGCAACAGAAGTCATCGTGATGATTAATTTATCTATGATTTCTTGTGTGGTTACTATCCTGCTCCTGGTAATGTGAATGCAAGCAACAGAAGGAGAGAGAAAGCAAGATTGAAAGAGACAGAGAGGAGTTATTGTACCAGTGTTAGCAGATGTACAGCAGTGGGATGTGTGACCAAAGCTCTGTCAAGCCTGCGGGTATCAACACAACAGGGACAGACCGTCATCCCCTGTGGCTATTAATATTACATTACTGTCACTTCAGTCCAATCTCTCGGTTAAAGGCCACTGTGTGTGAAAGTGTATGTGTGTATCGGCGCTTTAGTGTGTGTGCAAAAAGAAAAAATCGACACATTTGGAGCTAAAGCCGTATTATTCTTTGATCCATTATGTAGAGGTAGAAGCTGGGCCTCCATTAATGAGTGTTGAATTATGAAAAGCAGCCCATGCCTGAAAGGGGAGACCTTCGTGGGGAGGGGACTATCAGAGGTGGAGATCAGGTAGGACATGATGGTGATGATGACATACAATGGCTGGTGAGGTCATGTCTGGTTCTCGGTGAGGCACAAAAACGCCTGAAAGTGTCATCTGACAAACACGTGGATCTAGTTTAATACTGGACGGCTGCCCGTTGAGGAGCGTGGAGCCACTGGTTGCGTTTCTCAGTCTCCTCGGTTCTGTCTCCCAGTTATAGTTGGTGTATTTCTGCTGCGGGACACACTCTTTGTTGAGGGTACTGAGCAGTTTTGAAGGCTGACAGAAGCATGTCTGCACTGTCTGATCTCATCATTTTTACCGTTTTTATAATTTTGTTTTATACTTTTTTAAAATGTATATAAAAATAAATATAAAGCTTTTAAAAGAATACTCAGCAATAAAGGACAAAAAGGGTCACTGGAACCTTTCTGTGCCGCTTCACCTGAAAAGTGAAGATGAAAACCACAGCAGCTTCCAGGAAATCCTGGTGAAATCCTAGAACAGCATTCTGAAACGCTATAAAAAGGAAAATAAAAATCTCTGATGGCATCATTTAGACACGAGGACTCGGGAGGGGCGTTAAAGTCAGTATATTATGTTTTTTGGGTTTGTCCCTAACGCTCATGGTCTTGTAAAGCCTTGGGTGCACGTGAAGAGCCCTGAAGTTATTCCCAAGCCGGTGAGTCCACAGCAGACGTAACGCTCAGTCCCAGAGGATGCTCTTCATCATTGCAGTGTAAAACATTTAAATAATCCTGCTTGGTGGCCATCGTATTAAATCTCCAACAAAATAATGGTTAGATGACTCACACTCCACCAGTCCAGGCAGACTTTGCATTTTCACCGGGTGGGCTTAAAGATGCATGTGTTAACACAGCGCAGTGTGACTAAATGTGACACCAGGTGTCGTAGTATTATACTGCAATTACAATTAATTAGCTATACCTGCTTTATCCAATAGAGGGATGCAGGGGGGTGGGGCTTTTCCCCGACGACCTTAACACTTTTCACAGCACTTTCGAGGAAGGACTGTGAAGATATTTCACCTGAGTCTGATCTATGAAACTTATAATGGCAGAATATTTTGCCGGACCCCTGTTCTGCCTTGGGAGGTAGTAACAGAGGCCAAAAAGGTGAAGAAAAGAGCTGTGTCTGGGAGGGCGAGCCACGCCGGCGACCAGCTGCAGTCAGTCAGCTGTTCTGCGATGTCTGCTGGTGACTAATCACACGCTGATGCCGTCCTGTCTGATTAAGAGGTTGCACAGTGGCCTGGTTTTGCACTGTTGTCTCACACCATGAAGGTTCGTGAGATACAGGCCGGATTTGGAACAATACTCTCACCGGGAAGTCAGGGCTGTTGCACCGGTCAGCCCTCTAGGAGGCACCTAACCTGTACCAGCTCAAAAATCTGCTCCTGCTGTATATTTCTACAGGTGGATTCCTTGGAGCACTTTATTTCCAGCTTCAGCTGTAACTATACGATTCACATGACCTAACGTTATTACACAGCTTCCTATACACTCAGACTTTCAAAACCATACCTTGTTTGACCGACAATGACTTAATGAGAAGACGGAAAAAAAATGTTTTAATGGGCAGCAGTGTACAATCCATAATTATTTTACTTTATTCCATTTCATTGTATTTTATATATTAATATTAATATTAATAATAACAATAAAAATAACTATAATAATAATAATAATAATAAGTATAATAATAACAATAATAATAATAACAACAATAATAATAATAATAACAATAATAACAATAATAATAATAATAATCATTATTATTGTTATTATTATTATTATTATTGTTTTTATTGCTTCTATATTTCTCTGCTTTGTAGTTTTCCCTAATAAAGTTTATTTGTACAGAGGTAATTCACAGGAAGTCATTTCAGGGCATTTTACTTAAAAAAAAAAACACAAACAGATTCAAAGCAGTCCAATTAAGTACGGTAAATTTAGTTTAATTGTGATCAAAGTAGATCACAAGTAAATCCAGGTTATTTTCATTCATTGGACTTGGACTTCTGTTCCGATTATAAAATGCCTAATCACAAACCGCAGCCTAGGTAAGAAACCCAACGGGTTGCACTGGATCTTCAAATCAATCCCCCGTCTTCAGAAAGCACAAGACAAATGTTTAGAGCAGGAACTCCAACTTAACAAGAAACATCTGCCTTTGAACTGTTGAAGGTGCTGGGACAAAAAAAAACAAAAAACAAAGCGATACCAAGAAACACAAAAACAGTGCATGCATATGTGCTATGAGACAAAGAAAGAGGAGGGGAATCTAATGGCAGTACTAATTGCATGTGAAGAGCAAAAAGAGCAGCGTGAGGAGTGTTGCCAGTACTTAAAGGGAGGTCCCCCAGAAACTCAGCCCTATAGCAGCGTAATTAAATACATGGCTTAGGGTCACCTGATCCAGCTCTAACTATGAGCTTTATCAAAAAGGAAACCTTGAAGCCCAATCTCAAAGCAAGACATGTTTCTGGCTCCCAAGGTGCTCCCAAGGTGTTAGGTGCAGCGTTAGAAACCTTTCATTTTGCATGGAAAACTTACACTTTTTCAGTTTCAGTTCGAATTCCCTATAACTTTGACCTTTCTCAATATTCACACCAATTGCATATTACACTGCAAATATTGCAAAACCTTTGCCACATTTGTCAGTCAGTTTTGATTGTGTGTTGTAATGCTATTGGATATATGCTGCTGAAGTTACACAGCAGAGCTTGTCTTGAAAATTAGCCAGACTCCCCAAAGACTCCCACTATAAGAACACATGCAACGTTTCTATGAAAATTGCAATGCCGATAAGCAAACAGCCTGACACACACACTTTCGCTGAGCTTTGTAGGGAATATGGCTGGAATGTGAGATTGTCATGTGGAAGGGAAGAGGAGGCAGCAGCCTGCCAGAGCGTTGTTATTCAGGTCCACACGCCTCGGCATCTGTGTCAGCTAATGAGAGAAACTCAGCTCTGTTTCATCTAGTCTCCGCGGACCAGGAATTAGCATCTCCAAAGACAGACGCAGCGAGAGGGATGGAGGGAGGGATGAGAGAGGGAAAGAAAGACAGAGGGGGATAGAAGGAGAGATGGAACGAAAATGTGGAGAAAAATAAAGTGTGATCGACAGAAAAGGGGAGGAAGAGAGCGGCTTCCCAGACAGGGGGAGAGAACGTAAATACAAACTCTCACACACATGCTGGAGCATATTGACAAGTCAGAGTTAAGTGAGGTGGCGGGGTGTGAGACAGCTCTTAATAGGTCCCTGATGGACCTCCGGGTTGAGAGGCCAACCACACAACACAGAGCGGGAGAGGAAAGGCGGGTCGAGGGTTGCAGGTCAGGGGTCAGTCAATCATCACTCCCCCCCGAATCCACCCATCCTCCGCAACCACCACCACCCCTCCTCTCCCACTTGACTGAGCAGTGCCTAATGATTATTAACACATTAAAACACTTAAGGAGCACTGGGAGGGAGCGTACCCTGAGAGACGCAGAGATGAGAGCACGGAGAGAAGGGGGGAGAGGGAGGCATGTTAATGATGTGCTAGCGTATAATTTGCTGGATAGATATCACTAATCACTTCGTTCCTGTGGTGACAGCACTGGGACAGTGCTCAGACGTGCACTTTCACCAGACTTCCCCTGAAAAACAGTGATATCAATCTAATAAATATTTCCCTTTTGCATTTCAAGACACGATGCATATTTTAACAGCTGCTCATTAGAATGTCATGCATGCATGTGCAGGGCATGCGATGAAACTGTGCGTGCAGCCGTGGACCGGCGAGTCCACGTTCAGGTGCTCAAGTTCATATCTGCAACCTGAATTTTTGTGCAGCAGGTTTACGTGAACACAACTGTGAGTGCAATTGTGTATGTGTGTGTGTGTGTGTGTGTGTGGAGCAACGGGAAACCCTCTCATCCATGCTTAGCCCAGTAAATAGGGAGTGATTGAAGGGTTTGATGTGGAGTGATTCAGCTGGGAACTCAACACAGACACGTTGAGCCCCACAGCTCACAATCTCACACAGTGAGACCCAGTACTGCTCCCGAGCTAAAGGCAACCGAAATATTTCCTCTCTGCTGAAGATGAGCCCGAACCAAAGAAACCACCCACAATATTTATCCCGAAAGAAGCGGCACCCTTTAGTGAAGCAAAATGTGCTAATGAGATGAGAGTGAGAAGAAAGAGAGACGTAAACAGAGAAAAATGGCAAGGAGTTGTGGGTGCATTTTGAGTTCAGCATAGTTAGAAAACAAAGACTGCGTCGAAATCCTAAGAAAGCTTTTTTGAAATCAAAAACATTTAAATACGTTATTTCAAACATTTCACAATCGGTGTAAACATGAGACATCCCACCTCTAACAGTTTGTGATGGAGATCGGCAATTAGACATATCTTTTCAATTAACAACAATTCTTTCTAGAATCCAAGTTTACTCACATTTTTACAATATTTGTAAACAAGGAAACTGACAGGAGCAATGACAATTACGAAGTTTTATGGTCCTAATTTATGGTCCTAACAGCCCACCTTTTAAGAAAGCTGCTTATAAATCTTACTGAAGTGACATTTTCATAGTTTTATAACTACTGTAGGAGTTATTCGTTCTTAAAATATGTCTATTGTAACCCCTACAACCGGTTTTATAGTACTGTTGTGGTGTAAAGGTTATATTATTTCCCACGATGCAATGCGCCACTACAGTGTAAGCTGGTCAGACTGGCCATGTCCACTATGGTGGCATGCTACGTACTGTGCATACCAGCAACTTCCAGAAAAACATAGAGTACATACTGTATTTCATAAACATTACAGGCACAGTATGTAGTATGTGGTTCTGAAAATGGTCAAAGTTTATCATTCTCTTAAAGAAAGGCGTTGATAAAGACTAGATCTGATCATCAGGTATTTTTTTTGCCTTTCCTAAGAAGTTGGAGCTCTGCAAGCAAGACCGGGACTCTGGTGGTGTGTGGTTCCTACTGTCCTGCAGGGCGACTGATTCAGGGAACAGTGCAAGCTGAAACCAGTTTAACACAGCTGCAGAAGATCTCTAATTAGTTTCTCCTTGCTTAGGCTATAACGTGGGAAAACCTTCAGTTCAGTTGGCATTTGATACTAAATTGTGTCATACTCTTGAAAAAGCAAATAATGATGATAGTAATACAAAATTTAAAACTGTACCTGCTTCTTGTTGCACAGGAAGGAGCTCTAGTAATTAACCAAATGTGGCACAAATATATGGTGACTGGTCCAGATGACGTAAGAATACAGTTGGTTTGTTGAATGTATGAGCGCCACATCAGTCCCACAATTACAAAAAAACCCAGTAATATCAGCTCAAGAAAAGCAAAGAAAAACATTAGGATTCAGGACAAAAACAAACAAAATAACAAGATTTTCTTGCCAATATGCAACAGCAATCATGATTTTCACCGTTTTATACCAGTGACACTGGTGTAAAGTTTCAGTGACTATGTTCAACAGATTAACTTATAATAAGTTTGTGCAGGCTTACTTACTTTTTTTGACTGAATGCACTTTCTGTTTTCAGATAACTGTGCAGCCGTCAATCCCCTGACTTATTGGTAACACACACATTTACACTCCAGCCTGTCAGACCTAAAACTACATTGTCAGTTGCTTTCAGCTCTGAACTCTGAAACGTTTTCGTCTTAAGCACACACACAGACACTTTAACTGCATTCGACATCTTCTTCAACAATAATTTAAATATCATTGTATGCAGTAACCAGAACAGGCATGCACTGAAAAGTGTGGAAAGAAATCTGACAAAGCAATTAGAAATATCTATGTTCAAAAACAACCATGAGGAGTTTTTTTTTAATTGGACAAATGAAGGACCATTTTATTATTATTATTTTCTTTAAACACATGCTAGACTGTTCACGTTTTGAACCTACAAAGGAGATTACCCTCCGATGTATCCAATGTCCCCAGCGAGGTCGAACCCTGCAGAAATGTTTTACTCATTTTTTATACTGGATGTCACCGTTACACATGTGCATTGGGGCCATTTTGCTGAGTTTCCAAAAATAAATACTTGATCAGGGTTTGATAAAACATCTGATGTTGTGTAATTTGCACTTTCTTCACATACGGTCACTGTGTCACGTGATGCCAGAAGCACCAGCATGGAAGTACATCTGACCCATGATGTCTGCTTATTTAAAAATAAAATAAAATACAATAAAAAACTATGGTCTTTACGCTGACGGATATATAAATTCTTTTTTCGGGAATATAAAATGTCAACATATTTTAGTGATGACTCGGCTGTGTATGTTAAAGCCCCTGTAAAACAGGATATTGTATACGATGTAGGTGCATTTGACTCATGGCTCACCTCTGCCTCTGTCATTGCAACATGCAGCATTTCAGGACTGATATGGAGCATTTCATGTGCTCCATCAGAGTGTGTGCATGTGTGTGGCTGTGTGTGTCCCGGAGGTGTATTGTGTCAGTGGAGGTCAGCTGAGCGGCTGCTGGGGGAGGATCTGCCAGTGAAGTGGTCAAGCAGCCCCAGATGGGTTTCTAATAGTCCTAATCCAACAGGTCAACGTGGAGGGCTCTGCCTCGCTGCCGCCTGCCGCCCCCCCCATAAACCTGGTTTTCCTCTCCTTCTGCTCCCTTTCAACCCCCTTCTGCTTTTCTTACCTCCCCCCTCCCATTCCTCCCGGCTCCTGTCTCGCTTTGCCTGTGTTGCCACAGAGGCAGCTACAAGCTAATGAGGCTTGGCTGGCACTTATCCAGCCGTGTGTGTGTGTGTGTGTGTGTGTGTGTGCGTGCGCGCGCGCATGCATACGCTTGCTTATGAGGTAGAAGCATGTCCAGACAGATTCCTAATATTTAATTGAATCATAATAAATATTTACACGAATCCTTTCTATGTGTCTGTGGGAAATTTTCCCAGTAATAAGTATCTCAGAATAATTTGAAAAGTAGTGAAGGTGAAAGGGAATCTGATCTGGAAAGAGAGGTAGTCAAAGGGTTTTGAAAATGGGAATTCCAAGTCAGATTTTCAGGGGCGGAAAGCAGGCTTTTCCGCCCCATTAAACAGTTCCCAGTGCAGGGAGATATGCTCCACCTCGGATAAGACGGTCCCCTTATCTTTCCACAGAACAAACAGATGGAAAATCATTCCTGCTGCCCTCGTGTCTGTGAAGCACCTGCCTGTTTTCCACATAGAGGGACTCACTCCGAGAAGCACTAAACAGCCTCCCGATGCACATTTTGAAACCAAAATCTACTGCTACCCTCTATGAAGATGATATTATCAATAAATGACGACCATTGCCGGAATTTGCAGGTACATCCTATTAATGAGACATGTTTTAGAGAGTACATTTCTAACCTGGTTCAGGTTGCACTACGATGTTACACATGTGATATAATTTACAATGAGCAAAAGCGGATCGGAAGCGAGACATCGTACAATAATGTGTGATACTGCTGGGAGGATAGAGACCATGTCAGTCAAACTGTTGTTGCAGTCATTAGCGCTAAGTGGCAGTTTCTGGTGGCCCTTCAGTCAGCCGGGAAAACAGAGGAGAGAAAGTGTGTGTTTTTGTGTGTGTGTTGTGTCAGGGAAGTGAGACAGAAGGATGTAATGTGTTATATCAACAACAGGTTCACTCCAGCACACCAGCCAGCATGCCAGTGTTAATATTGCAGGATTATTATTCTGCCAAGCTGAGCTGAAGGTGTGATGACCTGAGCTGGTGACGGGACTAATTAACCATCGTTTGACCCGGCATGCCTCAGACAGCTGCTCTGTCTGGGCGTATGAGTGTGTCCACAAACTGTGAGCTTAAGAAGTAATTTCTTATTCCGCGGCTGGTGAGGACGAAATAATTGCATGTGTGCATCCACCTGTCTGTCAAATGTTTTAGGCATCAAATTTCAGTTGGTATCCTACACATAGCTTGATTTGCATGGGAAACAAATGAGTTGATCTGGCAGCTGCTGGCAAAAAGCAATAGGTTTTTAACACTGGGTTTGAAATAGTGGATTAAACCAAGGGTTAAGAGGTAATATTTAATGTGAGGTCTGTCAGAGACGTAAAAAAAACTTTTTTTTTTTTTTAATGTATTTGTGCAAATATGGGGTTTTGGGGCAAAAGGTTTCTAAGACTTAGAGAAAGTCATAATATCATAGAAATAAAGTCATAACTCATGTGAAAAAGTAATGATATAAAAATCGAGAAAAAAGTTGCTAATGGGGAAATAAAGTCATAATTTTATAAGCATAAAGTCATAAAGTCTTAAAAATGAATGATTAACAGGTTAAGTTGCACTTAAATAATAAGGATAAATAAATAAGGAAATCAGTCATGATGCTGTAATGACGCAGTCATAACGCAGTCATAACGCAGTCATAACACAGTCATAACACAGTCATAACGCTGTCATAACAGTCATAACACAGTCATAACGCAGTCATAACAGTCATAACGCAGTCATAACACATTCATAACGCAGTCATAACACACATAACAGTCATAACACAGTCATAATACAGTCATAACGCAGTCATGACTGTGTCATAACGCAGTCATGACTGTGTCATAACGCAGTCATGACTGTGTCATAACGCAGTCATAACACATTCATAATGCAGTCATAACACACTCATAACAGTCATAACGCAGTCATAACACATTCATAACGCAGTCATAACACACTCATAACAGTCATAACGCAGTCATAATACAGTCATAACATAGTCATGACTGTGTCATAACACAGTCATGACACAGTCATAACGCAGTCATAACACAGTCATGACGCAGTCATAACACAGTCATGACGCAGTCATAACACAGTCATGACGCAGTCATAACACAGTCATGACGCAGTCATAACACAGTCATGACGCAGTCATAACACAGTCATGACGCAGTCATAACACAGTCATGACGCAGTCATAACACAGTCATGACAGTCATACTGAAGCATCAAGCAAAAAGTAAAATGAGAGTGTAAACGATTGTAAAATTCACCAGCATTTCTTTTGTGGCTGAATGTTAACGGAAGCAGCTAAAGTAAGATTATTCATGTTCATATTAGTTATACCAAACAGACTGTCATCAGTTAGTGGTAAAAAAACAAACAAAAAAAACGTCTCTCAAACAACTCTTATTCTACCTCTCAAAAGATTTCTTTTCACTGAAAAGTCTCTAGAATTAGAAATGTTATTCATATTTAAACCCAACAGAATTCACACCATTACAGTTTATCACAGAATGAAAAGGAGGAAAAGATAATATTATCAATGTTCATAAAGTGTTAAATCAGGTAAGCGCAACCATAATAAGTTTTACATTTTACAACTGTACAAATGCATTTATGAGCCACAATATTTTGACCACCTACATGAATATGATGATGATGAATATTATTATTATCATTATTATTATTATTATTATTATTATTATTATTATTATTATTATTAGACAAAGACATGAGACAGTTTGATTTTGATTTTGATTTTCTCATGAAGTTTTTCAAACATTTCACCCCTCAGACTGAAATCTGACATGTGCTTTTACGTTAAACTGAACATTTTTGTCCACCATAGCAGAGGACCTGGACCTGTAGCCTCTGCCGTAGCGTGACGTGCACGTCTCCAGACATGCAACAACCGCCACAGAAGTGACTGGACCACTTAGCAGGACTGTATTTCCTTTCTACATATGTTTATAGTTACTACTTCCAGCCATCGATTATCGATATCTCTTACACTGGGGGTCTATTCCAGCTGTCCTTGAGCGAAAGGTAGGATACACCCCATCTGATGTCTAACAACCAACGGCAAAAGAAAGATACTTAATAGCAGCTCATAAACGCCACATGCTCAGTAGCTGCCACCCCCAACCAGCTGGGTGGCGGCGATAAGACCCTCAGACAACAAAAGTGGCCTTTTTAGCTAAACTGACATTCATAGATGGACCGTTAATGATTTGGCTGACTTCATGGCGTTAGAAAACTATGACTGCTTTGCATGGTGCTACTACCGCTGAAACACAAGCAGGCCGTGCACATTTCCACACTCTGGAGAAGTGCCAGGAGGTGAAGGGTGTTTTCCTCAGAATGGTGCTGAAACTGAGAGAAAAAGACGTCTTAATAAACTTTTTAAACCACTAAAGCTTCGCATCTCAAACTGTTACTGTAACAGGAAAAATGTTTTAAAGATATTAAACTAAAGTAAATGCTACATCACTGAAGAGAGCAAACATTATTTTGCTAATTCCAAGCAACCCTTGGTGTTATTGTGATATTTACTTCTTAGAAATCAGACGGTGTGAGTGTAAACGAGAAGCAGCTCAGTCCTTTACTTTTCTTCGGTTACCTCAGTCTCGGCTGCGAGCAGGTAGCTGTAATAGGAACCAGAGCAGAGATTCACACAGAAGTGGGCCATGGAATTTGTGCGGCCAACATTTGAACCGCACACTTTAATCTTTAATGACATGGTGATGACAGAGTCCTCCTGACCTCAACGTTTGCACACCGGCACGCAAGCACACACACCTCAAACCTTTCCAGCGCCTCTCCTCCACTCGTCAGTCGCGTCTTTTAGCTTCTCAGCGTTCCTACAGATTGGTGACTTCCCCAGTTCAGCTCCTCAACAAAAGCTAGGTCCTACCCAGAGTTGGGTAAAGCTGGCCTGCCATTGTCCCGCTTGAAAGCCCCGGTTATTCATTGCTAGCAAGTTAAAGAGCTGACCCCAGCGTAACACTGATGGAGCTGGCTAACAACACTGAAGCCCTTTGTCTGGTCCGTCCTCGCCTCTGATCACCCTGTAATGAACTGAGAGCTCTGTCGAAAATTTACAGCCCTTTGCCCCTCTTGTCCCTTTCATCCCTCTCCCTGCCTTGTCTTCATTTTTAGGGCTCTTTTTCTCAACAGGCATCATTTTAAAGCATTCCCCTGCCTCCACATCCCTGAATACAATAACAATGCTGACAGTTTGAGATGGGCCATTAATTTTCTCTCAATGCATCCCAGTTGTTTTCCACTCTTCTCCCGCCTTCCCTCCTTCCCCTTGCTTGCTTAGTTAGTTAGGTTTGCCTTTTCCTCTGTGGCTGCTGTGCTGTCTTCACTCTACAGGGGTTCATACGACACACAAAGAAACGCACACACACATGCACGACAAGTCAAGCGTTGTAAATGAATCGCCTCCTGCTGCTCTGATAATGGGGAGTTAAACGCTCTAAATGCTGTACGACATTTAATCATTATCCCACCGAGGCAGAAATCCCAAATACACACATAAAACTGTTCCCTCAAACCTAAAATGGTTAAAAATATATATTAAGAATGTGTAAAAATGTCTCCAGATCTTTTTGGCCTGGCAATTTAATTTAATTTAATTTAATTTAATTTAATTTAATTTAATTTAATTTAATTTAATTTAATTTAATTTAATTTAATTTAATTATTTTATTTTATTTTATTTTATTTTATTTTATTTTATTTTATTTTATTTTATTTTATTTTATTTTATTTTATTTTATTTTATTTTATTTAGTTTTATTTTATTTTATTTTATTTTATTCTATTTAGTTTTATTTTATTTTATTTTATTTTATTTTATTTTATTTTATTTTATTTTATTTACCTAGAAATATTACCTCATTCTGGAACTGATGATGGATTTCTGTGAACTGAGAAAAGACTCAGTGTAATAAACCCTTTCCATGAAGTGCCTGCGCTTTTGTGTGTGTGTGTGTGTATGTGTGTGTGTGTGTGTGTGTGTGTGTGTGTGTGTGTGTGTGTGTGTGTGTGTGTGTGTGTGTTCAAGTGATATCCCAGGATAAATTGTTTTCTCCCAGCTTTGAGAGGTGGGCATTCAACAGCCTGCCAAAAGAGCTATAGGCGATAATTAAATGATTCCTCTCTTGAAAGGAGAAAGAAACAGAGACAGAGGTTTGGAGAAAGAGAGATGGTGAGGCAGAAAAGAACGGAGGAGGACAGTTTGAGGAAGGGAAAGAGAAACACAGGGATAAATATTCAGAGAGAGGACTTTTTTTTGCAACAGTGTGGGAGGCTATCAGACTGTGCTGGCAAACACACATCAGATCCAAGCAGTGCCTGAAGCCAGGGCCGACACAAAGGAGCATCATTAATCAGCCCTGCTAGAGAGCCCAGACCTCGGTGGCTCCTGTCAGACGCCAAAACTAACACGCTTAATTCCCGCTCCACCTTTACTTTTTTCTGCTTGTGCTATTATGTTTGAAATTCACACCTTTCTCCAAGTGTAAATACAAAGCCTTATTTACCACATTATTATTAAAATGAAGGTCATTTTGAAAATGGCAGCTACACATGTCAAAGAATTGTGACAAGCCAAGGTTCACCACCGTGTAACATAAGTTTTTTTTTTTTTTTTAGTAGCCCATATTTTTAATTTCATGATGTGCCAAATGCTTTCATTTGGTGAAGGTTCTGGACCAGTCCCACACCTGAACGATGCAGTATGAAGTTTAGCATTGTTTTGCTGAAGATGCCCTGGTTTCATCAGAAAGGGGCATTGCCTGGATGAGAGCCTATTTCGTCTGAAGTTCTGTACATACCTGAAAATGTTCACATCTCCAGGTGTGCAAGCTTCCCACCTAAAAGGCACTGACGCACCCCCGTCCCATCAGAGTCGAGCTTTTTAACCAACCGTGGACACCAAGCAGGATTCCCGCCTCTTCAGCACAGAGGACCTGGTGTCCACAGTTTCCAAAAACAATTTCCATTGTTTTTATTTGGTTTTTGTTTCTTTTTTGTTGTCAGACAACAAGACAGTTTTCCACAGTGTCTCAGTCCATTTTAAATGAGCTTTGGCCAAGAGAAAACAGATTTAAATCTGGAAAATGTTGACTTATGACTTCCTCTTTGCATTTTAGCACATAAATATGCATTTGTGGCTTACACAGCTCACCATTTCCTACACAGTGATCTCTGGAAGTGTTTCTGATCCCATACACTGATTTTAATTAGTGCTGACTGAGAGCCCGTATATTTCTAGCATCCAATATTTATTTTCAGCCTTGTCCCATGCACCCGGAGATTTTTCCGTATTGTCTGAATATTTAAATCTAATATCAATTTATGTCCAACCACATTATAACGCTAAATGTACTGAAGGGGAAACATGCAAAATTCACTTTCTCATATGTTTGAAACATAATTATGAGGTCAAGATTACAGAGTCATAACATATGAAAGACAATCCATTTGTTTCGTTCCCTGTTTCCATTTACATTCAAATATTTCTCCACACATTCAGGTTTGCCATTGCGTATGGAGGTGTAGAAGGACCGTCGTCCGGTTCATGTACAGTACAGATGTGTCTGCGTCGCACATAATGGCACAAATAAGCACCAAGCATCTGAGCAAGCCAGGATTCTCTCACTTGCTGATCCTGACTGCCTCCCAGTAAACTTTTATGAAATAGGTTGTGAGCTGTAACAGCATTGTTTAATTTTAACGTCCCAGACGCTGAAAGAGCCCGTGATACGTTAAAACTACAGACACTTTAGAGCCAGCGTGACATGCATGCGTTTTGGACTGTGGGAGAAAAAGGGAGTTTCTGGAGAGACTACTGCAGGCACTGGGAGAACGATCCAGCCCGGATTCGAAATGGGAACCCTCTTGACAAGACAATGCTATTTGTGTGTGATTTTTAGCTGAAACTCACTTTTTTTTTAAATGTTTTCGAGGGCATTTATTTTAATGTCTGAAGTCACTGCCAATGCAAAACCTCTCATTGGGTGGGCGGTTCAGAGTTGCAGAGCACTGTGACATCACTGAACCAGATAAGACTAGAATTTTTCTGCCTCATCATCTTTATCTTTTATGTAACTTTTTTTTTTCCATTTTGTTAAACATTTGTTGTACTATTTTACCAGGCTTTAGCAAAGTACTGTACATCAGCATAAAAGGCAGGGTAAGCCAGAGTATTAGTTGATGTTTTACACAAAACATGAAGACAGCATGAAGAACTAGCTCCTCCTTCTCCCTTCAGTGAAAAACGAACCCCATCATGAACTTTCCTAAGCTTCTTTCTCATCTCCACTACTTCATCTGCCCGAACATGAGCTTCGGTTTAACGTAAAAGCACATATCATATTTTAGTCTGAGAGAAAACTGAATTATTGCCTTATTCCGACTGATATTGGAGTTTTAAAAGCCATGTGTCAGGCTGTAGTTGAACTGAACTGGAGTTGCTAAATCCCGTCTACGCTTAACCACAGTTAGCCGAGCTATTGACTGACTCCCCCTTCGGGAAGTGAAGAGAGCTGCTGCATCGTTGGTGTCCATATCTTGACGTGTTGTTACTTGTTGTTACTTCTGCTTCAAATCTGCTGCATTTGGTTACTAATTGTACTAACTAAGTGGTAGAACGTCGACGTGAAAGGGCGTGTAGCACCACCTAGTGTCGTGGAGTCCAACGCACCTCACTCAATAATTAGATTCTCTTCCTCTGCGCATGTGTACTCGGATTTCTCGGAAACTGACTGGCTGGAGCAGTGATTGTTATTGGTATTATGTTATTATTTTATTTGTTTCCAATTTACAGAACCATGGCTGTGTATGAAGACTTCCTTGTTATCATTATCATTGATTTATTTTAATTTTAAAGTATATTCTTGAGATGGACACCACAAAAAGTGTTTTGGGATAAAAACTTCATTGTATTGTATTAAATTGAATTGACTCTCATTGAATACTATGACATGACTGTCAGCACTCACAAAAAAACAAAAAAACCCCCAAAAAATATATTATTATGACAATGTTTAATTAAGACAAATGCATTTTAGCCCTGGGCTTCCATTACCAGATCCTGTGATACCATCACACATGCTGACTTAGTCAGGTTTCGCTGATCACAGCCTGGATGGTCTTTCTCATCTTTAGCATAAAGATGACAACTTTTTTCCCAACTATCAGGTTAAACGCAGGCCCATCTAAGCACAGAACATGTGGCCCACGCTTTTGCGAGCTCAGCTCGTGCACAGAAAACTAAGCTGCACATCTACACGGTTATTATATATATTTCCAGGTAAAATACAGGCTTTTTTCTTATTTTCTTTTTTTTTTTTCTTTTGCAAGTTACAATCTGGTTACAGTGGCTGGCTGAGTTAACTGACAAAGGTTTTCCAGAATACTCCTGAGCCCATGTGGATATATTGATCATGGTGCATGACAGTTTCTCATGCAGTGCTCCTGAGGGCTCAAAGGTCATGATTTCTGGCAGTCGTATCCAGCTTTCGTCATTATGCACTGAGCCTTCACACTCCCTGTATCTTTTTACAAGATTACGTATTGTAGGTGTTGAAAGACCTACCTTACATTTTTTTGAACTGATAGATGATTTTCTGAAGGCGTTTGCCCCAAATTGGTTATCCAAACCCATCCCGCCTTAAGAAAGTCTCTGGTGGATTCTTCTTTTATATCTAATCCCTTCATCGGGCAATCGACGGAGACCTGATATGGCGAAAAAAAGATGATACAACCTGCCAGCAGTCAAAGCTGGTAAATAAGGACTTCAAGGATCGCTTTAACTTTTTAAATACCTGTGGAAAGTTTTCTTTTCCACCCCCTTCATAAAATATGCGGAGTTAGATGTTTCAGCAGGATCGCCAGTCTCCGCTCTTCAAGTTAATCATCAGTTTTCTTTGTTTTGGAATAATTCCTCTTTCCTCCGGACTAAGGGACTCTTGACACATACCAAACAGGGTTTCATCCGATAGACTATCTTCCTCGGGAGAAAGTCTTCTTTGATTAATGGACTCATTAAAAAACATTTACAGCTCACAATGACCAAGCTTCTCTATCATGACAAATGCTGATTCTTTAAAGTTTGTTCAGTATGAAACAAAACAGAGTATTTAAAATGTTGTGGGATCAGATGGTGAGGTAATGTAAATAATGACATAGTCACTGTGTGACCTAACACTGACAACGTAAGATTACCACGCTCCACCCGAAACACTCATTCAGGAACAAAGTCGAAAAATTGTCAAAACTGATGGCAGGACTGTGCAGGAGTGGGCCACCAGATGACAGCATGGTTCCAGGACGTCCTGACCAGTGAGACACAGTTTGTGAGGTCCAGAGGCTGTTTGTCTGACATGGTGGTCTACAGAAGGTCTAGGACGACTAAGCCATCATTGGACTCATCAACAACGGTTATGATGAGTGACAAGAACTCAACCAGAACTTCGTTGCCTGGTGTGAACAGAACTGCCTCCATGTTCATGCTGAAAAAACCAAAGAGCTGGTGGTGGACCTCCGCTGTCATAAAAATCACCCAATGAACATTCAGGAAACGGACATCAAGAGGGACTCATACAAGTACCTGGGTGTTCACCTGAACAAGAACCTGGACTGGACTACCAACATTCACGCTCTCTACAAGAAGGGCCAAAGCAGACTCCACCTGTTGGGCAGACTGAGGTCTTTTGGAGTGCAGGAAAGCCTCCTGAGGACCTTTTATGACTGCATTGCAGATTCAGACATATTTTATGGTGTGGCCTTCTGGAGCAAGGCAGCAGAGGAAGAAACTCAACAAACTGGTGAAGAAGGCCGGCTCTGTCATGGGCTGCAGTCTCGAGCCTGTGGAAGCAGTGGGTGACAGGAGGATGATGGCAAAGCTGTCATCAATCATGGACTATGCCTCCCACCCCCTACATGAGACTGTTGGAGCCCCGGAAAGCATCAGCAGCAGGCTTCTTCAACCGTGGAGCAAGATGAAGAGGTACCGAAGGTCCTTCTTCTCCTCTGCTGTCAGACTCCATAATCAGGCCTGTTCTCAGCAGAGCTGATCATCCACCCACCCACAACAAAGCTCATCATTGTTCAGTAACTGGCTATAATAAATCTAGTAATTTTGCTTTATACAACCCACAACTGTACATTTTCATATGCCCACTTTGCACTGGTTTGTCACACTGCATTTTGTACAGTATCTATGACTGCTCTTCTATTCTTTGCACTGTTATTTTCTTTTATATTTTGTACTTATATATGTAAATAGGGATGGCTGGGTGGGTGTTTTTTTTTTTTTATCTTGGGTTATGTGTATATTGTATATACCTAATACAACTGTCTGCAACACTGTCAATTTCCCCAATGAGGGATGAATAAAGGTCTGTCTAATCTAATCTAATCTAATCTAATCTAATCTAATCTAATCTAATCTAATCTAATCTAATCTAATCTAATCTAATCTAATCTAATCTAATCTAATCTAATTTAAGGAAACTGGAATGACATCAAAATCAAGGAACTGCTGGTCACGCCAAGAATGAAATTGCCGAATGTGCAGATTCATTTTTCAATGACTCAGATTCAGCATCTTTAATGCCATGGAACCACTGATCGGATTGCTTAAAGGTCTTTAATGATTATTTCCTTTTCATTTTACCAATTTGGCCAGTTAATGCAGGGACAGCTCAATGAGCACAGGCCTCAAAAGTTTCCTTGGAGAGTATGAATACCAATTGAAAGGCTAAAAAGAACGAAAAAAAATACAAACAGTCTTTTATCACAAAGCCCGTAAGGACACACGACTATCCTAGTGCTAACAAATAATATCCTTAAACAGCATAATAACCCTAATGATGATATAGTCGACATATTTTTTAACAATCTGAGGTTGAACTGCCTGAGAACTTTATGTTTCTAATTGAATTTCCATTTCTGTTGTAATTCTGCTTTAATTTTACAGTTTTCAACAGATTTCCTATTTAAGGTTTTTGAGTAAGAGACCAGCATGACCTCTTCCTCTTTAATTGAGATATTGTTCCCATAAGGAAGCATCATTTACAGTCAGCACAGGTATGTTATGTTAAATAGTTCCCAGCGCTCTGGCTCCTCTCCTGAAAGCGTCATCAACTTCTGTTTTTATGAAGCCCAACTTGGACTGTTGATCTCTATATGACAATACACAAACTCCAAACATTTTAGAGATAGTCATCTCTGCACAGTTTATAAAAGTATAACGTTTTTCTTTTTCAATCAGTTACGTTTTTTAACAGTCTCCAGTCTGGTTTTTAGAACACTTTATGGTGCAGACACATCACTTTTTAAGGTGACTAATGACCAAAGATGAGCGCAGCCACTGAGTTCAGCTATTACTTCTAACATAGTCCCTTCTTACTTCTCCAGCAGAGCCTTTCTCATTGCTCTGAATAACTTAACCAACTCAATGGCTCATTGCTCCAGGATTAGCCAATGCCCCCCTCTGTTCTCTATTTACATGAAACATCTTGTCTCTGTCATTTCTATGCAGATGACACTAAAAATCAGAGTTTTGTCCAGTTTGCTCAAATCTTAGCAGGCTTTCAAATAATATCACAGACAACTAGGAACTGTGGAGTAATATTCATTCTAAGCCCAGTTGTGATCTTCATGGCGAACTGATTTTTTTACTGAGAAAAAAGATCATGGATAAAATTTGTTTACCTCTCTATTCTACCTGTTAGATTGCATCCATCCATCTATCTTCCAACTGTACTCGCTTCATCCTATTCAGGGTCACACGTTACTGTTCCAACTTTGCAGGAAAGGCAGAGGTGCATTGTGGACAGGCCGCCAGCAGTACATCACAGAGCAGCTACTTCATGTAGATCTTCTTTAAAAGCTTAAAGAAAAAAGCTTTGCTAAATACATTTTACGTTTTTTTTCCCGAGCTGGTTTGCGTCTTCCAAACTTAAGATCCACTAAATGTGAGTGCCCTGTTAACCATTCCTGTTCAAGGTTAACTATTACCAGGCTGCAGTTTTAAAATAAAGGAAGATCAGGTATTTTCTGTTTGAGCCCCTATTTCACAGTAGGCGTCACCTTCATATTCCTCCTAAACACGTTTCTCTTTTTGTCAGGTTTTGGAAATGTATGATGTATTTATCAGTCACGTCTGTTACTGTAGACTTGTAAACATCACCTTGTTCTTTCTTCCAAACTACTTTGTTACAAAAAGGGCTTTATGTATATCCATCCATCCATCCATCCATCCATCCATCCATCCATCCATCCATCCATCCATCCATCCATCCATCCATCCATCCATCCATCCACCCACCCACCCACCCATCAAATGTTAACATCTTCAGCTCTGCCACCTCCAGCTCTGCTTGCCGTTTCTCAGTCAGTGCTGCTGTCTCCAGACCATAGAGAATGATTGGTCTTGTATATCTTTCTCTTTACTTTCCCTGCTACTCTTCCATCATGCATAACTCCCCTCTTCTCCATCCACCTCCAAGCTCCCTGTACTCTCCGCTGCACCTCTTTCCCATATTCACCAGTGCTCTGCACAGCTGGGTATTCAATCTCCTGCACCTTTTCACCTCTACTCCTTGCATCCTCACAATCCACCTTCCTCCCTCTCATTTACACACATTTGTTCTGTCCTGTTGTGACTGACATGACCTTTATTATTTGTCTTTGCAGTGACTTTCTCCACCTCTCCCGGTTTTTCTTCCATCTCACAACAGATCACACTGCGATCAGACGGAGATTCCTGTCTGATCTCGACTTCTATTTGACCACTCCAATATTCCCTCACTCCAGACTTCATCGTGTAATACCATATTTCCCTTGGCAATATTTTTTTAATTACATTTTATGGAATAAAGTTTGAAGAAATATGGCCACATTTGTAAGATGCCAGCTTTGTACAACCACTCCACAAGTATTCACAGTTTCCCAGCTCACAGTATTTTCTTTCTTCTTTACCTCCATCTAATCTCAGACGTATACCAAACCGAACCCCTGTCGGTGGCATCAAAGTCCTGCACTCCTCAGTATATGTAAATACGGCATTTTTCTATATCCCATGTGGTCATTTTACATTCGGGAATGCCACCTTTTGACATTGACGTTGCTCAGGCAAAGCAGACACATGGTTTCGATTCTCTTCAATGCAAAATGCAACATTCCAGATGCAAGGTGAAATACTTCAGTCAAGGATAACTTCAAGCATGCAAACTGTGAGCTGGTGGGGAAGAATATTCATGAAGCAGAGATTCTGATTTTCTGGCAAATCCTTTTTCCCAATACATCAATCCACAGCAGGAAATATGCTTTTATCCGCTTTTAAAGAAATGTCAAAACACAAACAGAGATTGCAAGCCCGGGTCTCCTCACTGGTGGCATATCAAAGATGAAACTCAAAAACATCCTAAACATGACAGACAATGTAATCTCTCACTATAACGCACAGCAAAGTTAGAGATAAATAATCTGATCGTGACATCACCAGAACAGTAATTTACCCCAAACGCATGCCCATAAATCTTGTGGCTCAGCCACAGTCCCCAGAGTCCATTCCCCCTCTGGTCACTACATTGCATTTCCTCTTCTTCTACTCCTCTCACTTCTGCTCCACCTCCCACCAAACCAGTTTATTTAGTGCATGCTCATTTACATTCGTCAAACTGCCACTCACAAGCAGACACACACAGCGTCATTGTTGCTGCATGTGCCAATTTTTCAAGGTTCGGAGAATTCAGTTCCCATCACTTGACACTTTGAGTTGCTCAGGTTTCAGTGCTCAAACAGAAAAGAAAACTGTCTCTTCTCTCTTAGTCTCTGGCTCACTCTGACAATAGGTGCTGCATACTAATGTAGAGAGAGTCTCAGGGGGGAGAGATGAGGAAGTCCTCTCCCATTACTCAGTGCCCACCAGCTGGGCAGGGGCAAGGGCTACAGCAGCCAGACAGATGGTACTGTCACCCTCTGCTCACATAGTCACAAACACACACACACACACACACACACAATGGTGTAACAGTGAGGAGGAAGTCATTAAATAGGAAAACCACATATTCCTTATTGAACAGGCGAAGAGGAGAGGTGGGGGGGATTTTAAAGGGAGAGAGGTTTTATCCTAAACTCAGTTCTGCTGAGGCAATCTGTCATGGTTGAAGTAATTGCCCTTGTCTTGCCTGTATGAAGTGATCTGTCATCGGCCACTGCATTTCTGCTTTAAGAAATGCTCTGACACACACACACACACACACACACACACACACACACACACACACACACACACACACACACACACACACACACACACACACACACACACACAGACAGAGAGAGATTCAGAACGCCGTGACCGTCCTGAATGCTTCACCTAAGGCACAGGCAGCTTTGACATCTTGAAAAGAGTGCCCTTTGAAAAATTTCAGCAGAGGGAAAACACACACACGAGGATGCACAGGAAGTCTCCGCTCCTCACCTCCATAATTCAAAATCCGTCTTTGTGCAGTCAAAAACAGTACCATTTTGCAAAGTGGGTGATTGTGGCTCTGTTTTCTCAGTGAGGGTAGCGTGTGCTCGGGTCTCATTAGGTCAACATCTTCTGGTCTTATACTGTAGCTTATTTGACTGGGTTGAAAAACCGTGTTGAATGAGAAAACAAAGGGGGGAGGAGAGCTATAATTGCTCTTTAACAGCTGCTGTAGGACTAATATTTGGCCAACTGGTGAACAGGAGCATCAGTCACATTGATTGAGAGTCATTATTGAATGTCTGCTGAGGTGAGTTGAAAGGATGTACACATTGGATCCATCTTGAGCATTCATCAGCTGTCATTCTCACATAAATGTGCATAAAGGAAAAGATGTTCAGCTCCATTATGATAGGTGGTGATATGTTACTTTTAGTGTGTTGGTATTTGCCTGTTTGCAGGTGATGTCACAGACCAAAGCATCTGACAAACTATTTAGCTTATGAACAGTTGCTACCAAGTCAGGTGATGAATTATCTGTTGTCACTGGCTTTCTTTTCTTCTGTGTGCTCCGTGTTTCCTGCTCTTCATGAGGTAAAGCGCTGGACCACTTTCTTGTCTCCTCAGCCACTTTAACCACATTATCTGGGTATGTTCATCATTCACTGGACTAATACAATGATTTGACCTTTTTCTGATGTGTAAATCCACCTGAATGACAAGCATTTGGAAAATATTCATTACTTCTTGCTGTTGTTGATTTATGATATGTATTGACTGAGGCAATAAGGCAACTTTAACTCAACACACTGTTGCATGAACTTATAGATATTTGACGGATATGGACGCCTTTGGCCACCACAATGACCATTTTCAAAAAAATGGTATATACAGTTGGTGAACAATTACACAAATAATTTATGGGAAAAAAATAACCAGAGGGTTGGTTGCTTCTGGAAAGGTTTGATGAGTATAATGACTACAATGAGCGGCGAGAATAAATAAAAAAAAAACTTCCACCTCAGAACCAGCTCCAAAAACCAGGCTCTAAACTGAGTATTTCCATTATGAATGCTGGCAGTTGCAAAAAATAAAAATAAAAGAGCAAAGACGTAACACAGGAGACGAGTCATTTATTTTTACATCCATCGATGAAGTGACCGACATGAATGAGCGTGTAGCTGTTTGCATTTCTAACTGAACTGGAACCTGCAGTGGTGTTGCATTACTGGGCTGCTGGAAAGCTTCTTTTTGGATTATGAGGCAGTAAAACAGTTGCGTTGAGGCGTAAAACCTGTGGAGGCATGCTTGTTTTCTCATTAAAACTCATCGTCAGGGAATTGATAAAAAAAGGAATTGATAATGGCATTGATGTGGATGCAATCGTATTCATTCCCATCTTGCATAGTGCATCCCATAATCCACGGGCCCACTACCATGGAAGACAGGCCCAGCGGTTTTCCAAAACCAGAAGCTGGCCACAAAAACTGAACCACAGTTGCTCCTGTGGTGGCTTACAACTTACTGACGGGGATCGCTGTCTTTTTAACAAATTCATTTTGACTCATTAGTAATAAAACTCAATAACTACATGTAAACAGTGCATTTTTAAATGGTTTTCCCATTAAGGGGTACCTTATTAAAAAGCCCCTTGTAAGCTACCTTTGAACAGTTATATTCTCTTCATTCAAAGAATCATTATTTTGTCAGTATTTATTTTCTCAACATTAATGAGTTTAATTTATACAGTTATTTTGTGGAAATACAACATACAGCGGCAGCTCCATCAGCTGATCTTTTCATTGAATACAAAGAAAAAGTTGTCATGGCTTTAACACACGGTCAAATGCGTCAAAGCCATTGAAAGGGAGGTTGTGGTTTTTTCTTCTGTAGAGATCAACAAATACGGAAGGTGTGAGTTCTGATGTCTGTTGCTCCCGGAGTATTGAAGTCTGCATGCAACACGCACGGCTTCAATGTCAGAAGCAAGGTACCAGGTCTCATCACTGGCATTTTCTTATTTTTAACCTATAGCGCTGCAGGTACGTGGTGACAGCTTAAACAAACAGTTTGAGCATTCTGGGAAAATATGCTTATTTGCTCTCCTGCCAAATAAATAAAAAAAAAAAATTACAGTTATGTCTAAACTAAATATGCAGTAGTGGTTTATCTGAAAATAATAAACTGTTGTTCTAAAGCAGTAAATGATCTATTTGTAGTTTTTAAATATTCAGATGACTGAAAACTGTGTGAGAGGTGTGGATGAACCCTCGTTTTTTTTCAGTCAGTTTCAGAAGCTGCTGAGTTGCCCACATATGGACAGGTGTTATTTTGTTCATCCCGTACACACAGGCTGAAACGGCAGATGCACCCCCACATGCAAATACAAAAACTCACCACCTCCAGCACCTCCGCACATGTACACTCACACAAGCAGACGGTTAAATAGACATCCAGTCTGTCATATTTGCAGCTGGTAAACAGGCACTGAGTGGCTGTTAAAGCCGGCAAGCTGAGTAAACCAGGGACAGTGTTGCGCTTAATGAACTGGGCTGCCTCCCAGCACAACAACTCATCACCACTTGGAGTAAAACAAACCACTCAGCTGCTAATTGGCTGAGCTGCGTGGAGTCCCCGTGAGGAATGCGCTCTCCCCACCTCCACCGTTGCGTCTCAAAAGCCTGCAGGTAGTTGCAGCAGACCCTCTGTTACTCTCCGCAGATATGTGACAATTTGGTCTCACGGTGGGCCTCATAGTCTTATGTCCTCACAGTCGCTTTTTCCTTTTATTCTTCGTTTATTTCATTGGCTTTTACTGATTTTGCTTCAAAAATCTCACTACACTCCCTGGAGGGTGCTTGTTAGTTTAGTCAGCGGTTTTAAACCGCAGCATAACAACTAATCAGCTGTGAATTTCTAGGTGTCCTTCTTCTTCATTGGTTTAACCATCGTGGTTCTCAACACAGAAGCTGATTATCGTACAGTTCCTCTTCTTCCAGTTAATTTGAACAAAGACATAAAACCCATTACTTCCTGTGCGTTTGCAAATTTTGCTCAAAAAGCTCAAGCAGACACCAGGTGTTCAGATTAACACAAGCAAACATTCATAAACTGGGTGTAAGCTGAATCATTATTTGAAAACCAATATTTATTTAAATGAAATGTTGCAGATTAATCCTTCATTCTTGTCTGTGTTAGGCCCTACTTCTGCCTGCAGCTGTACCTTTTGAGTTTTTATTATTTTAAATGATTTAGTAAATATGCATCCGTATTGGCAGGTTTAATTTAATTACTTGTTTACGATATATATATATATATATATATATATATATATTTTTTTTTTTTTAAATATATATATATATATAAGTTATTGCTTTCTGCTTGGGGTCAAGCTTGCAGCAGGGTGGTAATGCTTCAAGTAGGTGTAAGGTTTAAGAGGAAGTTGATAGAGCTTAAGAGCAGGATGCCCGGCAGCATACTTTCCACATTATACCAGGTTAAAGTATCTGTTTGCATTAACGTGCTGCGTTTATTCAGGAAGTGGGACAATATTTGTGACAAGGATACGATGTAGATACTGCTGGTGGAGTTCAACCCTGATGACGGTTAACGTTGACTGTGAGTTTTATCATCCCAAAATTTGCAAGAATTCTGAGAAATGTGTGTTGTACTTTTATGAAAAAAAAAAAGGTCAACCTCCTCCTTTTACAAGTTATAAACAGGTCTGGTTCTTTACATGCACTGAAATATGAAGAGATGAAACAGTTAGAAACATGGCTGATGGATAGTGACATTAATGTTGTCATTTTAGGAAACAAAAGTTAAACTATTTCCATTATTGTTCATTTTATTACAGTATTGAAAAAAAGGAAATCTGATTGGTTTACCTTTTTAAAATTGAACTAAAATACTTGTTGTCCAATAAGTTATGATTCATTGTTAATAAGACTGTGAAGACGAGCAGTTCGACATTCTTTAAAAGTGCACCATAGCGCTTTTGTGGACTGGAGGCGACAATGACTCCTGTCAATAGCTAATGAATCAGTCATTATACCGAACTTACATTTAAGAACATAAACCTGAGATTAGGCCGGGATTAAATTAAGATAAAAATATGAAATTTGGTATGCCTATGCAAGCATTAACTTGTTGATGTTGATGAAACATTTGTCGACTCGTTTACAATGGCTTTTCAAAAGAATTTACTAGAGTTTAACTTAGGTGCCCAGTAGGGGGCACTATAACAGATTTGTCTTTTGTCTTATATCTAGAGAAACAGGGCTTACTGGCACGTTTCAGTTTTTCCTCTGATTTGTTGCAAGATTTGGCTTCTTACGTATTTTCGCTTAAAATGTATCATTTTATTTAAATTTCATTTGAAATTAAAATCTATCTATCTATCTACAGTATACTGCCAAAAGTATTCGCTCACTCATCCAAATAATGGGAATCAGGTGTTCCAGTCACTTCCGTGGCCACAGGTGTATAAAATCAAGCACCTGGACATACACTGTTTTTACAAGTATTTGTGAAAGAATGTGTCGCTCTCAGGAGCTCAGTGAATTCCTGCCTGGAACTGTGATATGACGCCACCTGTGCAACCAATCCAGACATTAAATCTTTTCGCTCCTAAATATTCCCCATTCAACTGTCAGCTGTTTTATAAGAACATGGAAGTGTTTGGGAACGACAGCAACGACAGCAACTCAGCCACGTAATCTGGTGGAGCGGGTCAGTGGATGCTGAGGCACATAGGGCGAAGAGGTCGCCAACTTTTTGAAGAGTCAGTCACTACAGACCTCCAAACTTCATGTGGCCTTCAGATTAGCTCAAGAACAGTGTTCAGAGCTTCATGAATGGGTTTCCATGTCCGAGCAGCTGCATCCAAGTCAAACATCACCAAGTGCAATACAAAGCGTCAGATGCAGTGATCTAAAACACATCGTCACTGGACTCTGGAGCAGTGGAGACGTGTTCTCTGGAGTGACGAATGGTTCTTCTCCATCCGGGAATCTAATGGACGAGTCTGGATGCGGTTGTCCTGGAGGGGTCTGGGGAGGCTGCCTGTGCTAACCCCCATTATCGGCTAAATGTAGTGGTTATTTCTGATTTTGCCACTGAAGTACAAACAGTACATTTTAATACAATTGAAACAGGGAAATATCTACAACATGCAGGGTTTGGTACAAGGACCATGACTAACAAATGTTCTCCTAAAGGACACATCTGTACAATGTAACGGCACAAGGAGACGACATCACGTCATGTTTGATCATAGTAGCTGATAAACATGACATTCACAGATAATTACACTCATTTATTATTTTTTTAATTTGACCATGGAAAAAAATGAATGATGAAGTTAAACTGAAAGTGAGGAGCCAGCTGTCTGTGGTATTTTGATCTTCCGTATCTGTAAAGATGTGCTTTTCTAAACAAAAGAACGTTACCTGTGTCCACCTTTGCAGTCCTGAATGCAGAACCACATTTTAAGTTGTTACGTTCTTCCAAGTGTATTTCCATGGTAAGGAAAAAACTATTAACACCTCTGTATTATAGGTTTTAACCACCTGGGTGACTATCTGCACTAAACTGAGAGCATTAAGTTAACAACAGACAGATGGTCCAAGTTCAGCAAATTTAATACATCATCTGCATGCAAACGGGTCACAACATCATCGGGAGTCTCGATGCAGAAGCGACACAGGAAGATTGAATGCACTGCAATTTCAACAAAACAAGAATGATTAAGATTAAACACTTCAGAAGGATTTCAGTCGGTTGAACACTTTGATATTTGCGCTAAAAAGCCAGATTTAAAATGTTCGCAGGTTTTTGATCAGCGTGAAAAAAGGATTTCATCGTGCTTGGTAAATCACATCCTATTCACATACTCAAATACCGCTGCAACTGCAAAGTCAAACTCTGCAACGTTTGCAGACTTTAACCAAGATCTCCTGTGTAATGCTGGAAACACACCACCCCACTCTTATATGAGGCAGAAGCGTTATATTTCAGCTGAATGAAAGACAATCCCAGACCCTCGCCATCGCCTTCTCCGCTTGCTCTTTGTAGGTGATTAAGTCCCGTTACAGGCAGCAGGCAACGGGGAACCAATTGACCTGACCTTTGACCCCTCACTCTGATGGAAGGGGTGGCTGGGGGTCAGACCTGTAAGGGATACCCTCTTTATCCTTCCCCAAGAACGGCAGCTCAAAGACGGGGGAGGCACCCAGCCGGGATCCAAGGGTCCCTGGGGTCCCCCCCACCACAAGTAACACATTCATATGGTCAATATGAGCCAAAGAGCAAACACTTCTGTGGTCTTGTGATGCCTTGACCTGAACTTTTCCCAAGGGTAACTAACTTCTTCTTTCAGTTGACTATTATTTGATGAACAAAAAGCAAATATTGTGTATAAAAACAAAAATGCAGCTAAATATTGTCCCTTGTACACTGACTGTACGAGAGACTTTGTATATCTTGCGGCTCGATGATCCTGTCAGTTCTCAAACGAAGACTGAGCTGATCCTTCTCTCACTCAAGGACTTGTAGGGGATTTTCAGCTGAAAGCGTTGTGTAATTCTACTTTCTTTGAGGTGTCCATTGAAGTCAGCACTATTGCATTAAGCTTACTGGTCTTCCTAAGGGCACCTTTTCATCACAAGCCACCCACATCCAAGCACGCACACACACACACACACACACACACACACACACACACACTCACATTACACACTATTCCTCACACTCCCCCTTTTAAGTTAAAGTATTGTCTTTAACAGCATTATAACGGTATCATTCTGCTCCCACCGAGAACAACAAAGACAAGAAACGGCAAATCCTAGAACACAGCAATCTTTGTGTGTGTGTGTGTGTGTGTGTGTGTGTGTGTGTGTGTGTGTGTGTGTGTGTGTGTGTGTGTGTGCTCTTTAAAGCAATGCTAATGGGGCCTAAGAAGCATTAAAGTGACCTCTACTGTAACAAAAGAGTTAATAATCCGTTTAGAAAACAATCAGATCCCTGGCCATGAGAAAAGCCCCCCACTAAGTCTTTCTGTAAAGAATAGGAGGGGTAAATTCACCTTTTTTTTTTCTTCCAGGCAATCATGTTGAACATTGCATGTTTTAATCGTTCTGTCTACAGAGAGTGACAGAACAGTTTTTAACTGCAGCTCTCAGATGCAGTCGGTAACTAAAAAGACAGTGTGGTTCAATTTCACAAGTGGGGGGTGTGTGTGTGTGTGTGTGTGTGTGTGTGTGTGTGTGTGGGGGGGGGGGGGGTGTGGGGGGGGGGGTGTTACCATTTTGATGGATTCAAATTGACCCAAATGGCCGGAGGTCAGGGTTTGTTATCAGTTTCATCCACTGTAAATGATCCCTGTTGGACTTCTAAAGGAGCTGTTAACAAACAAACGCTGGCTCGCCCGTTAATTGCCACTGATAGGCGTTTTTGTGGTGTTTTTTTGCCCCCTGGGTTAAAAAGCTTGTCCAACAGGATCCAGCTCTAGGCTGTCGGGTCACACAGCCGCTGGTATAACAGGTGATACAAGCCATAAAGACGGGAACTCAGACATCACTGCAACAACATAAGTGCTTCCGAGTGATAGAATAAGTAGCAGCTCGGTTTGCCTGGATATCTAAATGCGTTACCTGCGGCTGGCAGGCTTATCTGGGGTGCATCAGGGTGATCCATCTGTTTTAACGTCGGGTCACAGCGGAATCTATCACTCCTTATCTGTGCTGTCAACTAGGTGAAGACAGGTTTTTTTCCTTCTCCCTCTGCCCGCTCTGCGATCTGTGGCATCCTGGAAACTGATCACAAAAGACCTTTGATTTAGTCAAACTAAACAGCAGAAAGAAGAAAGTGTGCACTTCTCAGTGCATATCCACTTTTGCCATGTGACTTATCTTGACTAGTTTCTATTTTTGCTTCATCTTTCAGGATATAACATGTTTATAAAAGAAACATTGGTGAATTTTTTTCCACCTATAGTTTAACCTTAAAAATCAAATCAAAAGCATATTATTAATTATTCAGCTGCATACTTCTCACGTGTGGCTATGCAACAATCCATCCATCCATCCATCCATCCATCCATCCATCCATCCATCCATCCATCCATCCATCCATCCATCCATCCATCCATCCATCCAGTTGTTGGGGTCCCACCGCCATCACTTTGTCCTCAAACAGGTGAGCTTCACCAGCCGTTCCAGTGTCCCAGGTTTTAAAACTGGAAGGAATTGATATCTCTGTTGACGTAGCTTTTTTTTCTTTTCTTTATCCAGGCAATCGTTGAACATTAGATGTTCAAAACCGCACTTTAAACAAGCAGACCAATAAATAAATGTCTGTTTAAGAGGATCACAGTCACATGACGGAAAATGGTGATTACACAAACCTGCAAATCTGTCTAATAAGCAGAAGATCTCAGCGCCACGGTTGGAAACGTCGTTTTACCATCCCTGCTGACTTTGTCATGCAAAACTTCAACTGTTCTTTAATTTTCTTTAGTTTTTCATTCTCCGCTGTGTAACTACAGCAGGTTTATACAGCTAGCTTCACTTTTTGAAAGCTAGAAATAACAGAACTAAGTTTCTGTGTCGTTGTTGAAAAGGCGTACATTAATAAATTAGATCTAAAATTTAGTTGTGAGTTGCATTTACTTATTTAGTCATTCAGTTGTTTATTTTACTAATACTTGGGGAAAACAATTAATTTCCCCAACAGCCCAGCTTGCTTTTAATCATATCTTCCTTGGCAGCCGACAGATCATTATGGATTTATCATGATTATTATTGTGATCATTCATCAAAGATAGCTGTGACGTAGTGGCAGCACTGTTATAATTTGTACCTATGAAACTTAACACGCTGCACTCCGGTGCAGCCGGTGAGAAAATGACGCTGCGTAGTGAGGTTGCAGTCGATGGAAAATGGTCATGGACTCAACAGATAACCGTTTTGAACTGTCTGTAGGGGAACTCCTCTTGATTTGGTAGAGGGTAAGCACATCTCCACAACTACAACATTTGCTTTAAGTGAACTCACTTTCCAGCTCTGTCACTGTATCAACTGATTTTCAAATGTCTAGAAAGACAACTTCCTCTGAAACTCTTTCATTTCAACTGTAAAAGTTATTCATGTCCTTGAAATGGTCATGTTTTACCTGAGTTTTGCTGCAAAGTTGGATAAGTTAATATGTTGAATATGTTAATATGCATGAATAATCTAACCCTGATAACCCCTTCACAGAGTGAGAATAGCACAGAACATGAAGCCCTTTTTATTGCATTTTAAACATTTTGTGTCGCATTTTATGGCATGATTAGATTATGATTCATGCCTAAATAGAATAAAAATAATAAAAAAAAAAAAAGAGCATTGCATCACTGTTGGTGTCTTGCTATGATTTGAAAAGACAGAGCAATCGCTTCTTGGATATTCTGAAGTATCTTTGTTTACCTTACTGAACATCACCCAGGAGGAAGTGGCCAGTGTGAGTGGATAGTGGGACTTTATTCAAATGTTTCCTGCAGTAAGTTATTCCTGTGTCTAGGCTGAGCTAATAGTGGGGAATGGGATTCAAATAGAGTCAAGCTGCCTCCTGAGATCCCTCAATCCACCATCGGCATAAAAAAAGAGGTCTGAGGCCAGTCTAAATATTTGGTAGTCTTAGCAGGTTCATGTTAAAAGACACACACACACACGCACTGCACACACAAACAGACGCGGTGAATGCACAAACAGGCTGAGGCTGTGAAGTTGAATGGCATAGCTCAAAGCCTTCCTCCCCCTATCCCTGCTTCTTTCTCTCTCTCTAAACCGCCAAACCATTCTCCCCCTTTCTCCAGCTCAGAGGAATTCATTAACTACCTCTCCACAGAGACACTATGGAAATCAGGCAGCTACAAAGGCAGGGAGGGAGGGAGGGAGGAGGGCGAGAGGAGGGAGGGGTGGTGGTGGTGGTGACGGTGGTGAATGGGGCTATATTATCCTATTAGATGGTGGATATGTCTCGTTTCCCTCCCCTGTCATGAGAAAAACATTAATTTTAAGTGAGAAACGAAACAGAGGGAGGCCGAGAGAGGAGGGGGCGACAGTGAGGGTCTTTAACATTGCTCTTTTATCGAGCTGAAACGGAGAGTCCCCTGGCTCCATTTACCTTGGCAATGAGGATCGAGCCGCCCTCCATGAATGCCATTTAAAATGCCATGGAGATTAAGCATCCTCTCTCCCTCCCTCTCTTTCTCACACACACACATGCGGCAGCAGTGGCAGCGTGGCTCGGAGTAATATGTGTTTAGGAAAACAGCTTTGAGATTCATGAGTAAAGCCCTCTAGGTGCCAGCGCCGAGGAGGAAAGAAGAGAGCGGAGAAAGACACGGAGAGGACCATCACTTAGCCAGAGTGGGCTTTAAGCACTGTAATTAAATCATTAGACACACAGACACCACCCACCTCCCATCTCCATCTCTCCCCTCTTCCCTCCCTTTCCTCTCACTCGCTCTCGGCTCAGCCGAGCTCATCGGGGGCTCGGAGTGTGAAATGATGAATCTGTATTTATGGGGATGGAGTAATTACACAGCTAACCTCCAAGTGAGCCCAGGAGGGCCACGGGGCCTCTGAGCAGGGTGCAGGGTGCTCAACCTCATTAGCACTGCCCAATTGTGTGTGTGACAGTGTGTGTGACAGGAGGTGTGTGCGATCAAATTGAAGCAGAGTTGCTGTTTTGATAGCACAGTGTGTCAATAAGGAAATAATACGTTTTTCCTTAATTAAAGCGATACAAAGGACCTTTTGCAGTTTGAACTCCAAGGGTTCCCCCGAAGGTGGGGAGGTTTAGTCGCTTTCAGAGACATGTCTTTCTCTTTCTCAATTACATTATTACTTTTAGTCGCCTGTGCCATGATGTCCACTCTGGAGAATATGGTGTCATAAAGCGAGCTACAGTTGAAGTGCAAGAGAGTCCAACATAATGCTGCATTTTTTACCCAGGGAGTGGGTTAAAGACAGAAATAACATGGACACTTGCACAAAGTCGCACTAAACCAATCATGAAACATGTGCGCATTAACCTTTCGACTAGCTGTTGTCGTTGTGAACCATCATTTGAAATACTAATACTCTTATTCATCACATAAAACAACACATCCACTGATAAAACGTGAGATTTAATGTTATTAAAATAAGATAGAACTGTTATAAATAGTCAAATTAGTGTTCACTTTTTTAATGCAAAGTGGTAGCCATGAAGTCTATCCGACTTCCAAGTTGGAATTTCAACTTTGGCATTCCAGTTAACAGTTCCGACCTGGAAGATTCTGACTTTTCAAAACAAATGGTTTACTTTGGATGTTTTGTTTTTTTTTTGTTTGTTTTTTTTCTTTTTTGAAGATATTTGTGATGCCAGAGTTCAAGAAACAAGTAGAGGTGATCAAATATTCCTTCAACTTAAAGTGATATTTCAAAAATATTTATTTTGTTGCTCTGTTTATTCCGGCTCTCGTGTGAACTTTTACTCAAACGCAACAGCAGTGACTGACACCAGACTGTCAGAGTATTACAGTGGTCTATTCTTCTCAGCCAACATCTGTCATCTCCCATCCCAGAAGGTTCGTATCTCCTCCATCTCATATCCTCGCTAATCTCTGTCATTACCTCCAGTCTCCTTTATCTTCACTCAGGAAAAAATATGCTCCCCTGTCTTCCGTGGATAATCACGGACATATCGGTCCACTTTCGGCCCATCTGCTCGTCAAGAATGTGTGAACAAACGCACCCAGCTAAAGTCTGCTAAAGCATGGTGATCAAAATCACGGCCGAAATATGAAAAAGAAAATATTGCTTGTGCATAATGGCAATAATATTAATAATAACAATAATAATGAGCAAATTGTTTTAAAGTGGTGGTGCAATTGTTAAATGACGT
Organism: Xenentodon cancila; assembly: GCA_014839995.1. Lineage (NCBI taxonomy): Eukaryota > Metazoa > Chordata > Actinopteri > Beloniformes > Belonidae > Xenentodon > Xenentodon cancila. Next base: position 20,215,876 of record CM026217.1, read on the forward strand.
TGTAATGACTACAAATAGACATGCAGGCTTGTGCACACGCACACCGAGAGGTTTCCGTTTCTGTTGACACAGTGAACGCTGGAGAAATTAAATCACATCACTTGGAAACGCGCACGCACGCACACACACACACACACGCACACACACACACACACACACACACACACACACACACACACACACACAACCACGCACGTACAGACGACCTAGGCTATCCAATGCACTAATCGCCTGCCCCGGGCATAGGAGGAGCTTGGTGCTTAAGTAGGCTGCCAATCAGTCAGTCAGCTTCACATCCAGAAGCTCCTGCGGCCACGCACACGCATCACTCCGCACTCGAGGTGCCAAACTACGGCTCTGACACAACTCTGTGGACGCGGGGACGTGGACAAGCTGCCTAAAAAAAAATAAATTAATTAAAAAAAAGAGGAGAAGGGGGTATCTAGTGGTTTAGAAAGCCCCCCTCCACAGTCTTCTTCTTCTTGCTGGGGATTCCTATTTTCTCTTTTTTCCCGCTTTTTTTCCCCCCCTCTGTCACTTTGACGCGTTTTCCTGGACATGTCTTTCCCTCAGCTGGGGTACCCCCAGTTCCTCAGCGCGTCCCATGAGGTGTACGGGAGCGAGCGCCCGGCTTCAGCCCGAGAGGAAGGCACCGAGGGCGGCGTGAGCTCCTCCGCGGCCGCGGCGGCCGTGGGCTCGGTGCTGGGGGTGTACGGGAGCCCGTGGGCGGCTCATAATTACAGCGCCTTCCTGCCGTACGGCGGAGCCACGGACCTTGCGCTCATATCCCAGATGGTAAGAGCTGACGGCTGCAGGCACGAGGCTGCTCAGGTGTTCATGAACGACGAGCCGAAGGAGGCTGCTGATTTTGCTCGGCTGAGATTTTTGCGGTTATTATGCAATTTAAACTTTGCGTTTATTTATTTAGTAAGTCTTTCAGTTGAACTAAATTCCCTTTATATTAACTCTTCATTTGCTTGTGTTGAATTTATGAATATTTATCGGACTTACATTTAGAGTGAAATCAATATGGGAGAATAACATTTCACGTTATATTTTATTGGTTTATAGGTTATAGTTTTTTTCGCTGTAAATAATGTAATTTTACATAAAATCTTGACTATTTCACACATAGGATATTTGATGAATATCAGTATTAAAGGTTAAAATGTTTTTTAAAGAATAAAACTTCTAAATGGAAAATTGATTTGAAGCTATCGGCTATTAGAGGCCTAACCCGTTTAAGTTAAATTAAAGTAAAAACCCGTGTGTGTGTGTGTGTGTGTGTGTGTGTGTGTGTGTGTGTGTGTGTGTGTGTGTGTGAGTGCGTGCGTGTGGAGAGAGAGAAAAAGAGTACACCTTGTTTGGTCTACACAAATTTAGAAACTTTCTAAAACCTTTTTGTTTCTCATTTTTCGTTACGACCTATTTTTCTGAACTTCAGGGGGAAACTTCTGAAACAAACAACTCACTAAGTTGCCTTCTTTCTTTCCCTTTTTTCTTTTTTCTGTTTTTTTTTTTGTTTTTTAAATTTGCTCCCTCCAACAACGTTCCAGACCTCTCAGTACGAGCTGAAGGACAGCCCGGGGTCCCACCCCGCTTCCCTGCCCGTTCACGCCGCTGCACAAGGCTTTTACCCGTACGGCCAGTACCCGTACGGGGACCCGTCGAGGGCCAAAACGGCCACCAGGGAGACCACCAGCACCCTGAAGGCCTGGCTTCAGGAACACCAGAAGAACCCCTACCCTACCAAAGGAGAGAAGATCATGCTGGCCATCATTACGAGGATGACACTCACACAGGTGGGTAATGCGCCAGAGTTAGGAGTTTCTGAAATCCAAAGTCACGATGTGGTGCGCAAATAATCCCAGTGTTTAAGAATAAAAATATGTTGCTGATTATTTTTTAATGTTACATGTATGCATGTTTTTATTCTCATAAGCTCTTCTACGTTACTGATATGAAGTTTCACATCAGAGACCGCGAAAAACAATATCTAAACTCCGCAATTAATGATAATGGTTATCAAAAGGAATTGGATAATACTTCCAGTTTGTACTTTGTGTTCTTGTTACAATTTAAAATATGGATGCGTAAACTGTCTTTCTTTTTATAGGTATCTACGTGGTTCGCAAACGCCCGCAGACGCCTGAAGAAGGAGAACAAGGTGACCTGGGGCCGCAGCGCCGAGGACCGCGACGGCCGCATCTTCAGCAGCGACAACGAGGACGAGCACGGCAAGAACGGCAGCGACGACGAAGATGAAGAGGAGGAGATCGATCTGGAAACTGTCGATATCGAAAGACCCGAGGAGCAGAGAACAGGGGAGCAGGGCGCCAGGAAATCAGAAGGAGAGGGGGGCCTGTCTATCGGAGGGCAGGCCTCGGAGTCGAAGAGCTCTGAGAGCGACAGGACGCTTCCCGTGGAGGACCTGAGTAGGGCGGAGACGGGTGTTTCTGTCTCGCCTGGTGTAAAACTCGCAGTGGATCGTTCACCCAGCAGGCAGGAGTGCCAGAGACCGCCGCAAAGTAAACCTAAAATATGGTCTCTGGCTGAAACCGCCACGGCCCCCGACAGCTCTCACAAACCTTCCCCGGCGGCCTATGCGCACCAGGCAGGTCTGGTCTCCCCCGGCCACCCGGCCTTACTCCCGGCTCATGGAATATATACATGCCAGATTGGCAAGCTACACAACTGGGCCAACGCGGCTTTGCTGAATGCCAACTCTCTTTTGAACATGCGATCCTTCCTGGGTGGCGCGCCGGCCGGACACCTGCCTCTCCAAGGCTCATTGCCGGCTGCGCGTCATGACGCACGGCCGACGGCAGCTGGCGCAGGAACTTCTGGGACGGAGGATGACAGCGATCTAGATTCTTCGGGAAGTTTCAGTCCAAAAAGAGATGGTATGAACTCCATTTCAATGTCAGCATTTTTTTTTCCAAACAGGGGCTCAGTAATCTTACGGCATGGCAACATGACTGAGAAAAACAATCATCTGCAGGACAAAATACGTTTTATTTGAGAGTGAATTTCAAGACAAATTTTTTTCCCATCAAGAATACCATTTTTTATCTTCTTGTTATTTTCTTTTTCTTTTTTTTTTTTTACAGATGAGGCGAGCCATCACAGGCCCGAACCCCTGAAGTCTCCATTTCAGCTGATCACTGACAGGTAAACTCCCGGCATTATGATGCTATTAACTTTATTTTCCAAGTGTCTTCTTGTTACTGACCCTTAAAGCCGAGGTAAACATCGTCACACCTGACTTGGCAGGAGGCAGACCTCAGCACATAAATCATGTGAATGAGTCCCTATTTTAACGCCAGTCAGGCATCGGTCCAAGATACCACCTCCTCATCCCCCGTGTCCCCCAACAGCCACTTTATTCCCACCTATGCCATTTAAATAATCTGCCTGCATTTATTCACGCCCTCTCCACAAATTAGGCTAATATATGTCAAAGAAAGAGCTGATAGCAATATAGAAATGAAGTGGCGCATGAAAACAATTTCGTTTTTGATTAGCACAGAGATTATTATTGTCCAGGAAAAACCCGAAACAGTTCAAATTGCTTCATTATTTGTGTGCATTGCAGAGTATTTTAATTAGAAATTGACTGAATATAGGTTCTGAAATGACTCAGTTCACACCTGACCGTTATTTTTATTTTTTTGTCTTCGTTCCTCAGACCTCATCATGGGAAGGCGCCACAGCGAGTTCTGACAACAACATTATGAGAAGACGAAGCAAAACAAACAGGAAAAAAGATTTAAAAAATTTTATTTAATGGAGAACAGTTACATTAAGGCTATTTTTCTGAGCAGGCGAGCTGTCATAGCATTACAGTTTAGCGTCTACAAGCAACACAGATGGTTGTTTTTGTCCCAGATCTGCTTATATCTTTCCTTGTCTTTATTTTCTTTACTTTTTTTCTGTTCTGTTGTGAATGAAACCTGAAAATTGTAAATATGGGATATGAATTTGTCTTTAAAGAATATATTTTTGGGGAAACTAAATAAATGTCATTATAGTCATTTATTACTGAAAAATTCTCTAATTTGCTGTTTATTAAAAAACTGCAAATTTTTGCATTTTTGTCAAAAACTTATAGTAGGGGCCAAAGCAAACATCAAATATTTCTTTAAAAAAATAATTCTTCTTTAAGCTTAATTATTTTGTATATGTGTGTGTGGGTGTGTTCGTTTGTGTGTGTGGGTGTGTTCGTTTGTGTGTGTCTGTGTGTTATTAATGGACTTTAACATCTGTCAGACATTAGTTTTACACACGCACATATATATATGGATATATATAGACATAAATATACATATGTGTGTGTGTGTGTGTGTGTGTGTGTGTGTTTGTGTGTCTGTGTGTTATTAATGGACTTTAACATCTGTCAGACATTAGTTTTACACACACACATATATATATGGATATATATAGACATAAATATACATATGTGTGTGTGTGTGTGTGTGTACTACTTAGACCCGGCCCTTTGGCCCATGTGTCGTTTGCAGCTTGTGTCATACTCCATTTGCCAACTAAGCCCTCCAGTGTCAGCCCTTTTGCGAAAGAAAATTCTCGCCCTCATTGAAATTTGCTCTCTTGCCAAAAACCCACAGGTCAGCATCTTGGAAGCCGCTGCAAATGCTGCACAAACTGAAATTGAAGATTTCCAAGACTTTGTGAACTTGCACCTATGCTTTCAACCCAGATCTGCCTCCTTTAATGTTGGATTATACCCCTTCAGTGCCACCACTGCTGCCTCTGAAATATGGATCAGACGGCCAGGAAAGGCCATTAGGCAGTATGGGGTCGGCAGCTCAGGCGGAGGTGGATTGGAGTGGGGTGGGTGGGTGGGTGGGTGTGTGTGTCAGTCTGTGGCATCTTTTGTGGCGGTCAAAGGCCCTGAAGATGGGAAGCATGCAGGGAAAGAGACAGGATGGTAAGGGGGTCTCAAGGCAGCTAATCAGTGTTTCTCAAAGCGGTGGTCACTGAGCTTGGCTCAGTAGCCAGTCAGGCATGGCACCGGATGAGGTGGGAGTTTGGGGGACCCAAACAACTTGAGACACAAGCAGAAAAGCTTTGAAAGTCAGCTTATGTTCAACTGTTTTCCTGTTTTCTTATTGAGAGTCAGATGACACAAAATCCACCATATGAAGCAAAACATGCCATTTTTTTTATTGCTTTATTTCACCGGGTAATCAGTTATAATGGTTCAGAGATTCCACTGTGTAAGCAATCTGATTGTGGTTTATAATCCATCCATCCACTATGGGTACCTGCTTTAAACCCGCCGTGTGTGTGTATGAACTATGACCAAAAATATGGGAGTCGAGGCAGTCTTTTCCTCCATCCTTCCTTCCATTCAGTCAGCTATGCGTTGACCGAGAAAGAATCAGAAAAGTAGCGATAGAAGGAGCAATTTGATTCAAAAGAGAGCCAATGAGAGACACAGAGATGATGCAGTGAGAGGTGTCATTGATGTGAGAGCAGCATGGAAGAAAGCCAGACACTTGAGGCCATTTTCACTTCCCCTGCCAGCTCTGACAGATTGCCATCAGCACTGCTGAGGAGAATATCAGCCAGTCTTTCGCTTGCACACACGTCTATCCTTCTACACTCCATCCCGGCCAGATTGTGCTACTGTCATTCCAAGTACCTGAACAGTGTGCTATTCTTTCAACGATGCAAGCTTTGCGTGAAATGACTTCAAATGGATTTTTTAACTTTTTTTTTCCTTTTTTTTTTTGTTTCTTTTGTTTTTCCAGATCACACCTAAATCATTGTCATAAATGGAGTGGAAAATCTGAGCAGATCCAACCTGTGATTGTTCTTTCCTGGCAAGGCTAATGCAAACTTCTTCAGAGTGTCAAGTTTAGGCTTCATGTTAGATTGTTGTAACTTAAATGCCTGACTCGCTCTTATTCCCATCACAAACATGGAACAGGTGTCATTTTGATTTGTTCCAAGCCTTTTGATTGGAAAGTTATTTCGGACTCTCAAAAGTTGGATCCCACCTAAAGCTAATTACCAAAAAAATAAAAATAAAAACAGACATAACACTCGCGTCATTGTCAGGGTGGAGAATGTAGTTTTATAGCATCTTTTGTTGTTAAAGCATCCTTCATTCTGGTTAAAACAAATAAACAAAAACAAAATCACACACCAAATCAAAAGTTGGGATGATATGTCAAATAGGAAAGGAAGAGTCACTCTTACATCAACTTTGACTTTAATTTATATGTACATAATACAAACTGAGTGCTTTTAATGTTTTGCTTTTCTTGTCATCTTAATCGCATTTGTTAATATACACAATATGTGTGTTTGCCCACCTGCCTCGACTCACATATGAACATATGACCTCCCATTCCTGATCCATAGAGTTCAAAATGACATATGTCCACCTTTTGCAGCTATAACAGCTTCAGCTCTTCTGGGAAGGCTGTTCACCAGGTTTAGGAGTGTTTATGTGTTCATTTCTGACCATTCTTCCAGAAGCGCATTTGTGAGGTCACACTGATGTTGGACCGGAAGACCTGGCTCTCAGTCTCTGCTCTGATCCATCCCAAAGGTGGTCTCTGTGCAGGCCAGTCCAGTTCATCCACACCAGACTCTGTCATCCAGGTCTTTATGGACCTGCTTTGTGCACTGATGCACAGTCATGTTGGAAGAGGAAGGGGCAGAGTTCCTTTCACTGGAACTAAGGGGCCAAGTCCAGCTCCTGAAGACCAACCCCACACCATAATCCCCCCTCCACTAAACTTTACACTTGGTACAATGCAGTCAGACAAGTACCGTTGTCCTGGCAACCACCAAACCCCGACTGGTCTATTAGATTGCCGGGGTGTTTTACACCGCTGCATCTGACGCTTTGCGTTGCACTTGCTGATGTTTGGCTTGGATGCAGCTGCTCGGACATGGAAACCCATTCATGAAGCTCTCTGACCACTGTTCTTCAGTTAATCTGAAGGTCACATGAAGTTTGCAGGTCTGTAGCGATTGACTCTGAAGAAAGTTGGTGACCTCTTCACACCACCGTCAGTTTACGCGTCCTACCACTTCGTGGTTGACTTGCTGTCACATGTTCTCATAAAACAGACTGTGGAATATTTAGGAGGCAGAAAATTTCACAACTGGATTTGTTGCACAGTTGGCTTCCTATCACAGTTCCAGGCTGGAATTCACTGAGCTCCTGAGATCGACACATTCTTTCACAAATACTTGTAAAAACAGTCTGCATGCCGAGGTGCTTGATTTTATACAGCTGTGGCCACGGAAGTGACGGGAACACCTGATTCCCATTATTTGGATGGGTGAGCAATACGTTAGCAATACAGTGTATAATACATTCCTGTATTTCAGACACCCTGAACACTGAAAGGCACCCTGGTATTGAGGATACCAACAATGAAACGTTTATGCTACTTTCTGTCTTGTACTCACTACAAATATGTCTTAAGGTGTGCAACAGTCCATTTGTCACCCTATTTCCATTTTCCATTTAAAAATTTTGCACAGATTCTCTAGAGGTCAGGATCGCAGGCGGACCAGTCCCTCCTCATCTATGCCTTTAATGTGTGTGTGGTGATAACAGTCTGGATGGTCCTTTTCATCTTTGGTCTGGAGCATATGGGACCTCCTTCTTCTTTAGATTTAGAATACTGATTACTCTGAACACAATACAGGTTTCTATAATATAAATGTCCAAGCCATGCCTCTGGGCCCAGAGATTCCACTTCTGGACAAAGTTAACAAAAGGCTCCTTTTTTGCATTGTAAAATTGTATGTAGCATTTATACAAATGTAGCTGTATCGTAGTGCTTGACAAAGGTTTCCAAAAGTAATCCTTTGCTCATGTCGTTATTCCCGCTCTGATGAATGATGGCTCTTGATGCAGAGCCGTCCGAGGGATTTGAGATCACCGGTGACCAGCTTGGGTTTGCACCCGCAGTCTTTACACATTAAAATGTCTCCAGATTCCTTTGATGATTTATTTATACTATGCTCTGTTGATAGTAAATATGCACATATCTTCCAATCTTTCTTTGAGGATCTTTGTGTTTTTAATGACTTTCTTATAAATGTTTTGAGCTTGGTACCAAATCATGATTACAACCACCACCTGATATTTTTTGTAAATGCAGTTGTCCCTAGTTCAACAGTTGTTTTTTTTTTTTAAACTGTTAAGCAGAAGCTGGAGAACGTGGAGGAAAACCACTCAGGCATGGGAAAGACCCCGGACAGGGTTAAAACCGGAACCCCTCTAGTCCACAGTCCCAACCACTACACCAGCAAAATTGTTAAAGATTTTAGTTTTCCACCCTGATACCCAAAAACAAATGTACCGTAATCAGCAAATGCAATGACGAAATATCTTGTGTTCATAGCTGCAGTCAAATGAAAAGTAGACTTAAGAATCCCAGTGGGTGTTATTTTTTTCTCTCCTTGTATTCTGACAGCCTTTCTAAATTTTTCTTATTTGGTTTTGTTTCTGACTTGGTTCGATAGACCGCCAGACCCATCTGATGGACACAGATGGAAGTTTTGGAGTTGTACCAGCAGCGCACACTTGCAGTGTTACTCTGTGGTTCTCTGGTGTTGCCGCACATCTTTGATGGTTTCTAATCTCTATTAAAGAGGGAGATTATGGAGGGGATTTGCCTTTGATTTGCCTGTCCCACTGCTCTTTTCTGCCAGTAATTCAGTCTCTCTAGATCCTTCTCTCACTCCTCCTCTGTCATCTTGTGGAGATGGTCAGGAACTGAACAATGATTTCCTCCGTGTGCCATCCCCCTCACACAGCCAATCCTAACCCATCCTCCTGTGATTATGCCCACATGTATGAGGGCCCCCAGTTGGCTGAATGGATTTGTTAAATGCCCCCAGTGGATGAGAGAGGCCCAAGCCCTGTAGCCTGGACCTCATGTGCAGCTTTGTCCCTTTTGGAGGCACTCTGCATGGGGGTGAACTTCATGCTAGTCCCCCCTTCTATCTCCATCTACAGTGGTTAGCCCCTCTACTCTTTGCTGCTCCTTCACCACGCAGAGATAATCAGGCTTATGGAAAGACGACGTGCTCTTTTGACAGTCATCAGCTCATCAATGATCCAATCAAGCCCAAATCCACCATTGTTCGCCTCTCAAAGTATCTCAAATCCGCTTGTGCAGGAGAGAAGGGCTGCGCTCATTATCCTGCCAATCACTCCTGACATTCTTGCCAATGTTGCCATGGCCTGGGGTCAGAGGTCCTGAAAACAGAGAGAGTGAGCTGACTTGGTAAGAATGGCGAAGCCCTAAAAGACTCTCTTCTCAACGGCCATGTAGAGCAGCCGATGCAGGGGGTAAATGTAGACAAGTTAGGACTCTATAGCCCCACTGAGAGGGCCAGCCGGACAGAAAGAGACATGGGCAGGGGCGGCGAGGGGGCCGATGAGGCAGAGAAAAGAGTCAAAGGGAGGAGAAAGAGGGCAGGAGAGGTGTGAAGACAAGGAGGGGGAGGGGAAGAGACTTGGGAGGGAAAGTGTTTGATTCCCAAATTGGCTTTACAGATATTGATCTCAAGGGGTTTGTGGAAGAAAAAGCATGACAGAAGAAAAAAATGAACATACAAGTTAATCATTTTTTGAGTCTTTAATGGGATTTTCTGCATGTAACATTTTTACCATCGGAGCTCAAAGCCAGGCCAACATAAACGAAATCATGTTTGAACCATGTGTGTGTGTGTGTGTGTGAGTGTGTGTGTGTGTGTGTGTGCGTGTGTGTGTGTGTTAGCTGCTGAGCTGTAATTTGAAATGGAAATGTTTCCCAGTGCAATGAAGTTAATGCATGTCGTTGCAGAATAAGCAGGGCACCAGGTTAAATCTGTTGTAATGTTGTCAAAAGAATAATTTTCTGTACTCAGTGTATACATAAGTGAGCAAATGTTTAGCCTAGACAGATATCATAGGGAATTTACACCATTCACTTTTCTTCCATAGGGATTAGTGGGAATTAAGCATGTACACAAAAGCAAAGTATCAAAACTCATGGGTAATTCAACATGCGCCACAATACAGAGTTTACGACGGCTGCTGCTTAGTCGGCAGTTATTGTCATCTTGCAGCTGCGAGTACCGTGCAGACAAACAGCAAACATTGTTGCTGCCTTTTAAAGGAGAACAGTTTAATATACAGAGAAAATACACAAAACAAATGTTATAAAGGGAGGGCGTGATAAGTCTTTTCTGCTGTGAGCCCATTCATGGCAATAATCTAAGAGAAGACGCAGATTAGGACGAAGGGAGGGTTTGTGTTTGGGTGTGCGCATCGCTGACTCCTTTCAGCCATTTTGAAACAATGTTTATCCACTGATTTGTTGTAGCGCTGCAACTTAACTCAATGTGCTGCTGTGAGAGTCCAGAGGGGGCTGAGGACTCGCTGCGTCTTTGTTGAAAATCCATTGAGACACACTCGGTGGATCCAAGCATATGCCACCTTCCCCTGCTTTTATATGTTGTGCCTTGCTGTGGTAAAATATCCACGATATTCATCAAATCACTCATCGAGGTCTTGTTGGAGGTTTTCGTGTCCACTGTTTGGACCGTCCACCCTTGGTTGAATTTGGGAATTTTCTGTCAACTACTCGTGATGACCTGTGTGGGTTTGGCTGTTTGCAAAAAGAAAAGAGCGTCACTTCTTCTTGTCAGGGGTTTCTTGTCTGTGAGTTAGTCGGTGTGTTCCAGCTTTAAGCAGAAACTACCCAGCCTGGAGTTATTTTCTCTCAAGAGATCAAACAGCCAATCCTGCACATTTACATTTACTGAAAACAGGGATATGGATTATTTAAACACTTTACACAGTGAAAGAGGGGTTGATGATGGATGAGCGAGGGTACCTTCATTCTGGAGCCCTGTTATCTTTTCCCTGGATATCAAACCCAGGCTCCAATGAGTGCCTTTTCATGCTGTATTCTCTCTTTTTGAAGTTGTCCATCAAAAATGCTTGTTTAGGATTGTATTTGATACTCCGGAAACTCCAACAGACATGTGTAGCCTACACAGAAAATGTGACCAAGTTAAAACTGATTTTATCTACATCCTCAACATTGGTTTCCCAGGTTTGGAGAAAAAAAACTTGTATATGACTTTGCAGCCTGGCCAGCCACACCCATTCACTTCACAAAAAAAACTAAGTGAAACGGGTGAGGTGCCGTTGCTATTTACAGGACTTTTTGCTGATGATGCCTACAACAGTGTGGTATGTTCGGTACATAGTGTACCGTACCGACCGCATTCAGGTGGGGGTGAGCTTTGTAAGATGAATCATACAGACAGTAAAATGACTAATTACACTTTGGATCAACATTTGTTTACTACAGAAACTATCACAAAGCAGTCCTTAGCCCCAAAGCGCAACATTTTTTAAAAAGTTTTAGGTCTGTTGGTACTGCCTCATGGATCAGTCAGGAGGAGTCCGGTCCAGAGGAGCCCAGTCCAGAGGAGTCCAGTCCAGAGGAGTCCAGTCCAGAGGAGCCCAGTCCAGAGGAGCCCAGTCCAGAGGAGTCCAGTCCAGAGGAGTCCAGTCCAGAGGACCCCAGTCCAGAGGACCCCAGTCCAGAGGAGTCCAGTCCAGAGGAGCCCAGTCCAGAGGAGCCCAGTCCAGAGGAGTCCAGTCCAGAGGAGCCCAGTCCAGAGGAGTCCAGTCCAGAGGAGCCCAGTCCAGAGGAGTCCAGTCCAGAGGAGCCTAGTCCAGAGGAGCCTAGTCCAGAGGTGCCCAGTCCAGAGGAGTCCAGTCCAGAGGAGTCCAGTCCAGAGGAGCCCAGTCCAGAGGACCCCAGTCCAGAGGAGCCTAGTCCAGAGGAGTCCAGTCCAGAGGAGCTAGACTAAGTCTTCAAAATGTTACCATTTTCCTCAAAGAGCTGCTCTCCGAAAGCAGCTTTTAAGTTCTATAGATATTTGTGATCTAATTTTTAACATACTGACAAATGCAATTTTCATTTTAGAAAATTAAAATAGGTGGAAATTATAGCAATGTACAGTAGCAGCAAAGAAACGCCTCCCTCTGCTGTCTTTTACTTTGCGGATAATGAGAGATGACTCGTGGGTCACATATCTTCACTGTGTAATTACACATGAAATGCATAGACGTGCGCACACACACACTCATTCAAATACACGTGCACACCATAGTAGAGTGATGTGAGTCCTCATTCATTTGCCCAAGTCATTTAGGGTAATAGAGCCTAATGGAGTGTATTAACCCTGTCCAGCCTGAGACTCTTCAGATGTGTGTGTGTGTGTGTGTGTGTGTGTGTGTGTGTGTGTGTGTGTGTGTGCGTGTGTGTGTGTGTGTGTGTGTGTGTGTGTGTGTGTGTGTGTGTGTGTGTGTTCATCCACACCCACAGGGAAACGGGAAACCTACCAACTGTTTTGCAGGCACACACACACACACACACACACACACACACACACACACACACACACACACACACACACACACACACACACACACACACACACACACACTAGGGGGAGAGAAGATCTGGTTTCCCACTGACATAGATGCTAACCCGCCTCTCCATTAGTGATGTGATTGGAGTGGACATAGAAAACCAGCAGCGTCATTCCCACAGGGGCTATCTGAGGGAATTATTGCCCGGCTTCTCTCCAGGGAATGTCAGTGTGCTAAAAAGAGGCACTTAACTGACTGCTATCACATTTGACCGCATGGCATGATCTCTTGAGCATTTGGCATGGTTTAATGTTTTGCAAAACTGTTTTACGACATGTGATCAGTGATGGCACACAGAATAATGAGCTGCAGGGCTGTCTAGATGAGAAATGAGAAGGTTGGACATCCAGAGAGTTAAGAAGATAAATGACAAAATGAACAATGCAGAATGAAGATTGATGCAATAATCAGCATCTTCTGTCTCGTCTTCTTTTCTGTTTGATGCAGATGTGTGGTACAGTATTCTATATCTGTGGTCTGCACTGATGTAAATACTGGGCACTGATAGAAATCACATGGCACAGATGAGCCACAGATCAGCAAAAAGAAACAAACAATAGGGGTTTAATCATTTAAGGAAGACACTGTTTTTTGGGCTTGACTCCTGGGAGGTCCAGTTAGAGATATACAATGAAATATACCGCCACATGTAACTATGCACGAGGACAAGCAGACCTGCTGTGTGTTCTCTGCTGGGTCACCAGATTGTGGGTGACCTCTTCCCTGTGGTCAATATTTAGTGCAAGTTGAGCCCACTGCACCCTCAGGCTAACACACACACACACACACACACACACACACACACACACACACACACACACACACACACACACACACACACACACACACACACACGTTACTATCACCACGGCTCCACTTGGCTGCAGTAACTCTGTCAGACCAGATGATGGCACCTGAGGTCCAAGCAGTGGGGCGGCAGCTGGAACACTGGAGTAAATGGTGCAGTGATTCCCCACCTCTATGGTTTTCCGGAACCAGTGAGTCTGGAGCAGACACACTGCTACGTTGCTCTGCAGTTACATGGAATTCATATTTTCTATTATAGAATTTATATATATATTATATATATATATATGAACTAGAATCCAAAAACAAGGTTTATTTTGCATTTGTAACTCGTCAAAGTAAACTATGAATTCACTAAGTAAATTATGAATTCAGTATAATTCCAGTGTCTTCTTAAATGCACATTGTATCTGATAAAAATGCGCACGCTGAATTTATAGCAAAGTGGGCGAGTTACCACTTTGATCATTTTCTACATATTATTAATGTATTTGTTTATTGTTTATTATTTATTAATTTGTCATTAGTTTATTGTTAAGATCAGAAGAAACATTTATCACACACATCTCAGGAAAGTCTGTGGGACATCAAACAATGACAAAATAAAACATCTAGAATCTAGACAGATAGATAGATAGATAGATAGATAGATAGATAGATAGATAGATAGATAGATAGATAGATAGAAAGAAAGAAAGAAAGAAAGAAAGAAAGAAAGAAAGAAAGAAAGAAAGAAAGAAAGAAAGAAAGAAAGAAAGAAAGAAAGAAAGAAAGAAAGAAAGAAAGAAAGAAAGAAAGAAAGAAAGAAGGAAAGAAAGAAAGAAAGATGCCATGTAGCTACATGAGTAGTAAATCTTCGGAGACCGTGACAGATAAGACAAATAAACAGAGAAGATCAATGCTGGAGTTAAGGTAAGCCAAAGTGTTTGTTAAAGGCTCTCTCTATCGGTCCCCGCGGACCGAAGCTTGCAGAGCTGAATAATGTATGGCCGCTCCCGGAGTAATGAAGTGGAAGTGATGGGGAGGAATACTGCCGGCCTCCCAGGGCTCAGCGCAAACTGTGCACACTCTTAAGAGCTGCCTGTAGCCTAAACCTTTCTGCCTCTCTGCTTCGACGTCGTTTTGGGCGTCCGTTTCTGTCACACACATACGCCGGCACACATGCCGCACAGCGGCTAAGAGGGTTAGCTTGTCTCTGTTCCAGAGTCTTACATCATTGATGAAGAAGGCCAGGGCATTTATAGTATCCTCCTCAAAGTTTGGCGGCTCCTCATCCTCCATAAAGCTCTTAAAAGACAGGAGCAGAGAAGCAGGATACCAAGCCGAGCTGCTGCTCGGTGGTCGGATAGGATCTTATGGTGGGACACAATGATACGAGAAAGGCTGCTTTGGGAACAAATTTGTTCTTTGTTTAACTTTAGGCCAAAACTTAAATCTCCCAGTGAGCAGCAGAGCAAACAAGGTCATGGTGCTCCCTTGACTTGGTAGCAGTCCATCAGAAGACCCTTGCACACTTACAACCGAAAACAAACAAATAAATGAATTAGCCCAACATTCTGTTGTTTGTTATGTGCAGGATGTGCAGCGTTGTCAACTGTATTTTTCAACTAAAGCAACATTCTTCACAAAGAGCCTTTATCACTTTGTTCAGTTTCTTTGAGTAACTGCCACAGCAGAGGGCTGCAATGAAACAACAAAACAAATGCCGTCTCCACCAGAGACTTAGAGAAGATGTGCATCATCTTGCAGCAAACACTGAAGAACCTCAGCTTCCTCAAGACAAACAAACTGTTGTCTCCCCTCTTGGAGGCAACATCAGCATTGCTTCTCCTGGCCAGTCCGTGGTCAACGTGTCAGGAATCTGTTGTCCACCATCATTTTTCTCCAAGGGCTGAAAATAATGTTGGCCATTTTCCTGATCCTCCTAAATTAAAAAGCCATCTATTTCGTTTTGTCTACCACCAAGATGAGGTCATTGTTCCCTCAGTCTCCGAGTTGTGTAACACGTATGTTTTTAGAAGAACAGAAGCAAATGCTGCACAGAAAAACCTTGAGCTGACCAGCCGGTTCAAAACCAGAACCCCCTTTTGGTTCCACAGCATGTATGAGTGCACTACTATGTTGCCCATGCAATAAATTATTTCATTTCAAGTGTTTATATCAAAATATTATTTCAGCTATTTGTGCAAAGTACGGTTTCCCAACTAGAAACACACACACACACACACACACACACATATATATATATATATATATATATATATGTTTAAAAAATGGAGAGCGAAAGAGAGAGGTAACTTTTTCATTATTTTTTTGTTTGAAATGTTTCTCAAAAACAGACCGCACCAAGCAATGTTTTCTTGCTGCGTGACCCATTTTCATTTAGACTCACTTGAAAGATAAATATTTCCTTTGGAACTTACTGATTTAACTCTGAATTTATTGTTCCATCATTGACGATAAGCTGCCAAGTAAAACACAATACCATTTCCCCAACACAAAGAGACACCCGTGGGTGTAAGCCAGTTGTCACAAGCTCCAGGACATGCTATCAAAGCGCCAAGTTAGATTTCACGTGGATTCAGGAGGAACATCATACTGAGTTTAAACAGCAAATGAAGATTTCTCCCTTTAGCAAAGACCTTACAATCTGGGATCCTTCCAGTTCAAAGATGGGCAGACCTAGTTGATGCAGCAAACATTGGTTTATTTTACTTTTTTTTTTTTTGAGGGAACAATACCATTCAGGGACATTGCAGGGTTTTTCCTCCTTGGCCCTGTCAGTGTGGTCGATAGCAACTTTGCATTTTCGATAAAGAAGCATGAGACTTGAATTAATCTTGACACTCCAAGAGTAAACATGTATTTAGAGTGACCACACCTAACACTCCAGTACTAGTCTACAGCTCCCTTTTCAACCCTCTCATGTAGGGACTTAATTGGATGAACCAGACCAGAATTCAACCCAGTGCATTTACACAACCCCCACACCAAACAAAATGAAACATGAAGAATACATATATACATTAACGTACACACTTACCATCATAAGGAACTCAGTAACATATAGTGTAAATTATGACTGTATTGCAGATATTCCTAATCCTCTGCCCCCCGTCGTCGTCATGGCTCGCTCCAGTAGCTTTTAAACAGGTAGTTTACCACATTGCTCTCTTGGCTCCTCTGCTCTGCCAAGAAGACAACCAGGGCTTGGTAAGTACTACTCTCGCATATTGATCTTATACATTACCAGCCAAAAATTACTGAACAGTACTAATTAGAGCTTTTTTTTGTATATAGGCAAGATGGCCAGTCCCCCTCTCCCAATTAGTACCATGAAACTGTCAAATATTCACTTTAATAAAATAATAAACAAATACATGTGTGTGTACATTAAAAATATATTGTTCTTTATCAAACTAATCACTTTACAGTAGGACAAAAGGTAATGGAACAATGGTTCTTGGTAACACGCCCCCAGGATGCTACTTAATGCAGGGGAAGACTAATTAGTGATCTGCTGCAGTCATGTTAAATTAGTTTCTCTGAGACTTTTCTCTGACCCACTTCCTCATATATCCTCTTACAGCTGAGAAAAACCACACATCATCATTCTACTGGTGGTTGGTGAGCTTAGCTGAGTGCAAAGACTGCAAACAGGGTGATGTCTGTCCCTCCCGCTGGCAAGGAAATACCCCTAAATCCAGTTCAAGTACAGCAGATATTTCTTTTGAATTGGTGGAAAAATTTACCCCTTAGGAATTAAAAAAAAAAAAAATAGAAGTAAAAAAAATGTTTAATTCTCAGAGGTGACATGAGAAGATGCCTTGACATCACACTATAGAGTCCAGTCTCCTGAAATAGCCTGCAAAGTCATCATTTCAAACGAATAAATAGTCTAGTGCATAAAGTTCTGCTCACATCATGTTGCTGAAAACTATAAAGAAAGCAAGTGAGAAAAAGTATTGATTTCAGCCTCAGATCCATCATTCCACGTCAGTTATCCTTACTTTTTGATAAGTCCAGGCCTGAATAAGACATGAAAGCTGGTAGTAAAATGAAAAACCCAACATCAGTTCTATTTTAGGTCATGTGTATTTAACTAGACACCATTTTGCTATGTGGTTTAATTTCCCAACAAACTGATCAAGTATGTGCCAAAAGATAAAGCAAACCAAAACCAATAAAAGCGTGCTTTTACTAAGGTTGCTAGAGGCATTCTCACTCTAGTTGGGATCCTTTGTCACTGTTTTTTCTTTCAAGGTGATAAAGTTAAAATCAAGACAAAAGCCTAAAGAGCATCTACATGTGAAACAGATTAAAATTGCATAAATTCCCAACTTCAGGTATAAAAGGCTCAAACACACAACACTGTGATTGAAGGAACTTGTGATTGGAGTTGTGTGGCCCTCTCTCACAAACACTTTCTGCAGTACTTACCCTCCTCCCCCGTCTCACATTAACATGTTTCTATCATTAAATCCCCCGCCCCCCCCCCCCATGCCCCACCTACTGCATCATAGCTAGGACTGGATGCAGGAAGAAAGAAATAAGAATGTGTTCCCCTTTTTTTTTTTTCTGTGGAGCATCTTGAATGAATGATTGATGTGAGGGGACCGAGATCAGAAAGATATAATCACGGTCTAACGAACGCAGAGCCTTAAGAAATATATACTAGAGGAATGCCATAAATTTATAAACAGACCATATTTTAATATACAAGTACTCCACTGAATATTAAAAAAGAGTGAAACATTATCTCTGCACCTCTGTGTGGAGCGCATGCTTTATATTCCTTCTTCAGTCAGTTTATTCCAGTATACCGCATAAGTTATCACCTCGTAAACTACGGCAAGCCAAGATTAAATACACATGTTCATTGTCAGTGGCTAAATAAATTGCCATTTTCTCTGAGTGACATATGTTTTGTGTGAGGATGTGCAACAGCAACGCAGGAAGATAACTTCATTTCCAAGCTTTGAGCACAGATGAGGGAAAGACAGTTAGTCCATGTTTCTTATATGAGCACCTTTCACGGGACAAATGGAATGTCAATCAAGCGTCAGTACAAAGATGCCTTCTCCCCGGTGGGGACCGAGAGGCTTTCTGGTGATGCAGCTCTGTTGTTCCAACCTTACTCTGGGTGCACTGGGAATATTTTGTCCTTTTACCTCTCTGTATCCCCTCGCACCGTTTCAGACCACCACCACCACCACCACCACCACCCCCTCCCCCCGACAATAATAATCTCCTTTCCTCAAGTTTGCCTCTTCAGGCTTAACTTCTCCTCCAATTTCACTTTTATTCGTATATGTTTGCACCCTTAAGCTTCTTACATGAATCTCCTTTTGTTTTGATATTTCTAATTCTCCTGTCTTATTTCTTCCATTAAAAGGGGCTATACAAATCATATCCAGGTAGGGAGGAGGCTTTATTCTTTTTAACTTTATGCTAAATAAAGAACCCAAAAGATAGAATAAACAGCAAAGCTTAAAAGAAGACTGTCCTAATCACCACTAAAAACATCCAAATGTGGTTAATTGTTTTTCAAATGGTAAATGAGAGTCCAGTTTTGCTCCATCTCCTCTCTTTGCAAACTTTGTGGATATGAAAACATGGGGAAGACTGTTTTCAAGGTTTACCATGAGATGAGATGAAAGAGTTCATGCATCTCTAAGGTTTCTTTTGCTCGGGTTTGTGAAACGTGGTCCGTACAAACAAGTAATTTCAGTGCTCTTGATGTTTCATATAAAATATCAGAAATATATAAACCTTGTACTGCCAACAAGTCTTTGTTAGGCTTTGTAAAAGAGACGCTTTTTACGCTTTCATGTAAAATAAGAGAGTTCACTTATTGGCGTGATGCACTAAACATGTGAAAGCAAAGCTTCAGTATTTCCAAGGCCAGAACATCCCATTTGCAACAGCAGTATATCACTGTGGCGATGATGATCGTTTTCAAGTTGCATCACTCCCAACCAGTGAAATACAGGTTCATTGTCAGCATTTAATGAGTGCTTTTAAGCAAACTAAATTCAGTTTTCAAAAAAAAGAAACAACCCAAAAAATGTTTTTCTGAAGTGCTCTCATGGATTTCACACTAAGAGCATGATTTATAAAACAAACCGAGTGTAGATGTTTAGTGATCCAGGTCATGGTAATCCTCGAAGGCTTTAATTAAGGCTACTGGACTTCTTTTTTCTGCTTCTTGAGGATGTTTTACCTTTTATCCGGAAGGCTTCTTCAGTTCACACTGACAGGTGAGGAGTTGTAAACTTATAAGCTGTTGAAGTCATCACTGAGCACTGCTCAGACCCATCATCAGCTGCGTTAACCCGGTTCCCTCCATTATATATACTTATATACTATAAGTAAGGGATCCAGGGAGTACCGAGTCCGACAGCGATACCGCAGGTTTGGAAAAGCAGGACATTCCCCATCCAGAACTGATGCTGTTCAAGACCAAGTCGTGGCGAATTCTGTCTTTTGAGAACTTAAAACACACAAACTTCTGGTGCACATGAATTTTCCAAATTATCAAAAGGTGTATTTGTCATTGTTGGCAAAAAATATTATTTTTTTTTTTTGTAACTTTTTTAGTGTACATCCAAAACGTTTTTTTTTTTTTACGCCATTTAGTACTTTTTTTTTAACCTTTACTCGAGTAAGGAAGGTGAATCATTTCTTCAACTTTTTGTCTTTTTTTCACAGAACTATCTGTACTTCTACTTAATTTTATAATGAGTACTTTTGCCACCTCTGGTCATGAGGAACAACTTATGGAAACACCTATAAATAAAAAAAACTGCCAAATATTCCAAAAGCCTTTTTATGCTTTCGTGAGCTGGTTTTTCAGATGTGTTGATAATCCAGTTTATCACAAAAGTGTAATGGAAACACTTTTCCACATTTGCATGTCTCAGCGTCACTGGGTGTGACATAGCCGGTGAATCTAAATCCAAACCCAAGAAGTAGACGCCTTTACCTAACTCAGTGGACATCAACATCTAGTTCAGCAGACAGGATGCGGAAAACTTCACGCTGCAAAACAGTCTTGTACGGTACAAGACAGTCTTGCGTGCAAAACTGTAGACATTTCTTTAAAGCTCATGAAAATATATAAGTATAATACCTGTAACACTTTAATATGTTATTATTGGACAGGACATATTTGGCTTAAAATGTAAAATTTAGAAGGGCACTGGGGGTTCCTATCAAGTATTACACTCATCACAAGTATAGCTGAAAACTCAGCTGCAAAGTTAATAACAAAGGCTCTGATTTATTCTGTAATTGAATATTGCGATCCTATTAAAAATAGACACTCTTTAGTGAAAAAGGTTGTGCAATAACTCAGTAATAATTCTCCCCTTCCAGAACATAATTGCTGCCCGGCATTTAATAAAATCTCAAAGAATGAGGGTATTTTGAGTGTGAATCCTCTAAGATGCCCTATTTTGCCATTTGAAAGAAAGTAGTCCAGATGTTCCAAATCCAGTGGGCTTTGCTTTGCCAATGTTGCACCATGCCACCGTTTCCATGAAATGATCTCGACTAGATTTTTGCAGACAAACATCCTAACAAGCTGCAATAATCTCCTACTCAGTTCATTATAATTCATTCCGTTTGTGCTCAAGAGTCAGGATTTACGAGTTTCAAGTTGGACGTTTGAACTGAAACACCCACCGAGGTCAGAATTACAACTTAAAAACTCAGATAAACCTCACCTACCCCGACGTCAGAATCCCACATGGCTGCTACCCTTACAATGAAAAAAGTTTAAAAAAAGTAAACATTCAGCAAAGTAAGCTCTCAGACGATTACAACACTTTTTAAAAGTAATTAAATATTCCCTTCAATTACACTGAAACTGATATTTTAGCATGAAAACAAACTCCATACTGATGCTTTAACCTAGTTACTGTAAACCTCTGTAAAAGAGAATAGTTTAACTCGAAAGTAAACAATGAAAAGTGAACAAATGAATAGTGAGGGGATGCTGATGCAAAGCAAATGTTCCTTATGGAGAGAACATCTGTGAAAGTCATCTTTGTGAAAGCTGTTTGATTGATCATTTTAATTAACCCCTGTGTAAGGACGAATCTCAGGTAAGAAAACTCACGAACTTCTTCCCTCTGAAATTGCTGGATTCAATACAGAAATGTGCTGAAAGAGATTATTTACCTCTCTTTCTCTCACATCTCTCTGTGTTTCTCCTCTGTTGAAAGATGGACTGAAAACTAAAGGTGGATTGGGGAAGAAAAAAAAAAGGTGTTTCCACTTCATTGGGGTGTACCAGTTTAAGGCTTGGTTATTAAAAACATGACAAGCCATTCAGCTGCTAAAGGTGCTTACTCAAGGGAATGCACGGAGTGTTTATTGTTTGATTAATTTGCTCGGAGGAGACCTGAAATTTCCCCACTCGTGAATACGGGAGGGGTGACAGCGAGATTTCTCAGCGGTGACAAGTTATCTAAACTACAGGGCAAAACGATTATGCTAATATCAGGTTGTAGTCATCAATCATCTCGTGTCAATGTGGTGTCAACGCATCACGTCTATGACACGCACCCCCTCCCTCCCTCCCCCGTCCACCCTTTCCACGGCCACGCTGTGTTGTTGTGAGTGCGCCTACGCGCGGGTCTATTTGGAGAGTCGATCACATTCTTTTGACGCCTGGGGACACTTGGTGGGTTTACAGTTGAGCCGTCCACGCGGATACGAGCTGAAATGGACCTGTGGGGGAATTAATTAAGCGACTGTCTTTGCCGTGATGCGAACTCGTGTGAAGAACGGGCTGACGTCACAGTAACGCGCTTTAAAACCAAACGGCGCATCAGAAAGAGAAGTGCGTGGCCGGAATGCGCGCACGGGCGCGCGCGCACACACACCGCACACAGGCTCGCTTTGGGTTGCGTGATAAGTTCCGACGGTTCAGAAACTGCAGCAGCAGGGTGACCGACGCGGCAGAAAGTTGCGCTCTCAAATCCCGTTTCTGAGGCGCGTCTGGCGAAAGGCGGCGCGTAAATGTCCACGCACCCTCATTTGGAGAAGGTGGTAGATCACTTTATTGTATCAAAAAAACAACAACAAAACAAAAAGGAAGATCATCTGACGACAAGGTCTGAACTGCAGGGTCAGAAACTGGCACTTGGCACGGATGCTGTTGGATGTCGCCACGCGTGTTCACTCCTGCTTTTGCCTTTTTGATATTTTTTGAAAGATGGCTTATTCTCAGCTGGGATACTCCTACTCAGCCACACCACAGGTAGGATATGGGACTTCTGATTTGTAAAAGAAAAAGGGAAAGCAGTTAAAGGGTCAATTAACTTTTGAACCGTCTCGGTTTGTTTGAAGAAAGAAAAACAGAGGTGTGTTCACTTCAAGAAAACGTGAAGACAAGAAAAAAGGAAATTGCGCCAATGAACTTCTTATTCTGCATTGGCGTTACTTTTAACTGTTCACGAGTATATTTGTATTACTTATTTAGTTTTTATTCATGCCTTCAGTTTCTGGTCACCCAGAGCTCTCTTGCCGGAACTCCTCCGTCCCACCCGGTGCTGCGCTCCGCGGGCCACCAGCTCGCTTCTGCCGGTATCGGGGGCTACAGCAGCGCTTACCCCAAGAGCCCGAGTTATTACAACACGCGGGCCGGCGACACCACCGCTCTCTATCATAGAGTGAGTGTGAAGTTCACATTTAGTACCAATTACATTGCTAAATTGCGCACAGGTCAGTAATAATAAGAGGAATGCGGCGGAAGTTTCAACACCAAGCTCATCAATTCAAACTTGGTTCTGTCATTCATACCCTTGTTCATTTTAGGGACCGCTCCATCCCAAAGAAGCTGTATCCGTGCATGTGGGGACATCTCAGACTCCTGCCTACTATCCTTATGAATACACATTTGGACAATATCCTTATGAGAGATATGGGTATGTCAGTGAAGGCTTTTATTTCTCAGTCGAAATGTTCCTAAATGTTAATGCACTACTAGGATGTCCACCATATGACTGGTGTCTGCTCCTAAAAAAAAATGTTGTTATTTATGATACAATATACCAGCACAGCTGTCTTTTATTGGTTTGTAATTGAGTTGTATTTAATGGAAAATGTATTTATTTTGGAAGTGGTTAAGTATGATAATGACTATTATTTTCCGATTTAGGTATTCCTGCTCAGATAGTTCTTCCCGTCGTAAGAACGCCACACGAGAGACCACCAGCACTCTGAAGGCGTGGCTGCAGGAGCACCAGAAGAACCCATACCCAACCAAGGGAGAGAAAATCATGCTTGCAATTATCACCCGCATGACTCTTACGCAGGTGGGTTTGTCCAAAATATGCCCAAAATATTATTTGAAAGATGTTATAGTTCCTCTCTGACCTTCCAGTGCTCTTCTTTGTCAGGTGTCTACATGGTTTGCCAATGCTCGCAGGAGGCTGAAAAAGGAGAACAAGGTGACGTGGTCGCCGCGGGCTTGTAAAAATTCTGACGATCGTGGCTGTGAAGACGACAGCGATGAAGCTGAGAAGCCACCTAAAAGTGACAAAGATCTTCCTGGTAGGCCAAGCTGAAGTCTGTCTGTGCACATTTCTGCTTGTTTCATGGACTGCTTGGATCTGGATGGCATACACAGACTCATCATTTTCTAATTTGTGCGATTTTGATTGCAGATCAACAATGTGCAGACCTGCAGAGTGACCTGGAAGACTTTGACCTGATGGAGTCAGATGCCTCCGACAGTGAGCCGAAGCCACCGTTTCTACCTGAAGACAACAAACCAAACCCCAACACAGATATGAGGCACGGGCATCTCATGCATAACTCAGACCCACTACATGGAAGAGAGAGGCTGTCCCCAGACTGCCCCGAACTAACGTCAGTCCAGCAGCAACATAACTCCTTCTATATTAACCCAGACCTTCGGAGCACAGACGCCAAGCCGAAAATTTGGTCCCTTGCTCACACCGCCGTGTCTCTGGAAGCCAGCCTGCAGCCAGAATACGCCCCTTGCATGCTGTCGTCGACTGGGTCCTCCTCTCGTGGGTTCCCAACAAATATGGCCCTCACCAAGGTGGACAGGGAACAGGAATCGCCTGTGGCCACACTCAGAGAATGGGTGGACGGAGTTTTCCATGGTCCTCCTTTCCACCAGCCCAAACACACTGAGGTGTGGAAAGGCTTAAACGAGTCCATGATGGACAGCAGGACAACCGCACAGTCCTTTGAACTGGTTCAGTCCCCTTCGTCTTTGTAGACCCCCCACCCCTCCCAACACATCATCAGTGCAAACCTTTGACTTCTGGACCTGAAACAAAAGTCTGTATTTTGCTGTTTTGATGTGACCAACTGACCCTTTGCAAAACACCTCAAGAAATCCGAGGCCTCACCGAGCTACAGCGCTTAATGACAGCTGCTCATTTGTTATTTGACTGGAGGGGCTGGCGTGTGGTTAGGGGTGTTTGATCCTGTTTTGGCATTTTGATCGACTCTCCTACGACTTCCCGGCTCCTGTGAACTTCAGACCTGATGGGAACTGCAGTCATCAAACACTTTCCTGCAGCAAAGCTTGTACAGTTTACACACATGAAAGACATACACCATTGTACACCTGCACCATAGCCTGCACATGCACCGAGTCACAAAAATAAAAAGAGCATTCTGTAGCATGGAAAAGTTCTCTGAGTGTGCCCTTAAATTAGATCTCCACTGTTCTGGAACCAGTAATGAAATCATTTTGGACATTGTTAATCCTTTCTGGATCGGTGGAATATACCTCAGCTGCTTTGGATATGTATGTGTGTGTGTGTGTGTGTGTGTGTGTGTGTGTGTGTGTGTGTGTGTGTGTGTGTGTGTGTGTGTGTGTGTGTGTGTGTGTGTGTTTGGAAGCAGTGAAAGGGGGAAAGTGGGTGGTATTCAGCCGTGACTAATGGAAACACACAGAGGAGGGTGCTGCTAAATTGTTAAATCGATGCCACTTCCACCTCAGCTCCAGATATAGCTGCAATCAGCGATGCGTCCCTTTTCATTAGGCAGCTTTTGACTTTGTCAACCTTGGACAGCAAGAAAATACACAATGAGCAAAAGACCTCGTAGAACCGCTGGTAATTTTAACTAACTGTCACATCTTTATCTAGCGGGTGATTTTGTTTTTTTTTTTTCATGCAGGCAACATTTGGAAACATCACAACATCAACAGTGACATCAATAGGCTGAGATATTTTATTTAAACATGAACTTCCATTGACTTTAATTACTAGAAAAACCAATGTAACAAAATCTGCATACGAAACACTGAACCCACACAGAAGCACAATAAGATACAGTCGTTTTTGTTCACCGCTCGTCTTTCTCCTGCTCCTGGTTTTTTTTTTCTTTCTTTTTCTTTTCTTTTTTGATTCAGGAACAGTGATAAAGTATTTATCAGAACAGAGGAGGGATCTGCCTGGGCTTTGTATGGAATTAACCATTTCGGATTAAATAATTCAGGATGAATTCAACCGAGAATTTCATTCTGTTTCTGCCTCATAAATAAGTAACTTTTAAGATGATAAATAATGACATCTGACTTCTTATTTCTGTAAAGTTTTCTTTCTTCCACTCGCTGTTGGACAGGCTCTCGTCGTGGGGGGGCTGCTAATATATCTTTTATACTTTTGCTCAAGATTTTCAGTTATTCTGTTTAAAATTGATGTAGTAGAACCAATTCAATTACGTTCCTCTTAATAAAAAAAAAAAAAAAAGAATGTGAGGCACATTGGACTTCGAAAGAGGAGTTGATATTGTCATGAAGGATGGGAAAAGGCAGCCAGATAAGAGCCTATAAGAGTGGGGTTAAGAATATCATATGCATTTAGAAGCTTGTTGTCATCCTTTGCTGTCTACGACAAAAAAGCACAAATGTCACACTTTTGTTTGCGTTGTTAAAGTGCATTAAATCAAACCTAAAGGTGGAGCAAAAAAACTTATGTTTATTTGTTGTTAATGCAACATCTTTTAACCTGCAATTTCAAAATTCAATTGATTCTGTAAAGTATAACCGTGTCTTTCACTCACTGTTCGCATTCAATGAAAAAAAAAAAAAAATTAAACAAAATACTTGATTGCATTTACAGAGCCGAAGTGAGCATTTCCGCGTTCATCGTTCTGTTTTGGCCGTCTACTCTAATTGGAATTTAGGCTTTAGTGAAAAAAAAAGGAATTTAGGTTTTAGTATGAAATAAAAATCTAGTATTTTACTGCAGCACCTTTTCTGACTCGCTGCAACGTTTAGTTTTATAGTGATTAAGGTTTGGACCCGGTAGTCGGAAATTCCAACTAACCTGGAAAGTTAGTGAAATTTTACCAACCGCGACTACAGAATCAAACACGGCTGCTATACTTGCATCAACAAAGCGAACAACTAATTTTGCTGTTTATAATGTAGGCAAAAATTCAGATAACTTCTGGAGAAACCACTCCCCTAAAGCCATCATCCATCTCTTAGTTAGTTCAAGGAGTTCAAGGAGATCTGCAGGAGCCAGTCTGGGCACTAGGTGGGGGACACCCTTAAAACCATGACAGTAAAACAATATTAAATCTTTTCCAGGAGTACACAAACTAAAATACAAAAAGAATACCATTGAAAATGCATCTTTGTCATTACTGGTCCAGAAACTGCCATGTAGCAGCTGTATAGTTTAAGAGTAGTAATATAAAACCACCTAAGTTTTCATTGTGTAGGAGTTCAGGAAAATAATGTCTATGTTTTCACATAGTTATGCTGATGTAAAACTTATTTCATTACATTGGAAAGAGACGTTTCTAAGAAAAGGCAGCAGGGACTCTCTTCCACAAAAAGCTGTGCTGCTCGTCACACCAGGCGTCTCCAGCAGTCCAGCTGGGCCCGTAGTTGTAACTTCTTTTCTGGATCGCCCTGATTCCTGTTTACTGCGCTTTTGAAATCGGATTTGTTTTCCTGGGCACTTCGATAGGGGCACATGGCTCTAAAAGATTGGGGATTGGACCGAACTGAAGGTTTGATGGAATCGGCTGGGTTCTTAAACAGTAATCCAACGTCTCATCTTTAAGTCCATTTAGCATCACATCATGCTACACTTTCTGCATTTTTTTCTGCGTCGCACCCTGCCGAGGAGGAAAGTGGAGTCGAACACCCCATCTCCTAACCCCAGCTGTAAACTCGTGGTTGATAAGAGGGCTTTGGTAAAGTATCTTTATGGTATTCTGACTAGAATATTAAAAACGTGTTATTAAAAGCTCAGTAAATGTTGGTAGCTAGTGAAAAAGGGCACTTTCACACAGAAATGGCTCTACTGGTGATCCCCTCTTCATTCTGCCTCCGCTTTCTCGCTCTGCATTCACGGTGATTTCACAAAAACGAAATATTCCCCTCCCAGTTTGAGCTTTAACAGCATTACGACACCCTGCAGTCTAAAAACAGTCGCCCGTCTCGTTTTTGTGCTTATGTCTCTTTAGAGATTTTCTGCTTCATACAGACACCACATTGACTACACTAAAAGCCAATAAAAATAAATAGATAAATGAAAAGTTTCAACCTAGTTGGTCTCGTGGGACGCACACAGCGGCGAGTGCCCCAAGTGGAGGGACGAGGTTTGTAACGACTGTCCAGCTGATCTCTGCCTCTCTGACTGCTGCGGTTCCAATCCCAGTGGTAAATGTGTATGTTTTTTACTACATCTTTACCTCGGCGCTCTGACAGCGGACCCGAGCGGGTCTTTCAAGGGCCCAGTCGAGCCGTCTCTCGCTGTCCCGTTGATGAACCAGTTTTATACTCTGCACAGAGTTTGGACATCCTTGCACCCCAGTTACACCACATTGCCAGTTCATACAATGCTCACCTCTCCGTTGTTACAACTCTGTTACTCTCTCCCAAGGCGAACCGGGCCCATAGTAGCAGTGGAATGATGGCTTTATGTGCTTTTGTTGTTTTTTAAGGGCTTTATGGCACATAGAGCACTGGTTGTCTGTAGCTGATAACTGTCCCACTGTGCTCAGTGTCCGCTTGCTTTTGCACTAAAAGCAGAAGCCTGCAAAGACCAAAAAAAAAACTAAAAAAATGCTTTAACACCAAATCAAAACAGTTGCTGACCAGAAAATTAAAGTAATGAGCTGAAAAAGGATGCATATGTCTACACAGAACGAACAGCCAAGATGCAACAGAGGAATCTTGTTTTTAATCAGTGCTCAGGCATCATCATAAGGTTCCAAAACATCGTGCAACTAAAAATGTATTAAACTCCAATGATTCTTGCCAGAGAACATGTTGTGTATGAACTGTACAACACATAAAGAACAAGTTACAGTGCAAAACACTGTTAAGACTTGACACATGGCCATTTTTTTGGACTGTTAATTCACAACTTTATGTGAAAAACTTTCACCTATTAACCACACCGTCTCGCTCTGCTGACCCTCAACCCTTCATTGCTAAAAGTCCTCAAACTATCTTTCCTTCCTGAACATCTCGGCCCCTTTGGTTTTTTATTTAGGTCCCTTTTTGTCAGGGTCTTACTTAGCATCAAATCGAGTATTGTACTAACGACCTGAAACTTTTAATACCCATGAAGGCATGTGGGGATTTTAATTGCCTGCATCCTCCACACTTACAGCACCTGTTGGATGGTCCGCCTTGCCCACATGTGGACTCTATCATCACTATCATTGGCATGTTCTTAGTTACATGGCTCTTCTTGGGCTCCTTTCATATTTTTACATGTTTTTAAGGATTTTTTTTAAGTACATTTGTACACGTTTATGGTTGTAGTGTTGCCTGCACCTATGCATCTATGTCAAAACGTCCTTGCAGAGAGGACATGTTATGTTAATCGAATTTTCCTGGTTAAATTAAGGTTAAAAAAATAAATCTAAAAAATAGAAAGAAAGAACAAGTAAATCAGTTATTGCCCAAATTGTTTCATCAACATTTATTACTCATTGTTTTATTACTTTTGGGTCTCTTTCAGCACCTGCGCAAGTAGATTTGACAAAATTTGAATTAGTCTTCTATGCACCTTCAGTCTGACACCTATTTCCTTTCAACACCGTCTGAGTCTCTGCTGCAGACGTAAACACACAAACTCACACCCATTCGCTGGCATGCTTATACTCACAGTTCAGTCTCTTGTGTCTTGTCACACACACTTTGGTTTTTCCGGAGCTATCAAAGTGCTGAGTGCAAACTCCGTCCTCCAAATACTGTCACATGCCACCAGTAGTGTCTCGCTCCCCGCGGTAACCCTCTGAGCTCCTGGCACAAGAACAAGTCATTATTTCCATGGTAAAGGTCAGAGGCTCTGTCACCTGACCAAAGTGGAGCTGAGTGGAGTCGCCTCGAGACAATGACTGAAGGTCAGTTTTCTGATTTGCCTCTCATACAGAGGCTGCGGACCTGAGGAGGCCGGGCTGCTCTCAGATCTGTCTGTGGGCCTTTTTTTAAAAAATTATTTTCTCGGTCATAGTGGCTTCCAGACATAGTAGCACAGATAATTGGCTGCCGGGAGCTCCATAATGAGCCTAGGGGTCTGTAATGTGACACATCTTAAAGGAGAAATATTTTAATAGGGCAATTACAGTGAAGAGGATGATGTTTTTTGCAAAGTGAGTGATTGTTGTGGCAGTACGGTGTGTTGAGGAATTCAGTGGCATTTAACTCCACTATCGTTGGAGAGCCTCAATGTTGAGGCCGTTTTTTTTTCTTTTAATGTGATTAGTCTCATTTGAGCATTTCTTACTTTAGATTACCCAACCTGAGTGCAGGTTACACTATGCTTTAGAGTGGTATTTGCAATTACTACTGAATATTATGCTGAAAGAAAACTGATAACTGTAAGTAGACCCAGATAATTAGACTGCTCAACCACCAGAAAACTGATTCCACCTTTATAACCTGGAGTTACTTGACATATTCAATGTTGAGAAAAATCATATTATTCTGGGTGGTGCGTTTAAGGGCACTAAATAATTAAAGACTGCAGTGAAAACCCGGTACAAAAACACTACGCTGTTTAATTCTGTGCCATTCATGTGCTTAGTTTCATCTAAAGACTTTGCCTGTGGCAATGCCTCCAACTCAACCAACCACCACCTCCAAACCACCCAGACTTCCAGACCGCAAGAGCAGCCAGTCATCATCTCCCTGACACTGACCCGGCTCGCTTTAACAACACGCCTCTCTCCCCTTCAATCATCCACTGCGCTCTCGCTGTAGATGAGGTTAACAACAGCATAAGCCCTACTTCCAGTAGTCAGCAGGGCCAATTATATCAGCCTGACAACTCTTCCCAACCTGAGCCCTGCAGAGTGGAAAATGCCGTTCCACTGGCTGCATCGCTGGGGACAGAACAGGCTGGTGGTGTCTGGAGCATGAGCCAAGCACAAGGCCAATTTGGCATGCAGAGGTCTATGGAGGATAAGCCTGATGAAATATATATATATGATCTTCTTCAAACATGTATTGTTCCGCACTGCTGTGTCTCATCAGGCTGGCTCCCTCCTGGTTTCTTCCCGGCTTGGCAGAGCAAGACTTCACAGTCGGTCTGCAGGGAGCAGATTCACCAGGAATCCTAAGGGTCTATCACCACTGCCGTCAGTAAACAGAGACAAGACTGTCTGTATGTACTTGTGGATCACTGATTCATTCCGATAAGAGACACGCTTTTATTCCAGCCAAATCAGTTTGAAGTCCAATTCAAATCAGATCAGACGTTTACATTTAAAAAAAACCCACAACAGTCGAGACTTTTCATAATAAAATGCTGTTTGGTTTTACTCCCTGAGGTAAATAAGCGTGTCGCTACTATTGTCTGGACAGTGGTGACCCCTGTTGGCCAACGGCGGGAACTGCACCCAACAGCAGCCTCCAGGATCATCGCAGGCAAACCCTTTAAAGCCTGTTCATAAAACAAACCGCATTTGTTGCTAAGAACATATCGGTCTCAGGTTTGATTCCAACAACGTTTGTTAAGAGATATCCACCCCAAACAGACAGACAATATATAATTTATTAACCAACATGGGAATTTGTACATGGAATCAAAGACGAGGGCAATGTTTCAGTGATGATGCTTGTGCTTGAACTGCAGTCCACAGTAGCCACACGTGCCCACTTTTGTGTCTTTATCCTGCATGAAGACAAAAAGAAGGTATTTTGGTTAGGTTGTTTTTTTTTTTTTAAACCACAGTTGCATCATTTTTAGCTGTTAATCCATTTAAAAAATTGAAAAAAAAAAAAAAAAAAAGCAATACAAGCTACCTCTAGGAATACACACCGGTGTGATCAGAACATTAATGGACATAAATGCTACAGCAACATTAAGCTTAAAATAAAAAAAAAACTTTTTTCATTTGAATAATGATTGTATCACAAATTTTTTTTAAATTATTGCATAACTATTATAAATAATCACCGATCTGTTTCTGAGGTTTGACTGCAGCAGGTAGGTTCTGAATGAATGAATTAATAAAAAAATAAATGGACTGGAATGTATAAAATAATTGCATCAATATCAGTCAAGAGAAAGTTAGTTCAAATAGTCAAGACCCATAAAACAGAAGCTTATAATCCATCTGTGCTGTGCAGTTCATAGTTACATGTGTTTCCCTGCATCAGACTACATGCAGACCGAAGTGTTTTGAGCATTCAACCAGACCGGCTCATGTGGAATCCTAAATAAAGTAGTACATGTAGTACTAGTAGTACACGTAGTACACACGGGACCACACAGATCGGACAGGTGTGTCGTTTCTCACCAAGTTGATGTAGACTTTGGGGTGCCCCAGAGCTCCACCGCCTCCATCACAAGACACCACTCTGGCCTCAATGTCGGTCACAGGCTCTTCTGCAACCAACTTGATGGCAAAGTTCGTATTCACCTTTAAACAAACAATGAAAAAGAGGAAAATAAGAAAGGGAGAGAAAGTCACGACAACCACTGGACTGTAACAGTGTACATTAATGATCGAGCATCCACTCACACAGCGGCTTAAGCACTTTGTCGGTTTTCAGCTTACCAAGAAGCACCGTATACGGTGAAGTTTTTTTTTTTTTCCCGAAATCCAAAGACAATGAACTGTAAGTGAGGTTTCCCCACTTGGCAACTTTAATTCGAGTTGGTTGAGAGATTTTCATCTCGTTTTCTGACACTTTTCTCAAATTGTGCGGTAATCTCGACTCTTTAACGTTTAAAATACAACAGTTAGTAACGCTTTCGACCGGAATCCTCTTACCTCTTTCTGTTTGCCAACGAACCTGGCTCTCCTGGGATCATCCCGATCAAACACCTGAAAGGAAAACGTTAAAGTCATTCCCATGCAACGAGGATTAAAAAAAAAAAAAAAATCACGTTTTAACGACTTTTCATTTAAGAGTTTTCAGGTTTGTTTTGCTCGTCGAGGCATCGTGCAATTGTATGAGCTGCACTTGCAAACAAAACACAAAAACAACGCAACTCCGGGATTTTAAAGAAACTCGGCTTTTGACGGAATTGTGAGTCAAATACGCGACGTTTGTCCGTTAATGGAACCACTAGCCACCTTCGCGCTAAGGTTAGCTGAAGTTCGCTCGTATCTTGATGGAAACGCAGAGAAATGGACGCCTACCTGGCCAGTGTGAGTAATGGGCTCCCCAGTGCTGGAGACGCCTACGCTGTAGCGGCGGGCAAGTACGCCAGCCAGCCTCAAACGTGAAACGAGCACCTTAGCATATCCAGTGAAGGACGACGCTTGGACCACCGCCGCCATGTCTGCAGCAGTCCGTTTCCCAGCCTGGGCGTTGCTCCCCGGGCGTTACCTGTCAGGTACAAGTTACCCCTGTGGCTTCGCACCAGTCGCTACAAGATTGTCATTGTATAATTACTTAAGGAGAACGCAATGATTTTCTTAATAATAATTTAAAAAAAAATCCACGGCCGTGCAGTAGTTTATTCTAAAGCCGGGAAGGCAAGCTGTCTGAGAGACAAAACTGAGGGCTGAGGACATAACACCACATAACCTTTTCACACCGGAAACTGTACATGGAGACGTAAACTGAAGTGTAGCATTGCGCTCGCAGTTGTGGCGATTAAAACGAAACATTCGGAGCCACAACCCCCTCCTTTTAATCTATCAGAGATTGTAAAAGGTTCGTACCTTGTTCTCTGAAGTGAGGATAAGGCGGTGGGTGCGTGCGTCGTTTTACCGCGTGGCGTCGGCGCGAGCGGCTCGACCCGACACGTTCGTCTCTTCGGCAGGTGACCCCGAAACGTCCCGATCTCCCACGGACCTCACTGAGCGGGTAAGAGACTGTGGAAGAGAGACTCTGGAAAACAAGTCGTTCACTGGGCATCTCCCGTCCTGCAGCCGCACCAAGTCAGCTGACCGCTGGGATACTGAATGGCCGCGTTTTCCACAAAAACAGATATTCCCATTATTTCACTGGTCAGATCATCTGGTCCGAGTAGTTCAGGGAGCCAGAGATGCCGTGGTATTTAGATTTAAAACGACTAGATAGATAGATTTTTTTTTACTTTTTTGGGTCATTTTTTTCCATGTTATTGTTTTTGTTTTAGAACCATGAAAAAATCCCGTCTGTCTGTCTGGAACAATGAAAAAAGAAACGTTTGAGTGTGAGGGGATGCTGGAGTGAAACAGAAAAAACAAAGAATGAATTAAACACAAATTGCCATTAACGTTTTTTTTTCCGTCATAAACGTAACATCAAATGTGCAATATTTTTAAAAACGTTTTCCATCTTCATGTTGTGATTTTGAGAATGTTTCAAAACATTTTTTCTTTATGAACAATTGAATTGTGTTTCCTGAAAGTCGTGAGTGTGAAAAAAAGAATGAATGAATTTATGAACTGAATCTAAAAGTATACGTATTGCCTCTCTGCAGTTCTTGGCACCATGACTTCCGTCTTCCTCAAGCACCTGACTCGGCAAGTGGCCCAAATGAGCCGTTTAACTCCAACCTTTTCCTCATCAGCAGCCAGAGCTCTCACATGTCTTTGCACGTTGGCCTCTGCGCCTCGCTCGCTGCTCCTGCCGGCAGCCAGGGTCGGCTCCGGCCGGCTCCTACCATTTGGCCTCTCTGCTCGGTGTGCACCATCTCTGCTGGGGCAATGTCAGCATCTTCCCTGTATCCAGCCATCTGCGGGGATGAAAACCAAGTCTGCCTTAAAGAGGCGCTGCAAAGACTGCTTCTTTGTTCGGAGGAGGGGACGCTTGTTTGTGTTCTGCAAGACAAATCCGAGACATAAACAGAGGCAGGGCTAACCTGTTGGAGCCCTGAGAAATGTTCTCAAATTATTACAAAAACTGTGCTGTCATAATAAATGGTTTGCCTGTTGAAGATTGTTTGTACTTTTCTCACCGCTTATTCTCCTTCTTTGAAGGTAGTGTCAAAAATATAGAGGTTTTCCCACAGTGAGGAACCCAGAAACTTCTGCTTCTGGAAAGTGTCATGTGGTGAACAAACTGGAGGAAACATACTTATATTTAATTTTATCGCACGCACATTATTTTACATTTTTGGCCTTTTGTCTATTTGAGAAAAAATATGTTATTCAAAGGTTTGGTAATATACATATTTGTTCATCGCACCCCTGCTTTTAATGTCAGATTTGATACCCGGATTCCTCCACCAGAGGGCGCTAAAGTCTCCCAGCTGAATCAGTCTTCCAACCGACAGTGGCGTCTTCAGACTCCCTCTCGACCACTATTACCAGTTTTCAGTAGTCTCTCTGGTTCAAGGTCATATAAATGTCATATAAATCAACCGATTATTTTTTTTATCTATAATTGCATTCTGTGCTATAGTATAATTACCTAAAGGTATGAGAAAGTGCTATGTGTATACTTCTCTTGACACATGCAAACTATAAAGCCAAAGTAACCAGACTGGTTGAACGATTCTTGGCAACAAATACTGAGAATATGCAAGTTCTGCTTGAATAGATTTCCTGAAGGTTAATATTTGCTGGTGGAGTAACGAGGAACAATGTAATACCTCCACAAGTCTATTTGCGTTGTCATATAAAATTGTCTGAAGCAGGATCCTTCGACTGTTTGCCAGAATTTACTTCAATGATGCGTGCAGTCATATGGAAACATTTCAGAAATGCCTTTGAGAATCGTTTCATTACTATTGCTGACTTTTCAAAATCTGGTGCATTAGACTGGTTTGCGTACACTTGTGTGCCAGTGAAAAACCTTTGCAAGAAAGCTGATGGACCGGTCGACTGTGGGATTCAGTGCAGTTGGACAGTTGGAGCTTTGAGGATGACCACATGTTTGTTTACATTAAAAGTTGCTGTTATCTAGAAAAGAAAAGGCAACAGGAACTGATGGGTGGATCAAATGTGAGAAGCAGCTTCAAATGCCCTGCTTTATTTCAACAAAGTCTAATCCCACCAAACATCTACCAAAAAACAGTACAAAGACTGTTAGTTTCTGTCAGAAATGTTCAGGCCAGTACCTTTGCGTGACTTATTGATTCCTATTTTTCAAAGAACCTTAGGAAACATGTCACCATGAAAATGTTCAACGGTTAATCCAAATATTTAGGTTCTAACTCTTCTTGTTTAGTGTCCCGAGATGGACTCGAATCATCTCTGAATATAGGTAAAACATTTTTTTTCAAGGTAATGTCAAAGCTAAGGTCTTCCCAGACTGGAGTTACTTATTAATTTGTCTAATTTAGTGTTACTGCTCCTGCGTGAGTCTATTGGTGTTTTCAAAATAAAAGCTTCACGTTGCAGTTTGCTCAGTGTTTGTTGTCGTTCTTCTCTTTCATAAATAAAAATAAAACTTGACATTTGTTCAGTCATCTAGATGAAATGGAAAGTGGGGTGTACACATATAACTCGAAGAAGCGTTTTTATTATTGCGCCACTATATGTAGACTGTACTAGTTTAATCAAAGCAACGTGTGGAATTTTATTCTGAAAATTTAAACCGGAAGCCGCATTGCTTCGGTTTAATGAAGTCAACTTTAGCAACGCTGGCAGAAAAGCAGCCAGCTGTTCAGCAGGACAACATCACCGTGCACATCAGCCGGCGCGGTAAAGTCTCTGCGACTTAAGGAGTACTTTGGACAGACGTTTTCTCTTGATATTTTAGCCTCCGGGTTTCATCAATGCAGACGTGGAACAGTCGCCTTGCGGGAGTGGGCAGAAATCCCTTCGTCCACGAGTTAAAATTCACTGTACCGGAGAAAATAAAGGTGAGACACCTCAGTTAAACATGCTGCCTCGTTTAAAATTATTTCCAAGTGTTTACATGCTTTGTCTGTGCAGCCATGTCACGAAACTAAAACTATATCCAGTTTGGGTTGAAAGCAACGGCGTCCACTTTTTAATTGGTGGAGATTGTTTGTTTTCGAAAGGAGGTTCAACAAACTCCGAGTTAAAGAGGAAAACTAACCGAGAGAAGCCGACCAAGATGACAGACTCAGTGTCCCGTTTGAAACTCTGAGCTGGGAGCAAAGACACACGAATAACATGGTTATTTAGAAGATGTGTCAAAGAGTTAAGCGCCAATACAAAAAATATCAACGCGCCTCCGTTACCGTTATTCACCATGGCAACGCCGATATTTAAATTTGAGCTTTTATCAGCATATACAGTGAATTTGAGCACGTTTCATGTGTGTGTGGAAAAGTTAGATATTTAATGATTGTCATACAGTGTTATGTATGAATGACAGGTGGTGTAATGTGGGTGTAGACCTAAGATTGACTTCTCATGACGTAAAATTCTGTTGGCCATCACAAACAAACAATAAGAACAATAAGATCAACATGTTCTTCAGGTGATAACGGGCTGATTTCACTATTTAATGTGGCTGTTAAAATTCAGACCTGAGTCCAAAACCAGTCCCAGATTTCTTACTTGGCTATTGGTTTTTAGCTTCGCTGCTTGAAGCTGAGTGCTGATTTACTCTCTCCAAACGCTGTTATTCCAGTTTTGTTTTAACTTAACTTTAACTAACCTGTAATTTGATCAATGCATTTGATCAATGTTTGAATTAGATTATAGTCTCCTGGTGAGATAGTTATATAGATGTGTGTGTCATCTGCATAGTTATGGTAACAGATTTTGTTCTTTTTCATAACGTGAGTGAGAACATATAGGTGTATAGGTCTTCTGCCCTTGGTGTTTGTTGATGTCACCTGAGGCCCCAGAATTGAACCTTGGGGAAGTGCACATGCCATTTTTGTTAGCTCCGATTAGTAGTTGCCTAAACACAAAAAAATAGTCCCTGTTTTTTTAGATAGGACTCCAACCAGGTAAGTGCTGCATCGGAAAGTCCCATCATGTTCTTCATCTGGTTTATTAGGATGTTATTGTCAACTGTGTTGAATCACTGAGATCCAGTAAGACCAAGACTGAAATGTTGCCACTATCCGTATTAAAGTGGATGTCATTTAGGACCTTTTTAGAAGAGCTGTCTCAGTGATGGGTGATATTTGTGATGCAGAACATGTAATTGTGCAGAAAAACTGTAATGCTCTAACAAAAATCATCTGGATATGCCAAACAATCTTTTTGGATAGTTTCTTAGGCGTTTTCACCAGCGGGAGTTCCGGGTAGATTTTTATCGAGGATGAATCGTTGACATGCGTTTCCATTACCAAGAACAGCGTTGCAAAAGTGGCCTTCAAGAACTCTTTACAGGGCAAAAAAAGTTCTTGTGATAGGACAAATACTCAGGTCGGCCTACAGGAACCTCCTGGCAGGGGCTCTCTGGAAATTGGGATTTCTTAATTACGTTCAGCACTGTCACATGAACATAAACTGTGGAAATTGGAGGAAATGTAGTTTTCTTGCCTTGTAAATACTTTGTAAATTATTAGCTATTTAAAAGAAGTAAAAAAAAAAAAAACACAAAATAATTCCTGCACTTATTTAAAGTCATAAAGCTTTCAAGGTTTAATAGCAAACCATAATGTTTGCTGAGCTTATTACAGTTAAACCATTTTTCAAACTTGATGCTGTTTATCTTTGAGTTATCTTAAGTACCCAGAAGTGGCTACGCATAAACAAGGGGATGTTGATAAATGACCACAACACCTGTGCAATCCTACATCTGAACCACAGGTTTGTTTGCTTTTTTTTTTTTTTTCTTTTTCTGTGTATCATTAATGAATAACTGCCGTGCTACTATAAGTATTATCTGAGACTCGTGGTGTCAGGTGTGGGGGCAAGTCCCTACCCCCAATTTCCCTGGATGAAGATGGGCAGAGAAAGTTGAATTATCGTTGAACAAATTTGCATATCAGACATTTGCATTGGATTTTTGATGAGGCGTTTGTCGCAAATGGATGAACCTTTGCAGTGTACACGCTAAGGAACTGAAAGTCATTTGTTACTTGTTACCACTTGATTGTTTTACCAAACCACCAGACATATTGAGACTCTATTTAGTGTCCTTGAAGACAGCGTTTATACTTGGATATTAGTAGAGGGCTAAAGTCAAGGTTTAGGATTCTGATGTGGCACATGTAAAGATGTGAAAGTGTTCTTTGAAGCAAGATGTGTACCAGGATAAGTATGAATGTGAGACACTCCTTTTTTTTTTTTCTCTGCAAGTGAACATGTCTACGTTCCTTAATGAGCAGATAAAATCAATGAACTCTTTGTGGGAAGATCCCTGGATGCATGAAATACCTCACCATCAGTCAAGCAGTTGTTCAATAGGTTTACACAGTTTAGTTATTGCTGCTGTCTGTTGTCAGGGCTCCAAAAACGTATTACTAATGTTGCCTGACTTACCTCCTTACTTGGTAAATTTCAAGAGACACAAGACACAAGTTACAGTACTCTGGAAAGATGGTCTAAATACATTGTTTTTTTTTTTCTTGAATTTTATCTTTCTTCTGAGGGGCCATAAGAGGCTGATTCATTTTAAATGGAATCATTGTGCATTGGTTTCCATTGGTATGTGTCATCATTACCAGGAATCAGAGTTTTTGGGAGCTCCTACAGAGTGGAGACAAGCCTACGTCTTAGGGTTGGTACTTCAGTGCATCCCGGAAAAGTGCTGGGTGGGAGTGGTGTTGAGTCAGTGCCGATTGGATATGCTGTGGGCAGGAGGAGTACTTTCGGCTATCTTGGTGTCTCTTTTGAGTTCGAGCCCTCCCTTTTCATTCAACGCCACCATCATTGTGCATCCAGACACGGCAAATAGACGTACAGCAAATAGAAGTGCAGCGACCATCTCAGCTCCTTCCAAGCTGAACTTGTCATTCTAGTTTGCTTCTTCTGCCCTTGGTGTTTGTTGATGTCATGTTGAAACTGTTGCAGAATGATTATGTTGCAATCTAAAATCTTAAAGAAGGACTTTGTCAACACCAAAGGTCAGTAGATGTGCTGTGATGGAGGAAGCTGAGTGGAACGTGGAGGAGGTTGGCACTGTTACAGTGCCTTTTTGGTCTCATCACTTTCCCCAGCAGAAAAACCATTTCAGGCGTGGCCTTCAAGCCGTGGCCTCTTCTTAATTTCCTAGGAGATTTAACTACATTTTTCTCCCATTAATGTTAAGAATATCTTCTTTAGCATCTGTTTTTTTTTTTTTCGTAGTTTTTCCATTGCAGCATGAGTCAATGGCTAACACCTGTGATTCTGTGCCAGATGATGTCAGCATCTCAGTGTATGTAAGTAAGACCATGTGTGTTTCTGTCTGGTTCACACCTCCTCCTGCACACCTCTAATGTGGCAGTCAGGTGTGTTTTTCCACTTGCCACACTTGTGGAGTTGGCTACACATGCTCACGTAAACATGCATGAGCTGTGCCTGAACAAGAACAAAAACAAAAACCAGAATTGCTCCTTTTTGAAATGGTGCTTCAGTGTCCAGGGACTGGATAGGGAACTTGCTTAGCAACGTAAAGATTTGGTAATATAACCAGCATTTAAAACGTGTAATGTAAAAGGCACTGGTGGCTTTGGCTTTAACTTTGTTGATCCATTTCCTACCTCTAGTCTTCACTCCCTGCCAAGTGAAATCTAACAAACAGTAGCCAAACAGTTAATTTTCACTGCAGGATATCTAGTAATAAAATTGCATGTAGTGAACTGACCATGGGAAATCATACAGCATGAAAAATGTTGACATATAGACCGTTACAGACTTCAGAATACATATTTTCTCAATCATTTGGGTAGTAAAATTAAAATAATAGGAAACAAAGAACAAATAACAATATACAAAACTCAAAATTGAGAAGCATTCACATTGCTTTGTGTCTGTTGGTCAGACACATGAATGGGTCAACGTGAGTCCTCTCACTTGTAAGGCGGCTCTGGTTACACTCTTCAGTGGAATCCAGCCATGATTTGTCCAACACATCACTCCTTTTGACAGAAGATGCTCTTTTTTTCCCTACTAACAAAAGCCTTAGACAAAGTGATTAAGTTTGCATCAATAATGAGAAACTCTTAGTGAAACTGTTGCTGACAGAGAGAAGAAGAAGGGTTGTACAGGGAATGAATAGAAATAAATAATATGAAATGGATTGACATGGGTTCAGATTTTGGCTGACAAAGTGATCATAGCCTTCGAAACACAACTGTCAACATGTGCTTTGTGGAGGGTCAGCCACTTAAGCTCAGATGTAGGACAAAGACTTGTACAGCTCTCTCTCAATGCTGTCTTCTCATTACTCATCTCAGCTGCTAGAGTTGACAGTAGATGTTTGGTGTGGTATAGAGTATTACGAAGCTTCCTGATGGTGCATTATGACGACTTTCTTTCATATCAGAACAGCAAAATAAATGAACCGAAAGGATCTCTGTTAAATCTTTGCAAAGTCCAAAAGTACACTTGATCATTTGCTAGTAATACTGCTGGACATGAGTACTGACACAAATTTGAATAATAGCTAGCCTCCTGCGAGATCAGGACGATAAAATACAAGTGGCACAACAGCCTCTAGCATAGACACTGAGGCCAGATACGCTTTTAATTTGTTTACCATGCTCATTTAAACAGTAGTTGTCATGGATAGTGTCAATTTTCTACTGGCAAAGAATCACATGATATGGGTGTGACAAGTTGGGGGAAGTGTTTGTTACAGCTGATGGCACCCAGACACAAAGCAAAGGATAAACAAAGATTTAATAGAGTGAAGACTTTCCATTCGGTTGTAGTATTGGTGAGCTCAGCACTCCTGAATTGCATTTATGTTGTATATTATATACCATGTGCTGTGAATGTGCAGCGTTCCTATAAAACACTGCAGCGGGGCAGCTCATTTTGCTTTTATCCCCCCTGCTTCAGCTCATTCATATCCCCCCTCTTGAGAAAAGGTCAGCAGATCCTCCCAGGTGGATTTGTTAGGGTC
Organism: Xenentodon cancila; assembly: GCA_014839995.1. Classification (NCBI taxonomy): domain Eukaryota; kingdom Metazoa; phylum Chordata; class Actinopteri; order Beloniformes; family Belonidae; genus Xenentodon; species Xenentodon cancila. Next base: position 20,257,521 of record CM026217.1, read on the forward strand.
TGATGATGATACACAACCATCAGGGGTGGAGAGTCAGGGAGGAGTTTTGAGCCCCCTCTATAGCTGTTTATTTATTAATACAGTCGTGAAGTGTGCACCTGTGTCCTTTTTTTAGATAGAACCAATGCAATGAGATGAATGGAAAGATGGCAGAGAAGGGGAGGGGAGCGTAGATCCGAGTCCCCAGAGTGGTGACAATATCACGCCACTGCAAAGTAAAAGGAAAGCAGCTGAGCGACGTGATAAACAAATGAGCAGCTGAGCAAATGAACGCAGAGAGTAAGGACTGATGTAGAGATGATTGAGGAGAGGAATCCCCTCAGGATTGGACATTATTCCAAGGTATAGGCTTAATGAGGGGGGAATGAGGGAGTGTAGCAGAAGTGTGAGTTGAAGAGCTCAGATTGGAAAAGATGGAAGAAAGAGAATAGGATGTTATACTGCATGAATTTACACTGGAAACTGACTTGTGACCCTGTCAGCACATTCAGCACATCCCTCTCATTACACAATAAAAGACGAGGCATGACAGGTCAGTCAGCTGACTTCCCATCTCGTCTGTATAACTTCAAATAAGCAAAGTACTCGTGTGGCTGCACATTCATTTTTCATAAGACGGAAGGATTTATTGTGTCTTTGTTCTGATCATTGCTCATTTGACCATGCGCATGCAAACTCTGCATGCCATTCACAATCGACACTCTCCTGCAAAATAAGTGGCTTTTCAACTTCATGGCTTTCAAATTAAAGTAACTAAACCTTTTACCCCTAAACCTGACTTTGACATACATAGCCTTAATTGACAGTGAATGATTATCACAATGCTGATCCTGAAACAATATTAAGCTGTCTGTTGGTTACAAAAAAAAACAAAACAAAACAAAAATACATTATATGATATCAAATTGAATGCTCAGCCTTCATTTTTGCATAAACAAAAACAAGATGAGCACATCTTTAAAAGCTTGTTAGGTGATCCTATTAGACGTTCAAGGAAAAATACATTTAAATATGTTGTAATTTTTATAGCTAAATCAAAAATTAAAATGACTGTGTTTATTAAACGCACTAATACAGCTGTGAAAAGGTGTTCAAATTGTTTATTAATTATATTGAAACTAAAACACTTTGAAGCAACAAAATCCTCAATACCTCAGTGTAGGTTTGCTGGATCATGAACAAGCAAATACTTGAATGACACTAAATTTTTTTTTTTTTTTTTTTTTTTTTTTTTTAGAAATTGAACACAGAATAATGCATATAATTTGGTTTAATCAGATTCACCAGACCCTGTCATTAATCTGTCAGCAAGCACCCAGCAGCTCGCGGCACCTTTTTCCCAGATCAGTCAGTGTTGTGTCGGTTAATATTTAAATGTTTCATTAATAATTATTGAATAATTAAAGCTGTTAGCTTTAGAGACCCTGTAAGAACACCAACAGTTTTCTGTACTGAGATAGTTTATCATTGTCCATGACAGACTTTCTCTTGCTAAGTAGTTTCGAGTTTCATGAGACACATGTGATATATCCAGTTTTTTTTATACTGAAATCAAGAAAAGTCATCTTTACAATAAATCAAGACCTTTGATGTGAAGGAGGAATATGTTCTGTAGTGGCTCTGTAAAGAAGTGACCAAATGGTATTAAATGCTTGGATTAGGAGTGCAGCCACTCCTCCTCACTTATGCTTGACTGGCTGCAGCACAAGTATGGCTCCTTCAGCATGAATCATTACTTGGTGTTAATACATTTACTGGTTATTACAAAAAAGGAAACGCTTTTTAATACCAACGTGAGAAAAACCAAGATACTTGCCTTAAAGACTTCTTTGAAATTAAAAACCAATTTAAAAACCATTTCCTCTTCTCAAATAAAGCTTATTTCTTCTAACTTCAGGTTACTGTGCTGTTCATCTGTGCATATGTGTTGGACAGGAAATCCTGCAGGCTCCAGGTATCCTTAACCTGGGAAGTGTGATTGGAACAGGAGTGTCTGCAGGGTTGATTGATGGGCGTTTGTTCTTAAGAAATGACGACTCCGCTTACCCTGTAGGACATACAAGCATTTTTCTGCTATGCAGGAATGTTCTATACAAGTTTGAATAATTATTACTTTTTGCCAAAAGTGCCACTGGAATGTTATAGAGAACACCAGGTTGTGGAAATGCAGTGGTGTGATAACAGCAGCTGTTTTGTATTTCTTTCCGTCTGATTTTTGTTTTCTCTCTCTCTCCAGATTGGATTTATGTCAGTTACGGTTTTTCCAGTTCGGCTGCTACTCGTCTCTTTTCTGATGTTGCTGGCCTGGCCCTTCGCCTTCACAGCCTCCCTTGGACGCTCCGAGTTTGTCATCGAGCCACAGTCGTGGTGGAGGAGGTGTGTTGGTAAATGTCTGTATGTGTGTGCCAGACGTGAGCGTTTGAAGAAGACTCTGCTGCAAAGACGGGATGAAAAGGATCTTTTTACCATCCTGTTAAGAACATTTTGAAACTGACTGTAAACTAGAAGTTTTCATTCAGAGTTTGACACATTGGTGAAATGTGTCTATCATTGTGTCATACATCACTACAACATTTCACCTTTGGTCTTCACAAAATGTATTCAGTTGTTGTTATTCTCTGCAATATAATATTTAACGAGGCAGCTGTCCATTGACTATCATTCATTTACATTATTTATTGGAGGGTGAGAAACGAGGGAATGTCTACTAATTTTGTCTGTAAATTATTTATATGCACTTGTCTTTAAACATTAACACATATTCTAGAATACCACATGATAAAATACTTATTATTGCTTAGCACCTTTATTTGCAAGTCTTAACAGTTACATTTTAATCTTGTTTATTAATTTTTTCATTTCTATGAGTCTGTTATTGTTTTTTTTTTTTTTTTTTTTAACTGTATTGTTATGGTAATGTAAGTCTCCCTTCCCTTTTTTTTTAATAATTTTTTTTCTTCTCCCATATCTTCTTTAAGATCCACAACGAGACAGTGAGAATGTCCTTTGCACAAACCTTTGAAGTTAACTCGTGTGTCCTTTTATCAGGTTTATAGATCTTTGTCTCCGGGTCATCATGCGAGCCATGTGGTTTTGTGGTGGTTTTCACTGGATCAAGGTGAAAGGGGAACAGGCTCCACCTTCGGAAGTTCCCATCCTCACTGTGGCCCCACATTCCTCTTACTTTGATGCCATCCCAGTCACCATGACCATGTGTTCCATCGTCACCAAACTGGAGAGCAGGAGCATCCCAGTCTGGGGCAGTAAGTCGTACACGCTTCCACATTTACTGGTGAAGAGGAAAAGTGTACCATAATACTAACTGGCATATGCAAGGTTACATGTTTGGGTAAATGGATGCAGTTTTTTTTTTTTTTTTTTGTATTTTGATGAGAGACTGCACACAGCTGCTGTGTTTCAGCACTAACAGAGGAGAGTGTGAACGTATAAAGCTTCAGCTTTTATTTTCACATGTTCAGCTTAAAGATACTGAAACAAGCAGAAGGGCGCTGCTGCTTTGACTGAGAACACTTTCACATCGATTGTTGACTGAAGGTTTATTGAGCAATAACCAACCACGACTGAGGGTTTTGAGGGCAAACAGTAAATACGGACCACCCACTTAGCTCCCACTAAAACTATGGCAGTGTCCAAACAGCTGTTATATGTTTCTGAGCGCTGTTGTCAGTTGTGTAAAAATATTGGCTGCTCATCATCCGGCAGTGTTTTCTTTTGTTGTTTTTTTTTTTTTTAAAAAAAAGACTTTTTTGTTATAAAAAGGAGCATGGTGACCTCCTCCTTAAGGAAGCTGTCCCTGCTCTTCTGTTATCTTGGAAAGTTGTGCAGATTTGCTTTATTTCACTTCGCTTCGCTTTTTTTCCTGAAGGAAATAATGATGATAAAAGTTGTTAAAGATGACCATATTTGATAGTAGATGACAGGCAGTGTAGTTTAAAATTGTGATAAACCTTTATTTCTTTTATTGTCAGTAAATATTGGATGTGTTTTTAACACTTTTCTTTAGTAGGAAGGCTTAATTAGAGCAGAACAACGCCTGTAAATGTGAGCTTTTTTATATGTACCCTGTTAACTTTAGTTGGATTGTAAACTCTGAAATTCCACTTAATTGTATCTTTAATCTATAATGTTTGAGTTTTTAATTATTTTAATACTTCTTCTACCAATGACTTATTTGGGTGCAATACTTTAATATAATTAATGTTTAATTCCCTATTGTTGTTTACCATATGAGATAATATATACTAAAACTGGATTAATTTTGCCTTTATTTGTATACCATTAATGCACAAACAAAGCCAACCAAAGGCATTTTACACAGACAAGTCCATTACAGCCCGATTAAAAAAAACATCCCAGCTCCCTTTTGTTATATTCAAATTCAGCCCAAGTTCGTTGTAATTTACTGGAATGAACTGGATGAACCAGAGTCTAGATTCAAGGTTAATGTTATGCCGATTCAGAAAAACAGGCAAACTCGGGAACAAAACAGACTGCATTAAAATTGGACTTTGCTACCATTCCTCTGTCCTGAGCAAGCATAAGGGGACATGTTAGAGAAAAACCAAACAAAAAACCCTGAGTTAACAGGACCAAAATAAACTTCTAGCAGAACCAGACTCGGGGAGAGCAGCCATGGGCCTCAACCAGTTGGGGGCCGGAGATGACAGGAAGGAAAGAGAAGGAGAGAACAAACACTGAGATTCATCCAGGGATATCTGCCAATGAGGCACAGAGCATGTTGATTGGAACAGTAATGGCATACACATACAAAAAAAAAGGAAAGAACAGTGAGGAAAGGATCCAGTGTATCATCGAAGGTCCCCAGCAGTCTAGGTCTATGTCAGCATGGCACCCAACCCAGCTCTACTTTAAGCTTTGTCAAAAAGCAAAGTTAGAAACTTCATCTTCGAGGTAGTGAGGGTATCTGTGTGCCAAACAGTAAATGGGAGCTGGTTCCTGAAGATCCTCCCACTCTTCCACTCTGCTTTTGGAAACTATGCTCTCAGGCTGCAGGTTTACACGTGACTTCCAAAGTGCTTTGTTGGGATAATGTAGAACTATGAGTTCCTAAAGGTAAGAAGGGGCTAGGCCCTTGAGGCCTCTGTGTAAGAGGAAGAATTGTAAATGCTAGTCTAGATTTGACAGGAAGGCAATGAAGGGAAGTTCGGAGAAATATCAGCTTTTATGCTAACCCATTTTGGATTTTAAATTGCCTGAAGGCTAATTAGAACAATTTAGGACATCTTAAAAAAAGGAATTCCAGTTATCCATTTTTTTGAAGTAAAATAAATAAATAAATAAGCTGAATTTGTTGTTTAGTCATCCAAGTCTTTCTGTCATTGAAGCATATTTGTAATCCAGATGGTCTCATTTGGCTGAAAATCAGCTTTCAACTATTTTGGCAAATTGGCAACAATCTAATAACATTATTTGTTATAAAAAACACCCAAGAATAGTCTTTCAAAATTAAAGTTATTGAGGTTCTTCCCTACTTGCTGGAAAACTGTGAGCAACTCACCTCTGCATAAAACATCTACAATTTAATTAATGATTTTATGTATTGTTGTAAAACTTCAGGCAGTACTGTTTTGAAACCAATTGATTACTTCATGAGTTCATGAACATCCTTATTAAAAGCAGGGTCCAGACTTATCTTTCTTTGAAGTCACACCAGGGTGATCCAAAAACAGATGTTACAATAACAGAGTCCCTGAAATGCCGAGCTCCTGAAATCCTGGATCCAACAAAAAAGGGAAAACATTATATAGTCAAAACTGCAGCAGCCGATCGCCTCAGTTCCTTAAACGGTTAGTGTTGAAGGAGGAACTGATGGTACTCAGTGGTAAACGTGCCTCCAGTCCAACTTTCAAGAAACATGCTGTATACGTTGAATTCAGTTTCTTGGGGTTTGTGGGCTGTTTCACAAATCATAAATTTACGAAAAATCAACTTGACTGGTTCCTTTGTAGGATGCACTCAAGATGCAAATAGGGAGTTACAGTAAATCTGATATTACCTAAATTATTATTTTTTTGTAAAGATTAACTCATCAGTTGTGTAATCATATTACTCTGCTGACTGACTCTCATTTCTAATTTTTTTTTTCCTGTTTTATTGTCTACCAACATCTGTCCCTTCATCACCTCTCCCAGCTCTGATCAGCTACATCAGGCCGGTGTTTGTTTTTCGGTCAGACCAGGACTCAAGAAGAAAAACTGTAGAGGAGATAAAGCGGAGGGCTCGGTCCGGAGGGAAGTGGCCTCAGGTAAAATCTGTGAAAGTGTGCATAGACACACTGGTGCGACGTCATCACGCCACTTGCCAATTAACAGCTCATAAGGGATGTGAGATACACGCTTGTCTGTGTTTGTGCACTTTAAAGTGAGTTTGTCTTTTCCAGATCATGATATTCCCTGAGGGAACGTGCACCAACAGGTCAGGTCTCATCTTCTTCAAGGCTGGTATGTATTCAGTCCCTCACCTGCTTTAGTGTGTGACTAAAAGAAAACCATGTTTTGTTTTGAATTACCATGTAAATTATTGCAGAAGAAAATGCACACTTTTTAATTTGTTGTGTTACTTTTTGGATCCAGTTTCATAGCTGGCACACACAACTTTAGACCGCCTGTTTCATTTATCCTGTGGTTTACGTTTTTAGCGGGGTTTTTTTTTTCTTTTCTCCAATATATCTGTTGAGCACAAATCCCTGAGCAAGGCCCTTAACTCCCAATTGCTCCCCGGGGCGCTGGTTCTAGCAGCTGCTCACTAGTGAAACTACGAACAGCGTGTGCATGATATATATATATATATATATACACACACACATACACTGATTTAAAAAAAAAAAAAAAGAACCGGATCCAGACAACCTGAGGGGTCTGGAAGGTTTATACTGGGTCAAGAGGTCTGATGTATTTTGGTCCAACACCATTCAGAGCTTTATAGATCAGCATCAGAACTTTCAAGTCTATCGTCTGATGGACAGGCAGCCAGTGTAAAGACCTCAGAGCTGGACTGATGTGGTCCACGTTTATGGTCTTAGTGAGGACTGGAGCAGCAGAGTTCTGAATAAGCTGCATTTGTTAACAGATGTTTTAGGTGGACCTGTAAAGATGCTGTTACAATAATCAAACCTACTAAAGATAAATGCATGGACTAGTTTTTTCCAGGTCCTGCTGAGACATCAGATCTTTTAACCTTGATATATTCTTGAGGCAGTAGGCTAACTTTGTTATTGCCTTTAATGAGTTTTTCCAAATTTAGGTCTAAGTCCATCACTACACTCAGATTTCTGGCCTGGTCGATGGTTTTTACATGTATAGGTAGAAGCTCTGTAGTGACCAGTGATCGTTTCTCTTTGGCTCCAAAAACAATTACCTCTGTTTTGTTTTTGTTCAGCTGGGGACAATTGTGGCACATCCAGTCATTAATCTCCTCAATGCATTTATCAAAAGCCTGTACAGGGCCTCTGTCTCCTGGAGACATTGTAATATATATCTGCATGTCTTCTGCATAGCTGTGGTAGTTTATTTTGTTGTTCTATATAATCTGTGCCAGTAGGAGCATGTAGATGTTAAACAGAAGAGGTCCCAGGATGGAATCTTGGGGAACTCCACATGTGATTCTTGTCTGCTCAGATGTAAAGTTACCTATTGACACAAAGTATTTCCTGTTCTCCGAGTACATATTAAATAAGTTTAGTACAGTTACAGAAAGTCCTGGGTATTTCTTTAGTAGTTTGAGTAATATATCTTGGTCAACTGTATCAAATGCAGCACTGAGATCCAGCAATACTTAGACTGACATTTTTCCACTGTCTGTATTCAAGCATATGTCATTAAACACTTTGGTCAGAGCAGTCTCAGTGCAGTGGTGCTGTCTAAAACCTGAGTGGAAAACATCATGGCAGTTACTTTGTGTTAAAGTAATTTAGCTGTTGGAAAAGCTGCTTTTTCAATGATCTTACTTCAAAATGGGAGATTTGGGATCTGTCTGTAGTTGTTCATTTGTGTCCTGTCAAGCTTGTCCTTTTTCAGCAGAGGTTTAATTACAGCTGTTTTCAGTGGTTCTGGAAACACACCTGACATTAAAGACAAGTTCCCAATCTTTAACAGGTCTGACTCCAAAATCTTTGAGAGCGTTTTGGAAAAACCTGTTGGCAGGACGTTTAAACAGCAAGAGGAAGAATTCAGTTGATGTAAGATGTCCTCCGGGTCTTTGCTGTTAATGGGGGGAAACTGTGTCATGATGTTTAAACCTGTTTTCAGTCGACACGCTATGTCAATAGCAGGATCAGGATATGTACCAACTGCTCGTCTAATATTTTGGATTTTGTCTGTGAAGAAATTGGCAAAGTCAACCTGTCAACTGTGGCAAATGAGACCCAGGCATCTGCGTTTAGGTTTCTTCACTATGGACTCCGAGGAGCTGCCAGTGACTGATCACAAGTGTATTATCTTTAATGTGTATTTTAACACTGACTGTCCAGTCAGTAAGCATGTGAAACTTGTTTTGACAACTGTGCAGTCCAGCTCTTTCTTGACAACTCTGTCAATTCTATAGTCGATGCTTTTAACTCCCACTGTTCATCTATTTTAGATTATGTCGCTCCAGTGAAATCTTGTTTTGTCTCTTCTGTCAACCCAAACCCTTGGATAAGTGAGGACATTCGGCGTTTGGGACGTAATTGTCGCAGTGTGGAGCGCCAGTGGAAGTCCAGCAGGCTCCAGGTCCACAGAATTTATTTTAAATACCTTTTTACTTGAATTGAACTCCATGGTTAAAGCTGCCAGGGCTTCTTATTTCAGAGATTTTATCTCCTCCAATAAGAGGAATCCTAAAGTTGTCTTTGACACTATCCATAAGCTTGTCTCCCCTCTGTTTCTCGTGGCTCCCTCCTTCACTGAGGATGATTCTAACAATTTTCTGTCATTTTTTTGTTCACTAAGTAGCCACTACTAGGGCAGGTCTAACCCCTTCTTCTGGCCTTTTCCCTCCCCCTCTAAGCAGCAGCCTAAACTGTATTGCCCATCTCTTGTCTACAGTTAACTGAGCTTGTATGAAGACCACCTCCAGCCCACTGCGATGATGTGAAAAAATTAGGCTCTACTGGCCCTGCTCTGCTGCACATTAACTGCTCATTGGTCGCTGGTTGCGTTCCCTCTTATTTTAAACAGGCAGTTGTTCAGCCTCTCTTAAAAAGTCTAACCTGGATTCATCTTCCTCACACAACTTCACGCCTATTTCTAAGCTGCCTTTTGTTTTAAAAGATCTTGGAGAAAATTGTAGCTAACTGCCGCTTCCCTGCTCTGAATAAGCATAAGATCTTTAAAAAGATTTCAGTCTGGTTATTGTCGGAGGCATTCGACTGAAACGGCTCTTCTCAGAGTATCCAATGATATTCTGATGGCGTCGGGTCTAGTAAACGTACTGTCTTGGTGCTGCTTGATCTCAGTGCAGCATTTGATACTGTGGACCACGACGTTCTGATGGACCGTGTCACAGACCACCCCACGTGTGGGCAGGCAGCAACCTTGACTGGTTTGCCTCGTATCTCTCTGGCAGAACCTTCTCTGTATCTGTCGGTCCATTTGTGTCTGTGTCTGACCCCCTATCCTGTGGGGTACCTCAGGGTTTGGTTTTGGGACCAATTTTGTTTTCATTGTATATGCTTCCTCTCTGTGAAATCTTAATTCAGTTCCTGGGCATTTCTTATCACCTGTACGCTGATGACATTAAGTTACAGTATTTTTTTTTAACCCTGATGGAACCGATTTTCTAAATTTACTGCAAAATTGTTTTTCAGCTAAAGGGGTCTGGTTGGCCAACAGCTACCATCAGCGGATCACTAAAAAAACTTGTGATCATTATTGCCCCTGATGTTTCTGGTTTCTTTTGTGCTTTGACAAACACGTTCAAACTCTGTCTCTCACTTGCTTTTTTCACCTCCAAATATCACCAAACTGAGAACCATTGTGTCGCAGGCTGATCTGGAGACGATTATACAAACATTTGTATCATCACGGCTCAACTACTGCAAGTCTTTATTTACAGGTCCCAGTAGGGCATTTGCGAAACTATTTTTATGTCTTTTACTTGCTACCCTGTTTTTAACCTTGTGAAGAACTCTGTGAGCCTCTCATAGTGAAAGGTGCTATACAAAATAAGTTAACTTACTTACTGACACTGTCTTTTCCCCATGTTTTGCCATGGAGACTTCTTCCATCCAGGGATAACCTTCACCTTAATGGGAGCAATAATGTCCATAACATTTAACATTTTAGCACTGAAGCATTGACGAGCACATTGACCGAACCTCTAGACAGGGCAGGTGTCACAGAGAAGACCTGGTTAAAGATCTCTCTACTGTTTTCAGTTAAACGCCGTTTGGTGATCACTGCTTTACACAAATTAGTGTTCACTGAAATCGTCCTCTCAAAGTAAACACAGGAATGATCAGACAGGAGCACATCAGACACAGTAACCTTTGAAATGCTCAGACCCTCAGACTGCAACCCTCCTCCTCTCCTGCTCACTCTGGCCTCACTGATAAAACTGTCACTCGGAGGGTCGACTCCATGAGAACAGCTGCACTCTTATTTTGGTCCAACCAAGTTTCAGTGAAAAGCATAAAATCCAGGTTGTGCTCAGTGATAAATTCATCAATTAAAATTTTTTTCCCCAGCTAGGGGCAGTGCGGTGTCTTAGTGGTTAGCACTGTTAAGTGTTTGAGGTCTTATTTGCCCTCTCGTGTTTGGGAGCAGTCCGCGGCCCACAAGGTTCCTTTACTTTATATAAAGATCTTTTGGAGTGCATCTCTGTTTTGACGAGGCCACATTTCTCCTTCTGTCACCGAAAAGTACAGAAATTTTAAAACCTTCTGATAAACAGGGTTCCAGCTTGTCCTGGGGAAAGTCACGATTGCCATACTCCTCGCAGCCCGGACCCTCCACACATCACACATCAGACTGTGGAGACAGAGGGGGGGGGGGGGGGTCTAAAGTGGGCAGGGCTGGGCACTGGAACGTCAGCTGCTCTGTTGGGGGCGTGGCTCGATGGCGAACCTTTGGTGACTCAGGTGAGGGGGAGGAGGGCGATGACCTGTTCAGTGTTTGGGGAGCTGGGGAAGGTCCGGGTCCCCGGCCCTGGTCGTCGTTGTTGAGAGGGTTGGAGGCAAATAAGGAGCTCTCTTCTTGCCTCTGATGTCTCCTTTTCAAAGCTCTTCCCGGGTGGGGGCAGATGGAGTTCCTCCTCAAGGTTACCACTGGACTTTGTTTGTTCTTCTCTATGAGATAACTCCTCGTTTATCTCAGCCTTGGCACCAACCACAGATGGATGACCTAAGAAATAAAATATGTTGGAGGGGAACAGTTTCACCCCAGACTTGTTAAAATCAAATCCCTTTGCTTTAAACAGATGCCTGCGCTCCCCCAAAGTATTCAAATTGTTGATGAAGTGCACTGAGTGGTCAGCACATGCAGATATCAACCATTCATTTAGTGCCAACAGCCTGCTGAATCTTTCCTCCTCTGACGGGTGGTTCAGGTCCACTGATGAACACAGCTGCATTCAGGGAGCTCACTATGTTTAATAATCCTGTAAAGTCCCGTTTCAGCACCTCCGACTGTTAGTTGGGCACATCGTTTGACCTGTATGCAGAACAATGTTCGTCACAGTTGGATATTCATCTGCAATTTCAAGAATTCTCTTTTTCAGATTGTTGACCAAATCCTTCGGAAAGCAGAGGTGTTCTTGCTGCACATTCTCTGTACATCCTTTACGGCAGAGTGACCCACAGTCAGAGTCTCAGGCCCGGCCTTCAGCTTTTCCTGTGGCCTTTTACTTTTTGACAGGTTTTCAGTTCTTACTTTGCTGCTTTGGGATGGATGGTCGTCAGTCACAGTGGAGCCAATCTGTTTTGAAGTTTCACGCTTAGTTGCTTTGGAGGTTTGTCGTTAACTTTCCCATCCACAGTTGTCCAGTCCTGGTTCCTCCCATGTACAGGGGTAGAAGAGAAGAAATTTTGTTTTCGTTTTGTTCTATTTTTTTTTTTTTTTTTTTTTTTGTTTAAACTGTAAAACATGCTTTTTATTTCTACTATGTGATTTTTTTAATCTGTCTGTAAAGCCCTTTGAATCACCTTTTTGTTAAATTGTGCTATACAAAATAACTTGCCTAAACTTGCCTTTGCCTTGCCTTCCAGGAAATCTTCAGCACACGGAGCGCTGAAGATAAAAGAGCTATAAAAAAATGTTGCTGTTTCTGTTAAAAACACTTAAGTCCTAGTGATGTACAAGTGTCCAAAAGCTATTGCACGTAGGCTCACGTGGAAAAAAGTGAAAAAATCAGCATAAACAATCAATAAAAGAAGCAAAACAAGCAGAGAACAAACAGAGGAAGTGTCCACGCTGCAAGGAAGCAGGGAGGGAAGGATTCATTACCAATTTTGTTTAAGAGAAATCCTCTTCTTTTGACCTTATGGCAGTACTAAATGTGTGAATATGGTGTGTATTTGACATTTATTTGTTTAGGTAACCACCATTTTTTGTTTGTCCAGTGAGAGTTGTTGCGGAGAACTGCTGATGCATGAACTGTGCAAACCAAAGCAGAAGAGTGTTTTTGTGGGGGTTGTTGGTCATGTCCAGCCATGGGTGTGTCTGCGTGTCAATAGAAAGCCTGTGTATTCTCTTCGTGTAGTGTGTCTGGACTTGTGAATGATTATTTGTGGAGAGAGCGCACTGCTCTGCTGCCAACTCCAGGTGTAGATGTCGGAGCGTGTTAGTGTGACGTTCAATGCCTTCAGGACAAAGCAGCGTACACAACATTTGGACCGCTATCTTTTAGGACTTGCTTTTCTACTCACTTTGGGCCTGTGTCTGCGTGTGCATCATGTTGCAAACCATTGTCTGCTGCATGCTCTTTCTAATCCCTATTCTTCCAGTCTGTAATTCTGGCATTCCCAGTAAGCCCTGTTGGTCACACTCTGTCCTTCTTTTGTTGTGTGTGTCTGTGTGTTTGACCATTTTAATCTTCCTGCTGTGTGTTGCCAGTCCTCTCTGGATGTGTCTCCTCTGGTTATGTCTCATCACTGACTCCCAGCATAACAAATTAATTCTTTGTGTGTGTGTGTGTGTCTGTTCGTGTGTGTGTGTGTGTGTGTGTGTGTGTGTTCGTGTGTGTCTGATAGTTTGCTTTTACTACCAATGTATTAAGCCACTCCTCACATAGCTTGAACCATTTTCTTTCTTTCTTTCTTTCATATTTATGCTTTTCTTTTTGTTGGTGCTTTGTTTCCACATTGTTATTCAAATTCTGAAGGCACGAATCAAGTTCATGCTTTATGTTTCTGTCATTGTCACGTGAGAAGACCGAACAACATATCTTTTTCTATAAAATCAGATTTCACCCAGTCAGTTCTATTTTCTAATGAAGCTTCTTAGTTGCTACAGAAGCTTTTGTTTTTTTTTTTTTGACAGTCTTTCAGTTTGCCTAACTAAGACATTGTTTTCTTCTGTGAAAAACAGCAAAACATCCTTCCTGGTGCTCATGTTACAACACAGTTGAAACCTGTCTTTTCCTGCCTTGAGGACATGTTAAAGTTATGTTTTATCTGCGAAATGTTAAACTTTTTTTTTTTTTTTTTTTCTATTCAGTAGACATGGTCTGAAGTATCCACAAGTAGAGGGTTTCTTATTTTTATTTTTATACATATATCTTGTAAAAATCATGCGTTGAGCCTTTTTAACATGTGCAGAATGCTTATCACACTCTGACACTTTCAAAAGGTACACAGTAGCTTGCAGAGGTCTTTGTCTGGTGATAAATACTTAATGTAGCTCATCAGCCTGTCATCAACAGGATATAATAGAATCTCAACAGAGACGCTGTCTGCCAGTCAGCAGGTTATCCCAAGGCTGTCAGTGTCGCTCATCAAAACCATTCTGAAGAATGTCAAGATGACGTCCCGCTGTGTTGAATTTTGCATCATGGGGGCGGGTTATTGTTTTATATGCCTGCGTTGTTGTGAGGATGTCCTGCTCCGCAGTACGGTGTGACATAACATTTCTTTCCCGGCTCAGCTTTAGTGTAAGTTTGTAAGATCAGTTAGGACTTCTACAAGCTTTGCTGAAAATCTTTAAAAAAAAAATCTCCAATGTGAAGTAGTGTTTGAATTTAGGATTCCAAGGTCTGATTTAGTGTACTAGTGCATCCAACATGTTCTCTCTCTCACAGTCTTGTTCCTCTTTTGTGTTTCAAAGGTGCTTTTATTCCAGGGCTCCCAGTGCAGCCAGTGATACTCCGATACCCAAACAAACTGGTAAATAACCCTCCTACTGCCCTCTTCTTTCTATTCATGGTCATTCTCTTTGATAGCGTCTCATACCTGTAACCTGGTTCATGTTCAGCCTGGTTGCACCTCCACATTCTCTGTGTACACAAAGTGACTGGCACACTTGTGATGTAATAGTTTTCTCAAGTTAGGGCGTGTTTCCCTCTTGTGTTGAATGATTTCAAGCCTTGATGGGATGATATTTCATCCCGTTCTTTCTCTCTCACGCATACATCCAACACGCACTCAAACTTGCACGTTCAGGTTTCTTGTCGCTCCGTCAGCATCTCTCCTGACTCGTATGAATTATGCAGCTCTCATTACCAGGTTTTGCTGGTCTGATTTCCTAGAAAGTTGTTTGATTCAGTGTATTCACTGTGCTGATATCAGTGACAACGTGGCAGCACACGACGGTTTAGTGAGGCAAAGAAAGCATTGCATTTGTACACTTGACCCCTTATTTCCACACCAGCAAACATCCATCTATTCCTGTCTGTTCCCATGTCTTCTAGCGATCTTCAGTGGCAATGTAAATGCCGTCACTGCTCCATATTCTGTTCTGCTGGTTTGTGTGCTCTTTGTCCTTCACTTGCTGATGTCCTGGATACAGCATGCATGCATGGACATCACCGTTTATGTCAATGGAGCCACAACTTGGCTTATTTTTTCTTATTTAAATTAATTAGTGAGCTTGTAACTTTTGTTTTTCTTTTGCTTTGCTTTTGCTCAGTCCAGTTTCTTTTCATGCAGAACAATGGGGAAAGTGGCTCACCTGCATATGTCATTTCAAACATGACAAGAATTTCATATCAGCTGCTTATTGGTCTGTCTGCCGCAGGAACAAAAATGTAATAACTGGAAAAAGATCCTGTGTTGTGGAACATACCGTACTGCTATATTGCTTGCTTGTTCATGACATGGATTGGTTGTTGTGCTGGTGAGTCTTTATGTTGGTCGTATTTAACACTCTTGTACAGGAAGCTGCATGTGTTAAATATTCAGAGCATTGAGATGTTATTCAGCTGCAGATATTTCATGTGATTATGCAGCTACAGCATGCATCAGGCAGCTATAGATGAAGTTTTTACCACATTCTACAGACTTTATCCACTTTAAAATGTGTGGAAACCATTTTTGAGTGTGCAACTCTTGAAAGGACGCTGGTAGCTTCAAAGGTGTGCCGATGTATAAAGGAATGTGATGTGACGTTGATAAGTTTCTACATACATGCTCTAGGCCTTTTCTTTTCAAAGCATGTCTGTAGTTTAAACCGTGACACTGATAAACATGCAGAGAGATGTTTGGAGTGGTGCACTTCTTCATGATTTCATTAAGTTTTTTTCATAAATGTATACAGTTGACATCTTACATGAACACAGAGAAACCTTTTACTGTTTCTGTATGTACATGAAGTAGTGTCCAGTGGAACCCCAGGGACACTGACTTAAAAGAACGTAAGCTTGCACCAGTTACAGTTTAAGTGTCATCTGGGCTGCAGGATGAAGAACAGACCTCAGTTTCATCCTACATGTTTTAAAGCATATTTCTGTCCAAACTCAGTCATTTCCTCCGTCTCCACAGGACACTGTTTCATGGACGTGGCACGGTCCTGGAGCGTGAGTTTTTTTTCCTGACACATCTTCTTCCCGACACACATTATAACAGCACGTGCACACACATATAGTGAACGGTTTTCTTTTAGAAAGAAACGCGGATGCTGCAGGAGAACTTGTTCACTCCGAGATCATGTTTTTAGTCTTCTTTCCATTCATCATACCTGATTTGATCCTGTCACACTTCGACACAACTAACCTTTCTATCTTACAGGTTTAAGATCTTATGGCTCACTTTGTGCCAACTTCATAATTCTATGGAGATTGAGGTGAGTAATCCAGTAGTCTGACTATCTTCTGTATTTCGGATCAGTATACAGGACAGCAGAAGTGAGCTGATGTTCTCTCTGTCTTGTTAGTACTTGCCCATTTACACTCCATCAGACAAGGAAAAAGAAAACCCTGCTCTGTTTGCCAATAACGTCAGAAAGCTCATGGCTAAGTATGTGTGTGTGATGGTGTGTTTACACAAGTGCCTTATCTGTGGAACATATCTGCTCATGTTCCATCTCGATGCCCAGAACTTAGGGTGTGAAATTTGCATCTTCTTAAAACGTTCCCTCTGTCCCAACAGGGCGCTGGAGCTTCCACTCACAGACCTTTCCTTCGATGACCGGGAGATAATTTTATCACGGGGCCCACTGTGCATTCGGGACTGCAGCAGTCTGCTGCACTTCAACCAGCTCATGTCCCGCCTGGGGTGAGTAGAGGGGGACTGGATTAACCCGTTGAACAGAGTGGGGAGAAGTTGGGGTCCAAGACTGATTCAAGGTGCATCAACACTGACACCTTTTGGTGAAACGGCATAAGCGCACTCCCTGAGAAAGGAGTTTTGAACGAAGTTCTTTCTTTGCCATTTTGATCTTTATATTATTGCAGCTGTTGTCCAGTTTGTATGAACTATCTGTTATTTATTGCTTGAAATGTTTAGCCACCTTAGTAACACTCCTTAG
The DNA here is from genome assembly GCA_014839995.1 of Xenentodon cancila. Lineage (NCBI taxonomy): Eukaryota > Metazoa > Chordata > Actinopteri > Beloniformes > Belonidae > Xenentodon > Xenentodon cancila. The sequence goes on from CM026217.1 coordinate 20,274,437, forward strand.
AGTGGGCACTGTGTAAAATAAAAGATAACCTAATCTAATAACTACTGTACATGTAGTTATGAAAGTAAAGTAGAAATTTATATGAATATAATAAGTACAAGTACTCCAAAATTGCTCATAGACATAGTATCTAGGTAATTATCCAAATAATTACTTTCCCCGACAGGAAGCTCCTGTGCATTAACAGAACTAACTCCGTGAAATCCGACTCTGAAGATGTTTTCCTGGCAGAGAATCATGAGTATGAGGACAGGGTCAATCACATCTTTAAACCAATATTTTCAACTTTTTGATGGAAGAAATATGCACACTCATTGCATTTTTCAACTGACAGGAAGTGTGAGATTGGGGGAGGATTTGCATCCAGAGCATTCCAGAGCATTCCCGTGTGGACTGAGCTTTTTCCTTATCTAAGCTTTATTCTTGTTTGTGTTAGTCAGCGGGTATGAGAAACTGATATGATAAACGACATTGAAAGACCATTTTAGTCGGGGGATTCCGTAGGGAAACCTTTTTATCACTTCCCAACGTAGCAGGGGTGCTGTAATGCCCGTTATTCCAACAGCACTTCCCATGGCTGTGACTGGGAGGTACACTGAGCAGAGATTCTGTGATGTCAATGTTGGCGAGCACGCTGATGCATGTGCTCTGACTTGTTACCGGTACTCTCTTACCAACGCACAGCAGTCCCAAGACCCCAGAGAGCCGGCAGGCTCTCTTTATAAATATGTATTGCGCTTGAATACTTACACCTAATGGTTTGGACATGGGTATGGATGTGAGCTCAGCTGAATAATAATGCTCTCACAGAAAGTTAGCACTTCTCCGACCATCACCATTCTGGGGCTCAATGTCAGGAGAAGCTAGTGGAAGTTCTCTAATTGATTATCCATATTATCTGCTTTGATAACGTGTCTGCTTTATTTATTCCACCAATCAAAGCTTGACTTCTTCGTAGTGCATCGTGATTCTAGAAACCATACACACTTCCAAAGATACGACGCAGATGGGCACCAGGCAGCCTGGCTCCCAGCAGGTTAGGATGGACTCCATCAGGTTTAAAGCATCATTACAGATCATTTAAAATCGTCAAAGAATAGATGGCGATAGTGCTGCAAACACCCTGAGGGGCATGTCAGCGATATTTACATTTTCATTCATTACATGTGTGGCTGATTTCACTATTAAAAACACCATCCATCATCTATACCCGCTTAGTCCGTCACGGCCTATCCCAACGCATAGTAGGCGAAAGGTAAGGGAAGGGTCGGGACAGGACGCCAGTCCATCGCAGGGCCACATAGAAAGACAGACAAACATGCACACTCACATTCACACCTACAGGCAATTTAGGATGATCAATCAACCTACCCTGCATGTTTTTGGACTGTGGGAGGAAGCCGGAGTACCCGGAGGGAACGCACGCAAGCACGGGGAGAACATGCAAACTCCACACGGGCCGGGAATCGAACCAGGAACCTTCTTGCTGTGAGGCAACAGTGCTAACCACTAATCCACTGTGCCGCCTTATTAAAAACACGTCAAGCGTGTCCATTTTGGAGCTGGTGAGGCATGGTGATGGCAGAAAAAAGCCATCAGGCAGTAGATCTGGAATGATCCGTTACACGTTGAGTCTTACCGTCAGCTTTAACATTGTCATCTCTGGGCTCAGCGTTCTTGAGGTTGTCACAGGTTTCATTCAGAGGATGATACCTGGTCATGGTGGTGGACGACCTCCGGGTCCGGGCTGGTCTCGATGAGTCGGACCTGCCACCAATCCCGTGCCAGAATACATCATCGTGAAGGTTCTGGGTTATCAAGACAAGTCCAGTGGAGAGCGTCTGCCAAGTTCGTGGTACAACGCTCCACATTCAAAGTAATGTCGGCTGTGTCTGGCCATTAGCATTTGGATGCTTAGTTGTGCTGGTTGAGTCGGCTTTCACTTATTTGATGCAGAATTTGAATTTTCCTTTTCAGCTCTGCAAACCTTTCAGTCAGTCGTTTAATTTTCAGACAGCCCACAGGTTTTCCTGATCTCAGCAGCACTTCCCTGCCAGTCAAGTTGGCAACCTCATGGTTGACTAAAGTCGACTTAAAGGTGGTTTTGGGTGGTAAATCCCCCTTCCCATTGATTTTAAGAATGAAAGACGACCAACGCATTACAATGGAAGAATGAGAAGCAAAGCAAACCAGAGAACAAGCAGCAAAGTGTCTGCACTGTAGCAGACATGCCAACCAGGAGTCTTGATGTGAAGATGCAAAAACTATTAGTGTCTCTTTCATTTTCTTTCTCATCTCTGTCAATTAGTTTGGAAATTTGCTTAAAAGAAGCATTGTGGTTTTTTTTTGTTTTTTTTTGTTTTTGCAGTACGACAAAAGTGAATGTTCTGCATATTTCACATGTGATTCCCACTCTTCACTTTGGGAAGGTTGAGAGCAGGAACCGCAGAGAAGCTGCTGGAAGAACAGGCCAGCAGAGCCAGAAAGCTGCAGGGAAACAGACTGGCTTTGGACGACTTTGCACAGTTTCTCAGCCTGGAAGTAACGGATACACTTAGACAAGTCCACAGCCTCTTTGATCAGGTGAAAAACCCCAAACACGCAGCAAACAAAATACAATTTCAAATAGGCTTTTCAGAAAATGGATAACCAACGGCAACAAAAACAGCAGAAGTACACATTTAGTTCACTAAAATCAAATCGGAATACTTTACATTATTACTTACTACATTTATACTACTTGTGCAGGTCACCCAGTTATTTCAGTATTAGGACCAGAGCTTAACTTGGTGTTACCTGTCCTGATCTCTTCTGCTCATTAAAGCGGAGCAGGAACTGGTTTATTTCTCTTGTCTTTTTTGGTAAAACAAACCGCTCAAATCTTATTTTTAATTTATTACCAGAGGGGTTATGCTGTTGAGACGCTTTCTCTCTCTCTCTTTCTTTCTTTTTTCTTTTTCTCTGACAGTGTTTTTTTAAAAAAAAACCAACAAAACATTTAAATGGAAAGAACTAGATTTTTATAAAAAAATGACAATGGGACAGTTTTTCTAGTTTTCATGAATGTTTTGTGTTCGAAGATTCTTGCTGTCTCAATTTAGTAATAATACATTTTATTTTGAAAGAGCAGTGTTTCTTTTTAAAACACAGGAGGTTCCTACTCGCATATGGGAGAGCCTGACTGTTTAAAGACGACAAATACTGCTTTTACACGTGGCACCCCTTTCTTTGTCACTTTTGCAACTGCACTTTTTTTTGTTTCCCAGCATGGAGACGGACTCATTGACGCCAGACACTATGTTACTGCGCTGTCTACTGCTCATCGGCCCTCCAAATCAATGGACACCCTAAAACTGGCCTTCAAGGTGAACAGATTTGACTCCAAATGTCGTCTGATTGTCGTGGATTTTATGTCATTTTCACTAAATCACAATATTGGTGCGCAGATGTACGAGAGTGAGGAGAATGGGCCGATCCTGGAAGAGGAACTGTCTGCCATCCTGGAAGTCATGCTGGGAGTGAAGGAAGTGGACCTCTCACATCTGTTTTTAGCAATCGAAAGACCTGACTCAGGGAAGATCACTTATGGTACGACCTCATTGTTGCTTGTGATGACTTTTCATTTCAAGCATTGCCAATGTTTATTGCAGAATTATACAATTGAAACCATGTTATATGTAACTGACCACGTCAGTGTCCTCCACACGTTCATCTGTGCTGTCACCATCGCTTTATATTTCTTCTTGGCTAAATGCCATTTGTTAGACTTTTTTTTTTTTTTCTAATCCTCTATTTGCTTTCTGTAGAAACTATCAAAGCTTTTGGCACATTTTCTTTCTTTCTCTGTTCTACCACCTTAAAATAATAATTTCATGTATAAAACAGTGCAGGAGATTTCTTGTCCGCGCATTATGTTAAATGTTGTATTCAGACAGATGGAAGCTTTTTGTCTCATCTGTAATGATCTAAACTCATCTTATTAATTATACTAATGCCTCCTAATGAGAGAACTAATCACACATTAAGATTGAAGTGCTCCATATTGCTCCTCAGATTTAAAATAAAAGCTTTAATCTGTGTCTGCTTCTCTATAAATTGAACAAATTAACTAAATTGCTTTTAATATCAATGTTCTTTTCTTCCCCACATGTCCAGATGAACTTTACCGTCTCATACAGCAGCCACAGTTCACCCTAAACTGCCTTAAGCATAAAGACCATCCACGTAAGACCTGCATCAGCCGATCCAAGAACTGCAACGGCCAGATCCACGACAAAGATAACTAGGTGACGGACTGATTTTCTTCTGTAAATGATGGGATGGCATCATCCGGATGCTGCAGGTAGCCTTGAAGTCCAACTTCTTGACTATTCTTCATTTGCAAACCAGTTTTAAAGTTGATCAATGTAGAACTCATCATTGCATTTTGGTGCTTCTTTTGCATATTCATGTGGATCTTTATACCCCCGCGGTATACTTTGTACCTTATGACTGAAATATTACTATTACGTTTCACCGTCATTATTCAGCAACAAACATGGAAAAAAAAATGAAGGTATTTCCTTTTACTATAAAGTTAAAATGCTTTCATTTTTGACACTTCACATGTTTGTCCACTAGGTGGAGCTTTGCTTTCATGGACTTTCCTCAACATGTTTTCTATACTCTGAGACTGGCAGCCAGTACTTTTTTTTTTTTTTTTTTTTTTTAAGAATAAATTCAGAAGCACTGCCTATGAAGCTGCTGTTGGAAGATTTTGTTCCATTCTTGCCCACACTATTTATCATAGGGCTTTTTGCATTTTTCTGTGATCAGTTTTGCTCATCATTCAGCAGATGGGCTGATGAGGTATGTTACCTCTCTTTCATAGTGGCCCTTTTTATCACAGTCCAGATGGTGGTGCTAACTCCCTGCACCAAGCTCATCACAGAGCCCATGCACCACTGCCCTCCTGATGGACAGGAAAAGCATTACCTCATCCCTTTCATTTCATTCCTTCAGGTAAAAATAGACAGATTAATTCCTCGGCTTTGATGAGAGAAACCTACAGAGGAGGTGTGGAAGCAGGGAGAGAGGGATACCGGCGGAGGAGAGACACTAAATGGATCGTTCTGCTCCAAATCCAATTCCTAATAGCTGGAGGGTGGGAGGAGGGTGGGAGGAAAAAGAAGAAAACAGCTAAAGAAAGATGGGAGGGAGAGTAGCGATATCACAATTAAGACCTGCCTTGAGGGTCTGAGGAAGGAGCTTTGTGGAGAACATATAAATTGCTCATTGAGCAGCACCTCTCTGCAGTCTTCCTCACACTCCTGCCTTGAAGGATTTTGCCATTAAAGAACGCAGCCACCACACCTCATAGGAAGGTCCAAACAGTTCACCGTTTGAGGATCTGTCTCCAGCAGTCATCTTGGATAAGAAATTCCCATCTCCAGGTTTGGGTTAGGTTCCCCAGGGTTGGGTTAGGTTCCTCAGAGTCAACTCTATCTTGGATCTAATACCAGTAACTGTAGTTTAGGAACTATCACAACACTTCCTGTATTCCAAAACCACCTGCTGTGAACAGAGCTGTTGTGCTGGATCTCTGTGACCATACCATTACATTTTATAAAGCTTTTTTTAGTTTTTTTTTAGTTTTTTTTTTTTTTTTTTTTTTTAAGGGATGAATAGAATAAGTTGTCACATAAAAACCTTAAAATCACTCCAGAGAGCATTTCTTCACATATGTTTCAGACCATATCCAGATGGGGTACGGTCTTTGTGTGTTTTGAGATTTTCTGCTTAATCTGAAACCACACGCGTCCTTAAGGGGGTCCCTGCAAGGACCCAAATCCAAAAGACAGGAGATGGGAGGTCCAAAGAGCGTTTTTACTGAGGACTCGAGGTGCTGTATGTGTAGGGAAATTCATGAATGAAGAAGAGGATATACACATGGAGAACAACCAGGCACACAAGTGAGGCAAACAGGATGAGACACGTCAGCTAAAGGTAGAGGTGGGGAGGCAAGATCAGACCAAACACTTTCAGAATACAACAGAACAGGGGCAACAAAAAGAAGAGGGAAAAAAAAAACGTGAGAAAACAGACCAACCTAAACAGTAAAGCATAACATGCAGTTAGAGGCAGCTTTGATGGTCATTCGCTTCAGGAGGCTGGTCGTCCTTTCAGGCATGTTCCTCTTGTAGGTCATCTTCGCTGCTCTGGATCTGTGGAAACTTAACCTTCATTCACACCACCCGCCCGAAGCAAACTGGATACATACCACTGATCAGCAAACGACCAGAAAAACTGCATCTAGTAGTAAGAGTAAAGTGATAAACGCCGGAAAATGTGATCTAAAAGTAGAGAACTATTGGTTCATATTTGTTAGTGAAATGTAAATGAGGAATAGATTCCGATCCTTCTGGGCTGTGGTGGCGCATAACATGGAAGTAGTTGGGAATCACTCACTACTGAGTCCAAAATGTTTTCTGGAAGTGGGACCATCTCCTCTTTAGCAGTTAAATCCCGTCCTCTGAACTCCTGGAAGTGGAAGCTGCAGCTATGTTTTTGACTTTGACTGAATTTCTCTTCACTTGGCGTTTTTTATTTAAATATTCTGCATCTCGGTGGGTTTCAGCTGTGACCTCATTCTGCTCAACTATTCAGTGCTGAAGTAAAATATATTTTTGGCGGTGTGATTGATGACACGTCTGAGCAAACATGTCAGCTTGTACTGGCTCTGCGCTTCACGTTGCCGTTTCATCATGCCCATCGGCCCTCCGGGGTTCACCGACGTAATAATACAGGAAGTCATCAGCAGTGATGTTCCCACTCTCCTGAGGCATATGGCTGGTTTACAGGTGGCGTCTCTGCTCAGAAAGCAAAAAAATAAAACATGTCACAAATGATCACAATTATTTATTGATGCTCATTTGAAAATAATCGCTATTTACTGGGGTCAAACACAAACGACTATGCATACGACATGGATACACCCTCCATAGTGTGGAGATCAGGGATATTTTTATTTCTTTTTTCATAGTTGTCTCAGGTTACACATAGCGACCACGAAGCCGATGAAGATGTGTAGCGTTGTCTGACGTCACAATAATTCTCTATCAAGGCGTTCTTAGGACTCCACAGACACCACGCTTTAAAATTCTTGCTATTTATTTATTGATTTTTAATAACTTCCCTCTCGAAAATGCTAATTTGTGTGACAGAAAATAATTAATCAGAATTCCCCACGCTGAAGCTGAACATCTAGATTGCTCAGAAACAGCCAGACATGGTGACAAAGGATTCTTGGACTGCAGCATCTGCATAATGAGCAAAACGGAGGAGGATGCACAACTTCTACCGCAGCTACTTGATACACATGAATGAGCCTGCAGCTGTGCACATCTGTTGATATTCTTTAATTAGCCTTTCGGTTACAGAATTTGCTGATGCTCCGACTTAAAAAAGTTTCTCTAATGTGATTATCTCTTTTCATTTTTTCACGCCTCATGCAAAACATTACACCGTTCAACAGTTTTTACCTTCAAAACATCTTTGTTTGCTGCAGTATTTTAGGATGGCGACTCAATGTTTCTTGGCTTCTTTCAGCGTATCTCTGAGAATAAGAAGAAACAGACCGAATATTTTCAAAATAATTCACAATATAGTCAATCCAGAGCATGCTGCATCCTCCCAGGAATACCTTTTAAGATAGCTGATTCACCAGATGGTGCTTGATGTCTTGATGTCCACCGCATCAGTTCTTTTTTTTTTTTGTCTTTTTTTTACCAATGGAAAAACTGTAAACTGAATAAAAGTAATCACCAACTCTGCTTTTGTGTGCGTGTCTGTTCTTTCTACCCGCTTTGTTTGGTTTGGGAGTAAAGAGCAGCGCGATGTCTGTAGGCTGCCTCTAGAGGTTTTCAGTCTCATTCTTGTTTTGGCCTCTGCAAACTGCTCTGCTCCTTCCCTCATGAGGGTTTGTGTTCATGCAAAACCTGCTTCAAAAGCAGAGTGATGTAGGTGTTGAAGCAGGAATGCGTGTACCAAATTCCTCTGAGTCACCTTCCATGTTTTCATGGTGCAGCCTGCTCACTTCAGAACATCCTAGTGTGTCATAGCCAAAGATGTCCTTTTTTAATACATCAAATGTCAGGAGGGGGGCGGAACAAACAAAAAAAAAAACCTAAAACATATATTCTAGAAAGAGGAGCAGACACCCTGCTGTTTGAATCACAGTGTTTTTCCTCCATCAAAATCACGCCAAGAGGCAGTGCTGCTTTTTAGAGAATGTTTTTCTTTAATTTTTTATTTATTTTTTGTTCCCATTTTCCATTACAACTATGATGACTTCATGTATTCTGCACTGGAGCACAGATAGGAAGCAGCACTGATAAGCTTGACGGGGCAGTTCGGAGTATTCAAGGACTGGCCTTTGTTGACAAGTAGCTGTGACGGCCTTTCAACTCCATCATTTATGGACACGTCCACATAAAAAGCTGTGGAAAACAGATGAGTCCACACGCTTTCTGTGTGCAGCATATTGATGGTCATCACGTTGCACTCATAGAATCAAACCTCATCCTTTGGTGTTCCCTTGTGCTGCTTATATGAAGCATGGGGGGGGGAAAAATGCATTTTATCAAGTGCTCTCATAAAAGACACCGGGCTGTATGGTATCCATTAGCCACCGAGATGAGCTCTAAGGAGACACGTGTTCGGAGACGGAGCGATGTGAAAGAAGTGAGGCTGCGTGATGAAAGGTTCAAGGCAAACACTAAGAAAATTAATCAGGAGTGGGCTGATGCGATTGTCAAGGGGCAAAGGGGATACGGAGCCCACGAGATATGAAAGAGCAGGCCAGGCCCACAGCAGAGGAGACACGGTGCACAGGTACGGAGAGAGGACGACCTGCTGCACAGCGACCCGCTGTGAGCTGATTATTCATTTCAGCTGTCCATGTTTTTCATCAGCAGCCCAAATGTCTTTGTCATGAATATACCTCAGATTTTCCACGAGCCGTGCACCTTTTTAAAAACAAAAATAACACATAATAATGCAAGCTCACACACACAGCTAATGTTTGCTGCAAGAGCTCACGTTTAGGATGCTGTACGTTTTTTTTGGAGGAATAGTCAAATGTATTACTTAATCTTCCAGTCATGTTTATCAAAGCATGCCTATGGTGGGTTAGTGGTTGGTGCTGTTGCCTTACAGCAAGAAGGTTCCTGGTTCGATTCCCAGGCAGGAGACTTTCTGTGTGGAGTTTGCATGTTCTCCCTGTGCTTACGTGGGTTCCCTCCGGGTACTCCGGCTTCCTCCCACAGTCAAAAACATGCATACTAGGTCAGTTGGTACTTTTAATTGCCCGTTAGTGTGCATGTTTGTTTGTCTCTGTATGTGGCCCTGTGGTGGACTGGCGACCTGTCCAGGGTGGACCTTTACCTCTCCCCTGTGATGAGTCAGGATGGGCTCCAACAGACCCCTGTGACCCTGCAAAGGATAAAGCGAGTATAGAACATGGATGGATGGAAAAGCATGCCTCATATTTTGTGTTTTTTTTTTTTTATTTCATTAACAGACATATTGAAATCAGCGATAGAGTTATTACTGGATGGGTATGAGTACAAACTTTCAGTTCAAAATTACATTAATTGAAAACGTTAGAACAAAACATAAATTTGCAGCACAAAAGTTATTGACTTTATCCCAAAATGTAGTGACGTCAGAATAAATCATGATTTTAACTCTCTTACAAGCCTCAAAAACGTTATCATGGTGAAGAGATAGTGTGGATAGGGTCTCTTCGGTTGATCCAAGGTCATTTTAACTTTGTATAAGAGCTGAATAAAAAAAACAAACTTTTTTTTTAGTTTTGATATGACTCATATTTGGGGCAATAGTGAGTAGAGTTCACATCACTTTAACAAGCTGCTCAGTGCTAGCAATACCTGTCTGTTAAATCAAATTATTGTTGTTCTGCCGTTGCCGTGGATCTTTAATATAATTACAATGGCTCGTAGAAGTAGGCCGATAAATACTAAATATCTGATTTGAACCTTTATAGATATCCCGTTTCTAAACAAACACGTGTTGAGTTCATGTGGAAGTTTATAAAATCATGGACAGTTGTACGAACGAGCTTATTTCAAGTGTTTTGGTCCATTTAAGGCGGCACGCAGACCATTTGACTCGCTCAGACAGCACGTCGCGTTCAGGCTTTACTCAGCCGCATCTTACGGTTGAGTAAAGATGCACAATGACCTTCTTTTCTCATATTGCTTGTTTTTATTAGCAGCTCTTTGCATTAATTTTCATTATCCAGTTTTTCTTTTTTTTTATTGACAAGACATCCTCATTGATGCTTCCCTTCTCTGTTATTTAATGTGTGAACAGGTTTGCAGGTTTCATAAAGCCGTAAAAAAAAAAAAAACCAAAAGAAAGTGAATGCAGGTCTTTTTTATCATTTCCAGTTTAGAGCGTCATGTTTTCACCGGGCTGCGAAATGGACGGGTCGTTGTTTCACCTGCAGCAGGCTGCCTGGAGGCTGAGGTCTGTGTGTGGCTGTGTGTGGCTGAGTGTGTCGGTGTGAGCGCATCCATCCTTCCATCAACATCAGTCCTTTTCATTGCAGCCATAATTACTACTGTCTGAGGGTAACCAACAGTGGCTGATCTCATTATGCCATGATACGGGTCGCGTCTGCATACACAGGCACACATACAGCTCCCATTTACATATGAATGTATCCAGTTTGCATGCACACCCACGAATGGGCACACACTCATCCGTCCACCCCCACACATACACACAAACAAAGCACTTAGATATAAAACCATTAATCTGCAACACACACTTTACACAGGAGCCTGTTCATACATGCACCTCACACATATGGGCTACTCATAAATTTAGACACTTTCTTCAGAAGGCCTTCGCCCAGCCGACAGGGATATGAACCCAATATAGCATCCCGGAGATAAGCCAGTGACTCGGGAAGCAGAACTAATATTATTTGCACGGTGTTGAACGTTTATCTGGCACCGCCTGCAAAGTGATGGTTCTGTGTCACTTTTGTTTAATAATGATGTGCCAATAGTAATATGCCTGCTGGCTGGAAACCTATTACAGTTCAAAAGATTATCCAAATACAATCTAATTTGGAATATTGCATTTTGACAGCCTTTGACTGGAGGAGGTGGGATGGTAATGCGATATTTTCTTCCCTTTTTAAAAATTCCAATTAACATTTTTAATGCTCAACAAACCAGTGGTGACTGTAAATATGCAGAGGTGTTTGACTGTGCTAAATCTCCTGATAGGATTCAGACGGAGGAGGGGGAAAAAAAAAAACTTTTGCACAATGCAAACTTTTGATTGGCTTTGAGACGTGTTTGGGCTCTCCCGTTGGTTCCCTTTAAATTGACAGAGTAAGAAAAAAAAAAAAAAAGGTAATATGGAGCTATTGGAGAAGACACGTTGTGAAGCTCTGATACCCTGCAAACAGAAATCATTTTTAGTCATTGACACAGATAACACAGTGGTCTTCTATTGTCTGTTTAAGGGGAGTAATCTTGCATAAAATGAATTCGCTTTTAGCGCTCACGGAGAAATGCTCTTATGGGATGTACACATTTTTTTTTAATATAATAATTATACAAAATGCTACTTACCACTTTATTAAAACCTGTCGGCGCACACCTGCAGCCTTGAATTTAGCGGCCTCATTATCCCCTTCCTCTTATAAATACTTAACCAACATTGATCAACACAGCAGATGAAGTTGGGGAAGGAGGTTGACTTTTGAAAGTTATTAAAACTGAAGTTTAAATCCAGTGCAGATCATCTAACATTGTTTTATATCACCACTACGTTTGATGTAATATCTTTCTAGTGTTATTTTGTGATAAAGTGTTTTAATTTACATCCTACCTTTATGTGCTCATGCCCACCTCCCATCTTCTCTCACTTACAGTTATTTGCAGCTTTTTGCACAGATGAGTCGTGACAACCACCAGAGAAGAAGTGAGTTGTTGCTTCAATCAGATTGAGTGTAGAGGAACATAAAATCAAAATTGGTGGACTTACATGTTTTCTTTTTTAAGCTACTTTTGGGTTTCTTGCAGGTTGCAAAGCTTTAATCTTATATATCCTTCACCCTGAATTTGTCCTATTTGCTTGATTTTGTAAAGTTATACATGCTGCATTTTTTTTGTTTCCTTTTTATTTTGTTTAATCAAAGAGGTGTACACACATATACTTTTACACTTGGCTACTAATGGTTCTCTCTAGCACACAATAAGAAACCTCTCGCCGTCTGGTAACAGCCCTGGTGTTCTTCGCCTCCCCTGGTCCCACCTGGTCCTCGGGACTTAGTTGATGGGCAGACTGGATGCAGCTGGCCCAGTCCCTGCTGCCATGGTCACCTGAACCGCTGCCCCACAGCTCCCGCTGCATCTGAACCAACACCACACCCCACAACCAGGACTTAACTGGCTGAGTCGTTCATTTAAAGCGCCAGAGGAGCAGGACTATCAGTCTGTGGCATTTATGTACCGGTATTCCTCTGTGCATTTGTTGAAAGTGTTCCTAAATGTTTAGATATTAAAGGTTTCAACGAGGACTTCAGTCAAATGTAAATGTGCTGATAAATCAATAGAATTGGCTTTAAAGCATCCCAGAAGTTTTGAATGAGCACTGCAAGATGAACAAGACACAAGACACCAGCTAGTTTTCAGTGTCTGATTACTGTTCTTGTTGTTGATTTGTGTAACTTCTCGCAGGTTTTGTTTGTGGTTCACTTAACAGAGAATGTGCATTTGTCCTTGCATATTTAGCATAAAAGCTCATTTCTCTCTATTATCCCCTCGATGGTTGTGTTGAATCAGAACCTTAAACTGAAGCGTAAAATGTGGGACAAAAGGCACTTCCAAACTGCTTGAGCCTTTCATAATTCTTGTAACTGTTAGAAGACACTTGATTTATTTTTACAGCACACGCCACAGGAACTCCAGCTGGTTGTGATTCATAAAAAAATGCTTCTTAGTAGTTTTTCTAGTATGTGGAGATGCAAACTGTTTGCTGAGTGGCCAAAAAGACTCAAGTGTGCAATGACTAGTATCTCTGCAACAACTGAAACCACCAAAGCAAAGGAGAAAAACGGAGAAAAGAAAAATAAACCCTCATATTAGGCTGGCCTATTAAACAACAGGTTATTCACTTAAGGTATTAAACCCAATTTTGGTTTATAACAAAATCTTTGCCTCCCCCTCCCACCTCCACTTTCATTTTTAAAGAAATGCCCCACTGTGTTTAAAAAAATGAGCAACTTCCTGTCAAAAACCTGTCCATCCTGATCAGAGGCGATTCTAGAGTCTCTTGGGGCCCTGGGCAAAAAGTCACAGGGGGCCCCTTTAATTAATCAACCTTATATAGTAAATCATTTGACACTAATGAAACATGTGAAAAACATTTTTTTTTAATAGTCCACATTTGTATTATTTTAAAATAAAATATAAACACAACTGACACACAGCACACAATTATTTCCATCCATCCTTTTTTGTTTTTTTTTTGCTTCTCCTGCTTGTTTATTTTTTCTTACTTTCGATTCTTCCTGCCAGATGATAACGTCTCTTCATTCTGATAGACCTGCTCTCATCAGGTTTGTTTATGTAAGAACCAGCTAGAGTCAGAGGTGGAGGCGGGGCCTCTTCTTTAGGGAGTTCTCCACCGGCCGACCAGTGTTATTGCAAATTCTCCTTTTGGCCCACGATGATGAATGGCTGAACATTGGCATGTCAAACGGGTACCTCAGGTTACCATGATACGTTGACCACCTAAATATCAAAATGCAATTTGCAGCATTTGCTGGTTTTTCTAATGTAATCATAGTGATCAACTGCACTCACATTGCAATACAGGTGGCATCTGTGCAGGAAATCGCAAACATAAATCGGTAAAATGGTAACCCCATCAGGTGACAGGGATTATCCACTCAAAGGTTCGGTGTTGACCCCCTCACTAACCCCCAGACTGCCTAAGAGCGCAGATGCAACTATGCTCATTCCAGCACTCGGGCAGTTGTGGAGCAAGTGATTGGGCAGTCAAAATGTCAGTTGTGCTGTGTGGACTGGACCGGGGAACAGAGGTGTGCCACACTGTGATGGCATGTACCTTCTTGTATAATCTGGTGCACTGGCATGGCATCCCACTGGGTGAAGAGCCGCTGAGCTACCCAGAGCCAGCACTATTCAATGCCCAGCCCAATCCAGCTGCCATTTGGGCCCGCCACTGTGTGCTGGAGACACTGTATATGGAAAACGGGGACGAGGTTAATTTTTAAACAATTTGTTTTTATATCTGATTTATGTTGATGAGATAATCAGTGCTGTGTTTTGATTTGTGTTGACTCCAGCAGTGGACTGAATGATCTGTTCTTGCATCTCCAGAACAGTCTGGGTCCACACACTTCGACCCAGGCTGTCAGCAGTCCACTGGACCGGAGACACCGGTCCAGTGGACTGGAGGTGACCCTGGAGATTCCTGGTGTCACATCACCTGAGTGTGAATCAAAATGGGTCATAAAACAAATCTGAATTCAGGTTGTTGTTGTTATTGCCGTGATTGTGGGCTACGCTATGGCACAACTGAACGAGTAAATATTGATCTGGATGTGGCGATGTGCAGCAGCGCTCCGGTGTACCTCCACCTTCATGTCTGACCACTTCTTCTGGATTTCATGTACCTTGCGCTTTTCAGGGCCCACTGCATTTACAGCTTTGGCCACAAGCTCCCACGCAGTTTTCCTCCTCTTAATGTTAAACTCCAGAGGACAGGGAACCAACTAAGATGGCTTTCCTGGCCTCAGCTTCTGACAGGAGTGTCTCCAGCTCACAGTTCGTATACTTTCTTTTTATTTCACACTTACTTTTGCCATTTTCATCGTATGGCTGAGAGGTTTGCCATGACTATTTATAACCATTATCATATTCAAAATACTCTAGTTAAGGGAGGAGACGGGGCGGAGTGTTGTGCTTCTGCATTTGTGTTCAATGTCACGTTAATTGTGCTGTTGAAAGAAACATGCATGGATTTGGGCGTAGCCACAGTTTTGAACATTTGAATTTGTTTTTGTGCTGGCAAAGTTTTTGGTCAAGGATTTAAGATGAAGTCCACCCAACTTTTGAACACGAGGTCCCCGTTCGGTATGTCTTACTGGCAGTGTCTTCCAGGTCAGATGTTCTGGAGGTCTAGTAGTGGAGGTTTTTTGTTAGTTTTGTTTTTTTTTTTAATTCGTGCTAAGCAGCGCTTTTTGTTTGAAATAAGGGACTTTGTTTGAAGCTCCCGCTGCCTCAGTTCTCCTACATTTGGGTACATTTGAACAGCCAAGTCGTGACAGTAGGGGTCTGAGCATCTCAGTCAAAGCAGTTCAATATTTGCTCTAACAAAACTAGTATCAAACCCTTCTTCAAAAATATATAAATTAAAAAAAAAATACTGATGATTTGGTGACACAGCTTGGTGTAATAGTGCTGCCACTCCAAGAATCAGCTCATTAGTTGATTATTTTACAGCTGCTGATTTCCACCTAATGTTTTTTTTTAAAAAAAAGAAGAAACTGAAAACCTTGCCAAACTCATCTTTTTTTCCTGTTTTTCCTTTGAAGTTGGAGGTTGACCTGCTGTAATGGGGTTTTTCTTGATGAAGCAGGGTTTTGGTCTGCTCACCAGGTACTCTGAGCCTGCAGCATCAGCTCAGCAGAGGCCGATGGGTTGTAGGTTGTGAAGAATCTTGGATCTGTCTGATGAGTTTGATTCAGCCTAAATATGCACATGCTTTGCTAGAAAACAAGAGATAATGTATAAAATAGTAAAACAACAATAACAGGAAAGATTCATCAACTGACACATACTGCAAGCATCAGGTGTGGATGAAGCTCACACCGACAGTTGAGTATTTTGTGCCCCTGGGTTGCACTTTTCCCTGAGAATGCTTAGATTGGGTTGTGGATGTGGAGGGAAATCACATCTCTTCATGTCACGATGTGTGAGACATCTGCATGGTCAACAGTAACTATTTTTTCAGTAGATTTTTGATTGGTTTTTTTGGCAGTGTGGCTGCCCGCTGTTGCTTCGATTGTAATGGAGCCTTGAGCATGTTAGGTTCTTTCAGAAGAAAATATTAATTTCAGCCCGAAGCCATGTAATGGCAAATGAAAATGATAGAGAGATTCTGTCTGCTGCTGTCGCCTCATGTTTTTCCCCTCTCTTTTTGTGTCAGACTTTAGTTTTGGTGCTCTTTCATAATGGCTTAAAAAAAATATAACGGTGAAAACATTTCTCCGGCATCTGATTCTCGATGCAGATAGCAAAACAGTTGCATTGCTTGAACAGTGACAATGTGAGCTGCTCCTTTAGTTGGGGAATTTTTTGATGCATTGGCATGTGATTTGGTATCTAAGTCAAAATATAATTGCTGATTTTTATACTATACTGCTATCATAACATTGGCATCTTTACTGGCGTTCCAATAATGCTGTGGCCGATGGATTACCATGACATTTGTTGCAATCACTCATGAATGATTCTGTAAAGACCTTATGGCTCATGCTTTAGCTTGTGGCCAAACAAATAATTGTGAATTTTCAATGTCATTCTGGAATAAGGAAAATGAGGTCCAAGTGTCCTTTTAAAGCTGTTTTGGCAGTTCTGACACCTCGCAATAACTCACAATTGACATAGCAGCAGAATAAAGATAATAACACGCACACACACATCCTCATATCTAATTTTTCACTTATGTACACATGCATGCACATGTACGTTTTATATATATATATATTCAATTCAATTCAATTCAATTTTATTTATATAGCGTCTATTACAACACAAGTTGTCTCTAGGCGCTTTCCAGAGACCCAGAACATGACCCCCGAGCAATTATTACATAACAGCGGCAGGTAAAAACTTCCCTAGTGGAAGAAAAACCTTAAGCCAGACAGTGGCAGGAAAAACTCCTCTTTAAGAGGGAAGAAACCTTGAGCAGGACCTGGCTCATGAGGGGGGACCCTCCTGCCGAAGGCCAGCCGGGTAGAGCAAGAAATAAGAAAGAATAGAGACATAGAGACACCGTCAAAGGTACAAGACAGGATACATTAGTAACTGTCCTTGGTAGTCCAATTAGACTTCTGTGTATATGGGTGATATATGGATAGACGGTGATACAAAGGAATGAGGACTGCAGGTCGGGATGTCAGCAAGTATCCAACAGACATCCACACAGACAGGTGAAGGCAGACACTGGGATGGTCAGAGGCGGAACTGCAGGTCAGCAAGCAGCTCCTGAGGCTCTGGTCCGCAGGACATGCAAAGAAGAGGAAAAGAAGGGCCAGACAAGCACAAAAAACTACCAGAACAATGGACCACAATTAAGTTTATGGGATATTGTTAATAAATGAGGGTTGAGGTGAAGCAGAGACAGAGAAGGCAAAGAGAAACAGAGAAGGTGAAAGGCACCACTCAGTGGATCATGTTGGTGCCCCCCTGCAGCATAGGCCTATAACAGCATATCTACACCGAAGCTATGTTTAAAATGAGCTGCTCTAATCTGGTCCTGTAGCTGCAGCTTTGACTACTGGCCCTGACACATTAAGGTACTAAATGTACACTAACTATATGCTTTATTAAACAGAAATGTTTTAAGTTTAGTTTTAAAGGTGGAGGTGGTGTCAGCCTCCTTAACCCAAACTGGAAGTTGGTTCCAGAGTGATGGTTCCTGATAACAGAAAGCCCGTCCTCCAAATCTACATTTCGATACTCTAGGAACTACGAGTAAACCTGCACCCTGAGAACGGAGAGCTCTATTAGGAACGTACGGTACTATCAGGTCTTGCAAATATCGCGGCGCTAGGCCATTTTGGACTTCATATGCCAGTAATAAAAGTTTGAATTGGATTGTAAATTTTACGGGGAGCCAATGGAGGGAAGCTAAAACTGGAGAGACGTGGTCTCTCTTGTTGATTCCTGTCAGCACTCGCGCTGCTGCATTTTGGATCAGCTAGAGGCTGTTCAGAGAATTACTTGGACATCCAGCCAACAACACGTTACAGTAATCTAGTCTAGAAGATACGAACGCATGAATTAGTTTTTCGGCATCACTCTGCGAGAGGATGCTCCTAATCTTTGCGATATTACGGAGGTGGAAAAACGCAGTTTTGCAAACCTGATTGATATGCTGTTTAAATGACAAATCCTGATCGAATATAACGCCAAGGTTTCGCACAGTTTTACTGGAGGCCATCGCAAGACCATCTAATCCCTTCCTAAGCTGTTTGGGACCACAAACAACAACCTCTGTTTTATCAGAATTTAGTAGCAAAAAATTTCTTGACATCCAGTCCTTGATGTCCTTAATACACATCTGAAGTTTGTCTAATGGTTCTGTTTCATCTGGCTTCATAGACAGATACAGCTGCATATCATCAGCATAACAATGAAAATTAATGCCGTGGTTCCGGATAATACTTCCCAAGGGCTGCATGTATAAACTGAACAGGATTGGCCCTAGCACTGAACCCTGCGAGACACCATAGCAGACCCTCGTCTGTACGGAAGAAACCTCATGAACATGAACAAACTGGAATCTATCAGACAGATATGATTTAAACCAATCTAGAGCTGTCCCTTTAATCCCAACAACATACTCTAGCCTCTGCAGTAAAATGCTGTGATCTATAGTATCAAAAGCAGCGCTGAGGTCCAGCAGAACCAGTATGGACACTAACCCATTATCTGAGGCCATAAGAAGGTCATTCGAGACTCGAACCAGTGCTGTTTCTGTGCTATGATGCATTCTGAACCCTGACTGAAAAATTTCAAATAGATCATTTCTATACAAATGTTCACACAGCTGGCTTGCAACTACCCTTTCCAGAATTTTAGAGATAATTGGAAGGTTGGTGTTGTGGAAATTATTTCTGTTAAATAATTACGGTACAGGAGAGCTCCGTTTTTGAGAAGTTTATTAAGCTGTACAGCTGAGAATCACACAGTTGAACACAGTCGGCAGAGTGAGTCTGCATTGATTAATTACACACAGATCTTATACACTTGCATGTCCTTGAGCACAAACAGGGATTGTTCTCTCCCTGCAGAAATATAGTTCCCTCCTTACTCCTTATCTCCAGCAACTACCGGGGACTTATGATTACCTTCTGTGGGAACCATCCTCCACCAGTATGCAAGTGAGAAACCAGACTGAGTGAAAAGTACTGAATGAACAATGAACAATGAACAAGCAACAGATAATAGTAAAATACACTATAATAACTAACTTAAGAAACTATATTTCTCAATTTCCCTCACAGTTGGAAATTGGTCTATAGTTAGCTAAAATGTCTGGGTCAAGAGAGGGTTTTTTAAGTAATGGTTTGATTACTGCGACTTTAAAAGCCTGTGGTACATATCCCAAGACCAGGGACAAGTTGATCTGTTTCAGTATTGTCGGTCCAATAGGAGAGAAAACATTTTTGAGTAGTCGAGTAGGAATTGGGTCTAACAGACACGTGGATGATTTAGATCCATTGACGACTGAGGTCAGCTCAGAGAGGTCAACAGGAACAAAACAGTCTAGAGTCAGGTCGGAGCATAAGGGAGTCGCCGAGGTTGAAGAAATTCCCACAGCCACTGCCGGGAGGGCCTGGCCGATTTCCTCTCTAATTCTGACAATTTTATTGCTAAAGAAGCTCATAAAGTCTTCACTACTGAGAGCTGCAGGGATGCACGGCTCAACAGAGTTGTGGCTCTTTGTCAGCCTGGCTACAGTGCTGAACAGAAAACGTGGGTTATTTTTATTATCCTCTATTAACACTGAATAATAGGCTGTTCTAGCTTTGCGAAGCGCTTTTTTATACACTATTAGACTATCTTTCCATGCATAATAAATATCTACAGACCTACTAGAGTACCACTTTCTTTCCATTTTACGCACTTTCTGTTTTAACATACGAATATGTGAGTTAAACCAGGGAGTTAAGCTCCTATGGTTAGAGACCCTCTTTCTCAAAGGAGCAATTACATCTAAAGCTGAGTGCAACACATCTGCAGTGCTACCAACAAGGAAATCAACGTCTGCAGAGGTAGAACTGAGGTCACGACCCGATATATATATATATATATATATATATATATATGATGGAGCAAATGTGCAGTTTTAGAAAACTATCACTGATACTTCTGTGGTACTGGAACAGTGGGTATTATAAATATCCATCCATTATCTATACCCACTTATTCCTTTCTTCCTACAGCAGGCCGATACAATACTACTACTACAAAAAGTTAGGTCAAGATAAGAGTTTTAAATTGGAGTATTTAATCTTTAGACATCACATAATTCTAATTAATTCTAGGTCCTTGGGTCAAAATGTGGTTTTAAAAAAATATTCCCCATTCAAAACTATTTTGAAGCTCAATCAATTCAAAATTATCTTTGACTAAATACAATAGAAAACTAATCAAGTCCAGTGCCTGTGAATCACGTCAAGAAGAAATGAAGAAGAGTAAAGACATCCATCTATTGAGAGAATTAGTAGGAAAGGGTGAGCAAAAGTACAAAGAGATGTGATGTAAGCCAAGGGGTTAGGTGGTTAAAGGCTAAATCAGAAGCTTATGATGAAGTTGTGAGAAGTTGAACACTAAGATAAAAGTGAGGGATTTCTAATGATGGCCAGACAGGGATAAGAGTTGGGAGGGATGTGCAGCAGGTTAGAGTGATTAAGGTGGAAATGGTCTTACAAATGAGGAAAATGTGAGGGGCAGAAGGAAAGAGTACTTTGCTAAACTGATGGATGTAGAAAAAAGAGGAGAGAGAGAAGGGTCTAAGCACCTGTAAACCAAGAAGTACCAAGAGTCAGTAAGACTGAAGTGAGAGCAGCAATGAAGAGAATGAAGATTGGGGAGGCAGCTGGTCCCAACGTCATATCAGTGAAGGTATTTAATTAGTATTTGACTAGATTGTTCAAAAACATCTTGGAAAGTGAAATATTTGTGAGCTGCAATGTGGTTTCAACCCTCTATATAGCAGTAAATATGCAGTATTTGTTTCGTTATTACAGATAGACATGTACAGGGAAGGGCAGAAGAGTTGCACTGTGTCATTGTAATGTTAGAAAGCTTAGGGAGGACTTGTGGCATCGCTTAAAGAAATCCGGAGTGACAGGAAAGTGTATTAGAGTGGTACAAGACATGTAACACATCAGGTGGAAGTGGGGCTGCATTGTGGTGACCTTCTTCTAGTTGTACCATGGTGATGGGTAGGTTGGGAGATGTGGTCAAGACAAGAATCTCCAGCTTTTTCCACCCATTTGTGAGTCAGTGCCAGACCACCAAAACCTACTTGGACCAGCAGAAAGAACAAGTTACATCATGGGTGAGGTTCAGGATTACCTTCTCAACCAAATATTGACACTTCCACTGTTAAAATAATGTCTAGTACAGATTAAAATCTATGAAAAGAAATGAACAAAGAATGGACAGCAAAGCACAGCATCAGTGGTCCATGGAAGACACCGTCTCCCTGCAGTCTGTGACACCATCAGTAGAAGGTCAACCTTTAATGTTTTAAATTTGGTAGTCACCAACAGTTCTCACAAAAGCTACAATTCAGGTGGCTGGCTTTTGCTAGGCTGACTGGCAAGCAGTTTGAGAGAGAGTTTTGGGGTTTGTTAGGAAACCAAAATGATGGATATCACTGCTCTCTTTGGGGGAGGTGGCAGCACAACAGGTTTAGGAGCATTCACACTGGGCCTCACCTGAGGATGATGTTGCAGAGCTTCAGTTCTTTTTTTTTCCTTAGCTCACTGCCTTTAAAACTTTGAGTGACTGCCAAAACAGGCCTTTAGCAGATGCTGGCTCACAGGTGCCTGTACACCACCACAGCGGTACATTCCCATGCCAAGGAAGAGAGCTGCGCAACAGGATGTACATTGGATGTAATATGTGGCAAACCTGACTTAATTAAGGAGAAGAGTCAGTGGAGGGTACAGTGCTCCAAGGTCTTCCAGGTATACGGCTTGATAAGGTTGAAGCATGGTCATGGAGCGCAGTGCACGAGTGGTGCTCAAAAGGATTTGTCCAGCTGCAAAGCAAAAATATTGGGTCTGCTCACACCACGGTTATGTCCAAGTACTGTCTCTAGCCAGGTGCCATGATGCGGGTGGACAGACATTTAACCCAAGACAATGTCAGCTCTGAGATAAAGTCTGAGGACATAGGCAAGTAGTTCTTCGCTGTTTTGGGCTTCGGTGGGAGGTAAAACCAGTGAAATGTGACATCTTCTAAGCACGTTCAGTTTTCAGCTTTACAGCGGAAGGATGTGTCCTCCTGACCCACTGAGGCAGCACCAGCAGTAGTCACACATCTAGGCTGATGTCCAGGATGCTCATTGTCCACACAGCACTGTTGAAGTGCTCCAAAATTCTTGTCCTTTGACTCCCATGAAGCTGTGTCCAAAGGTAAGAGGTCAAAATGGACAATAGTGCTCTTTCCTAACACCTCCACAAACCTGACTTGCCTTTCTGGGGTTGAGAGATGAAGTATGCAACAAAATGCACAAGTCACTTGCTTCGTCGGCGCTCTCATGGCGAGGATGATCCCCAGACAGATGGAGCACACTTCACTCTGGTCCTTATTATGCAGAGAGAAGCTGCTTCCCTGAGGTATTTAATTGCAGGTGGAGCCTCCCAGTCTTCATTAAGTAACATCTGCTTCAAGGTGTCATTAGAGATGTCCAATCAGGACATGCAAGAGCATGATATTTCAAACGACGTATTGTACCAAGTGAACTGGCTGATGGGGAATGCAGTGTTGTTGAGTGCTGTTTGAATCACTGCAGGGAACATTTGTCACAGCAGGAGTTTCAAACTTAATCAAATATATATTTAAAAAAGCAACTGTGTTTGCATTGTCATTAATGAACATTTATCAGTAGCTGGGTTTATGGGTCCTGCTTTAAACAACAGGTATATGATCTGTTTGTAGTTGCGTTCATAAATGCCAGTCAGTATTTGAAATAATGTTTATGAACGGTATCCGATACACTACACACACTCTCAAAAACTGAATTTAATAGCAGTGTTTGCATCTTGGGCAGCACGGTGGCTTAGTGGTTAGCACTGTTGCCTCACAGCAAGAAGATTCCCGGTTCAATTCCCGGCCCGGTGGGTCTTTCTGTGTGGAGTTTGCATGTTCTCCCTGTGCTTGCGTGGGTTCCCTCCGGGTACTCCGGCTTCCTCCAAAAACATGCAGGGTAGGTTAATTGATCATCCAACATTCTCCCTAGGTGTGAATGTGAGTGTGATCGGTTGTTTGTCTTCCATGTGGCCCTGGATAGGGCCCTGGATAGACTGGCAACCTGTCCAGGGTGGACCCCTGCCTTTCGCCTACTATGCGTCGGGATAGGCTTCGACAGACCCCTGTGACCCGGAAGGATAAAGCGGGTATAGATAATGGATGGATGGATGTTTGCATCTCCATTATGAAACAGTTTGGGAGGTTTTAATATTGCCTCCTCGAACGTATTGATCCCAGCAGCAATCAGAGTAAAGGGAGGTTCAACGTTTGATGAGACATAATTCAGTTCCAAAGTAGAAACAGAACCAGCTCTGAAGTGTCGACAGCACCAGTTTCATATTGGTCAAAAAAATGGTTTAGAAGGACTATGATGTTTACAGATCACTTTGGGATCTGTACTACATGTAGGAAACCAGTGGAAAAACAACCTGGAGAGGCAGAGATACGTTATATGGCCAAAAGTATTTGCTCACCTGCCTTGACTTGCAAATGAACCCTAATCTATAGGGTTCAATTGGATGGCTGTCCACCCTATGCAGCTATAACAGCTTCATCTCTTTTGGGAAGGCTGTCCACAAAGTTTAGGAGTGTGTTTATGGGTATTTTTGACCATTCTTCCAGAACCACATTTGTGAGGTCACACTGATGTTGGACCAGAAGGTCTGGCTCTCAGTCCCTGCTCTAATTCATCCCTGGTCTATCGGGTTGAGGTCAGGACTCTGTGCAGGCCAGTCAAGTTCATCCACACCAGACTCTGTCATCCAGGTCTTTATGGACCTTCCTTTGTGCACTGGTGCACAGTCATGTTGGAAGACGAAGGGTCCAGCTCCAAACTGTTCCCCCAAAGTTGGGAGCATGGAAGTTGGAGCATGGAATTGTCCAAACTGTCTTGGTATGCTGAAGCATTCAGAGTTCCTTTCACTGGAACTAAGGGGCCAAGCCCAGCTCCTGAAGAACAACCCCACACCATAACCCCCCCCCGGCGGCGTGCTTTAAACCACTGCATCCAACGCTTTGCATTGCACTTAGTGATGTCTGGCTTGGATGCAGCTGCTCGGACATGGAAACCCATTCATGAAGCTCTCTGACCACTGTTCTTGAACTAATCTGAAGGACACATGAAGTCTGGAGGTCTGTAGTGCAGAATGTTGGCGACCTCTTCCCACTATGCGCCTCAGCATCTGCTGACCCCGCTCCGTCAGTTTACATGGCCCAGTACTTCGTGGCTGAGTTGCTGTCATTCCCAAACACTTCCATGTTCTTATAATACAGCTGACAGTTCACAGTTCCATGCTGGAAATCACTGAGCTCCTGAGAGCGACACATTCTTTCACAAATAGTTGTAAAAACAGTCTGCATACTGAGGTGCTTGATTTTCTACACCTGTGGCCACGGAAGTGACTGGAACACCTGATTCCCATTATTTGGATGAATGAGTGAGTACTTTTGGCAATATAGTGTATGTGCCAGAGAGAAGAGGAATGAAGAATAGTTGCTTCAAGATAAAAGGATGCATAGATAGAGGGACACGCCCCTGCACCCTCGTACATATCATCATTGGTCCTCACAAACATGCATGCATACTTACATAAAAAATCCAAGGAAGTACTAGTCTAAAATTTCAATCTCCTACCCGACTCAGCGGGCCTGTGGCACCGACACCTCAAAGAAACAGTGATCAACCCTCCAATCAACCCATCAAGATAACTGCTTGGGTTGAGGAGTCTGTATTTACTAAATAAAAAATAAATAGCAGATGAAATGTCACTGCATAATGTCTGGGCAAGAAATTGTCAGGATTCTGAGGATACAGCAAACTCCCTAAATAACAACCCCCCCCCCCCCCCCCCCCCCCCCCCCCCCCCCCCCCCCCAAACAAACAAAACAAAGACACACCTGGTACAGAAGGACCTGCCAATCATCTTGAACATACTGCAGCCCAATCCTCAGCAGTGCCTCCCTCACCAGTGTGACTAACACTCTCCAGTTCTGCAGTCAATGGACCATATCCGCTTCCATCCTTGCAGGAAACACTGGGCCTACACTTGTTAATGAAGCTAGCATGCCGAAATCAGCCATGCAAACATGCTTTTAAAGTGTGTTGACAGCAAGGACAGAAAACAATCTCTGTGACGACGCGGGATTTAGTCCTGTGCTGGCATGTGTTCATGTTTTATCATTGGAAGAAGAGATTAAAACCATAAAACTTGCACATATTTGTAGAGAAGTCTTGGCCCATTTGTCTAAACAACATTGCTTTTACTAATTTATTGGGGGGGTATTTGCTCATGCACAGCTCTCTTAAAGTCCCACAACAGTATTTCAATTAGTCTGAGATTTGGACTTTCTAAATCTAAAATGCTGATTCTTTACTTTTCATCCATTCTCATGTTGATATACTGGCATGCTTCATATCATTGTCAACTAGGCCTTAGCTGTTAAACCTCTGGCCTCATATTTGCCTCTACAATACTTTACAATACAAAAAAACTTCATAGTTGACTCAAGAACTGCAAAGCGCTCAAATCCTTCAGCAGCAAAACAGCTCCGCATCACTGCCCCTCCACATTCATGCCTGGCAGTGGGTTTGAGGTGTTTCTGCTGAGATGCTGCGTTTGTATTTCACCAAAGATGGTGATGTCCATTCAGACCAAACATTTCCACATTATTCTCATCTGTCACTAGGACATTTGTCCAGAAGTCCTGTAATCTGTAAGAGAAGCTTTCAACAACCGTTCATACAAACTGTACTTGTTCAGTTATCTTGTAATTGTACTGTCATGAAATTAATATTCACAATGTTCAGTGAGCTCTGTATGGTTTGAAGTATTCCCATTTTCCTTATTCATTTTTTATGTTTTTATTTATTTTGAGCACTACACAGTCAGACCTGGGCTAAATGTGCTGGGATTCCTACTCTTAGGAAGATTGACACTGATGAATTATCTTTTTCACTGTTGATGAGAGGCAGGAACTGATACTCTACGACCATTCTTTATATGTCTTTCCCTCTTGGCATTATGTTAATATGTGATCTGAATGCTTCACACCCACAATCTGACGAAACAAGAGAGCTTTACAACCTGTTAATGATCAAATTATCAGCGGCTGATGATCTGCAGCACCCTCCTAAGCCCTGGGGGCAGGTGCTTACCACTGCCCACATGATATTTTTCTTTTTTGTTTAATATTCTTTTTATTTTAGGTTTCTTTTTAAGTTTAAAGCCTAAGCAGAGATCCTGAGAATGACCTGGCACCCTCTGTCTGAGTTGTTCTGTGTTAAAAGAGTAAAAAAACAATTGAAGAAAGCAGCGATGAAAACAGTTCGGGCTCAGAGAGACGGGACTGCCAGAGAGACTCACTTTGTTGATCTTTCTTCACAGTTATTAAATATGTAGCCGTTTCACATTCAGACATGTGAAAATATAAAAGGCATAAGTGTCACTGTTGTGTGAGTAGTGTGTTTGTTATTTATGGGCATCTCAACCCCCCCAAATTCCCACCAGTAAAAAGATCTCTGCCCCTGGTTATAGGATGATATTGTTTAATAAAAAGCTTAAAAAGAAATAGAACAGACATAAGAATGTAAGTGCTAAAACCCAAAATGAAACACAATTGTGTGATAAGTTGTGACCTGAAATAAATGAATATAAGTGTACGTTCTGTCTCGAGTGCTGAATTTTAGGTGTCGGGAGACAAGACGGGATGAGTCACTCTCAGCTATGACTCATTTCACCAAAGGACCAACGTGCACTCAGGGAGACGCAATGAACAAATTGTGTAACGTACATGTGATACTCACCTTTTTCACATTAAGGCTTTAAAAGTCATCCTCTTGTTGTTTTAGTTGGGTTATAGAATAAAATGTCTAATTGTTTTTTCTTGTCAAAATTATCCGGAGCACTATAGGAGGACCAAAGTCGTTATTTTAGTGAACAATTTTAGTGAAATAAAAATAAATAAATAATAAAACAACATTAAATGAACCAGTTCTTGGATTGGGCTCAGTGAGTCTTTCGGAGAACGTAAAAACTTTGCTGAAAATATCTAAATGAAATATTTGCAGGAGTGTAAAATTTTACATCCATGTTTGCAAATATCTCTGATGCCAGCAAATCTAAGAGTGTTTCGCCGGTCTTTTTTCAGGTTAACTGGATGCAAACACTTACAAAAAATGAGTTATGCAGGTCACAAATTTATTTTGGTCATTTGCTTTGCACGAGTGAAACCAACCCGATTTTACTCCATTATCTTGAACAAGACACAGCAAAACAGTGAAACATCAACAATAACATTCTGTGGATTTTGTTCCTTTTAATCTGGCCATTATAGCCGTTCTATTACTTCATCTACGCCTTCTTTTCATCCCCTGAACTCTGTCTTTTTAAAGACTATTGTCAAGAATAAGAGGACCCAATTGAACAGCTGGCCTCTAAGGTGCCAGTGCAATTTCCTCTGACCTCAGCGCTTCAGCATTTACTTGTAATAACTGAGTATGGAGGTAAAAAAAAAGTCTGATAGGAATAATAATAAAGAAAGGGGAAGTGGGGAGCCAATCAGGAAAGACTCTTTGTTCTGAGTTCAAAATAGAGCACTTGAAACCTAACTGTTGCCTGGATACACAGATTGCAGGCAATTAGAGATCCAGATTAAGGTGGGGAGAAAGTGGATGATGCTGTCAGTGGAGCACAAATTTGTGTGAGGGTGACTGAGTGAGTGACAGCGTGTTTAGCTGTGCATGTGTTCTTTGCGGCCGGCTGAGCTTCAGTGTCGATATATGAAAATGTAGATAGAGACTGGAACGATTCGTTCCAAGTGTAACCTCCTCTGTGTGGCATGTAAAATGTTGGACTGTAACCACTTCTTTTGTTACTGTTTGGAAATCTAAAAGTACTGATGTATAGAAGAAAAAAAAAAGAACGAATCATAAAAAATAAATAAAGATACTATAAATGTTTTCAAGTAGGAAGAAAACATTATGTCTATGCTCCATTAATGGCATTTCTGAGCATATATGTGAAACATGGCACATGTCCAATAACTACCGCACATCTCGGCTCTACTGCCAGCTGTACAACAGAGACACAGGGTCTCCGCTTGAAATCTTGGGGTCTCATTTCAGATTGGATTTACTGAAAATAATCTATGACCTATTAAGTCAAAGTTGTGCTCTTAAAGTAACTGTGAGTTCTGTGTTTAACGTTCCTTGTTGATGTCTTAAATCTGTAATATTTAGGTCAAAGAGCAAAAACAGATAGAGACAATCTGGAGACCATCTACATCCAGAGGAGAAAAGTTAAGTACAACCTGTAGATGTTTTTTTTTTTCTTAAGAAGGGGGCTGCACATTTTTCGCTTTCAGCAGAGTAGAAGGAATCTTCCTGCGCTCTGTACCTGGTGGCTTAGTGACCACATCCCCCACATCCCGGAATCCCCTCCACTTGGACCCAGCTTCTCCTCTCTGTTCCCTGTCTCCTGAACCCTGGAACGACCTCTCTTTCATGTTGGCCCTGCGGAGGATCCAAAAGACAACCCCGATCACAGCCAGAGCAGAGCCAAGGCAGGACAGCCAGATTCCAGCTGCAGTGCTGAGGTGCAGACCCCTGTTAAAGCTGATGGCCTGGGGGTCCACGAAGAACAGGTCTCCCTCTCCGAATGACTCAATTCTGTGGGGGGTGGAGTACCCGACAGAGAGAGACACGATACCTCCAGTCAGGATCAGGAGACCCAGGGCCAAGGATACCTGGAGTCGTAGAGAAAAAATGAACCAAGCTGAAGCGGTCAGTGATGCATACTTGGTTGTTTTCTTTTGTAAAAGGTGATCCAATTTGCATGATTCTTTTCATTTGTTGTTGAAAGGTCATTTTGTTGTTTACGAAACATGGATGTTGCCTGCATATAGTCTCCTTACCTTCACAAATGCCACCACACCTCTGAGTGCAGTTCATCATGCAGCGACGATTTAAAATGTGCTGTGTGCATGGTTTTTCTAGCATTATTACACTGGCAAGGAAACGCAAACAGCAGGAGACACCATGTGTCACACAGGAAGCAGATTTGTCTGCAGACCCCCTCGGGCCCAGAAGCAGCCAGCAGTGGCAAGAAAACTGGTGTTGGATTTCAGTGTTTGGAAAAAATGAGGAAACAGTCCAAATCTCCTGGAAAATGTGCATCAAAGATAAAAAAAAATGCAAACTTTCTATTATTACATTTTCATGGGTTCAGTTGAAAATGATAGAGAGCACGGTGTGTGATCTACTGTATTCATTAATGTGGGTTGATGCACCTGTCAAGCAAGGAACTGACAATGGATCCGGTTCAGGTCAGTGCCATTGTTGTTGCACTTCCAGAAACAGAACAGGAAAAAGCGACCAATTCTTTTCCTTCAAATCTTTTTTTTTCAGGACTCAAAGGATGTTTAGAAAGAGGCTTGTGTACTCTCAGTGAGCATGTGCACAACAGAAAACATTGCTTTGAAAGTTGCCATGTGTGGAGTTCTAGGTTTTACCTTCCAGACTGCTGAGTTCCACCACAGAGCTGACCTCCAGCTGTGGACGAAGCCCGGATCCTCCGGGTCTCTCTCCCACATGGAGGACGAGCACTCTTCATAGAAGTGGTGCAGATAGGAGCGGACCCCAAACTGGAGACAGCTGGAGCCCCCCTAGAAGGATGTTGTGAACAAAGTGACCAAATTATACAAGCGAGCAAAAAACCCATTCTTATTTCACGTTTGAAGAAAAATGTATTTTTAAATAAAGGCTGACACACAAAATAAATGATTACCACTGAAGTGCAGTGTTGTAACCATATAACAGTCTAATTGCATATTAGATTAGACCAGTTACCCTTTCTAGCTGAGTTAAAGGTTATGTGCGATATTAAGTACAATTATAAAACAGGTTTAGTGTTTTGTTCCGTTTCACTCCAGTTTATTCGAGTACTGCTGTAACAAAAGTTATCTCAGGGCACTTTCAGAAACACATTCAATATATGTCTGGTTAAATCAGTCCAATTAAATCCAAATACTTTTAATTTGACCAGTTAATGGTGGTTTTCCCATGTGAAAAATGAGTAGATTATTCGGATAAAGTCTGTGTTTTTGCTCTGGCTGCAGAACAAACTAAGTATGACATTAAGGAGCCAAAAAAGAAAGCCTGGACTAATGTTTTGAAAAAATGTAAAAGATATGTGACATTTGGTTGTTTTTAAGGCAATAATTTTGCACCTCTAAGGAAAGAACAGAGCCTAAAGCATGGTGGAGGTTGAATCATGCTGTGGGACTGCTTTGCTGCCTCCGGTAAAGATGATGTAACAAAGGAATGTTGAAATCAGGAGAGTATCAGTAGTAAAGCCTGTTAGTGCAACATGCGTTACAGGAAACTAGGACCGACTTTAAAACCGCGTAGTACATACTGCACTATACTGCAGTATACAGTATGTGGCACATAATGCTGCTTATAAATCTGAGGAGAAAGCTCAAATCTTCCACTAAAGTCTAAAAATGGGGAATGCACATTAGTGTAGGACATTTTAGAAACAATTAACAGACAGCTAATAATTGGTGATGTTGTAAATGCTGTCATTCTAGGAAAACCGAACTCACCTCACTGCCAGAGGATTCTCCTCCTGAGGTGGAAGCACAGGCCTCAGGGCAGAGCACCATTGCAAATCTGTGTACACCTGCAGTGAAGATACACATCTCATACAGAAGTACTCGGCTCATAACAGTTTCTCAGTTGAAACCTCCCTCCCAGGACAGACGCTCATGAATCGCAACCTACGTCCTCCTCAGCTATGCTTTTGTAATGTGTGCAGAATGAGAGTCTAAGTCGTTCTATTGAAAAATGTATAAGAACTGTACAGACAACTCAGGAAAAGATGCGGTCTTGAAGGCAGCACATGGTGCTCTAAAATCTCAGTGCACATTTCTGTATTCGTGCTGGCCTCAGAGAAGTGTCGATGACCTCTGCTGATACAACAAACGGCCTTTACAGCACTTGGGTTTAGGAATTATTGTTTATTCTTTCTCTAATGAAAAGGAACCAACACATTTATCCGTGTGTCTGTCCAGTTTAGGCCCTAGTCGCTGGGACAAATTAAAATTTCTAAAGGTCTTTGACTTACTTTGTTTTCATAATAATAATAGTAATGTGATGCTGTTTCCCTGTGCTTGCGGGGTTGTGGCAGGAAGGATATCTGGTGTAAAACTGGGCCAGATCGCTGCGCGGACTATGATCCGCTGTGGCCCCCCCCTTCAGGAGCCGAAATGACTGATGATGACAATATCATACCATCAGCCTCTTAAAACAATAGTTCACAACTTTTACAAAAAAAGAGAAAAATCTGTTCTGCTTCTTGAAAAACTTGAGAAAAAATATTACAATACTTAGTTTTGTTTTAATTCAGTTATTCAATCCAATGGTGGATTTATGGTGAATTTAACACACAAACCCACATCTGTATGCTTTTTTTTTTTTTTATTATTTCAAATGATTGATGGCACTACTCTGGAGAGAAAAAAAACAACTAAATATTGCATTTTTAACACTTCTTTAATTACCTGAACTTTACTGTATTTGATATTAGTTAAGAAAGAAATGTTAACTCGCCACTATTGATCATGTATAGACAACTCACATTATTATCTCTGATGCTCTCAGTCCTCTCCTATAATCTCTGTTTCTTACTCATTCTAGAGGATATAGTCAAGTCACTTCCTGTTAGATATATTTATACATTTTTTTCTAATGAAAGATCAATTTGAAAGAAAATATACAGATATTACATTTTCTAGGTTTATACATTACTAGTTGTTTCTCTATATTTGGGCTTGCGATGGATTAGTGATCTGTCCAACCCCTGCCTTTCGCTCATAGCAAGTTGGGATAGGCTCCATCAGATCCCTGTGACCCTAAATTGGATTAAATGGATAGAGAAAACAGGTGGATTGATAGAACTGATTTTTTTTGTCCTTCCAGTTTACCGTTTATCAAATTTCCACAGAAACTGCTTCAGATCTGCAAGTGCACTTCTTTCCATCCATCCATCCATCCATCCATCCATCCATCCATCCATCCATCCATCCATCCATCCATCCATCCATCTATCCAGAGGTACTTATGGGTTTCCCATTAGGTTTTAGCTATAGTCCATCTGGTGTTGTGATTATACTATTATGCATAACTACAGCTTCTACAGCCATCAGACTAGAAATGCTTGAATTATCCTGCAGGGTTAAATTGACTTAATTACTCTGCTGTGATTGCCTTACATTTTATTGATTTCAAAAGGCTCATTCTTGTCTCCTTCATCAATAAAACACCCATCTCTATCTGATGTTTGGCATATAAAGATATCTAGTAGAGAGCTGTCCAAGGTGCTGTATCTTTTTGGTCCTATAACGCAAGATATCAGTTTCGCTAATTACAATAGATAATTATTAAAGTGATAGAGTCTGCTTTCGATCGAAACTGGCTGATAAACAATGTACCGTTTCAGCTCATGTTGACACTAACAGCTGACTCTGACCAGCAGTGAGTCACTGCGGCCGTGCAGCCTCTCGCTCCATCTCCAACTTTACCTCCTTCATCCCTTCATCTACAACGACCCGCTTCGTTACGCGTCTCTCCTCGACATAAAACACTTCGGAGGCAGTGAAGCTCGGTCTTACCCCTCCTGGAAAGTGCGCTCGCTTTTCTCACTGGGGATCCATGTGTCCGCCGGTGGATCTCCAACGATGCCGTGATGTCAGTCCGCTGAGTTAAGACACTGAGCATGCGTACAAATAAAAAGAAAGAGGAGAAAAACACACCTTTTTGTAAAGCTCAACGAGCTTTACATAAAATATTGTTTTTTCTTTTTTTTTTTTTTTAGACGAACTCAGTGGGCATTTAAAACCTGTTGCTCACTCGGTCTGACAACATCTGAGAAGTAGCTGTGTAAATACATGACTCACACATTTAAGTATGACGACTGCTTGTGGAGGCGAAATCAAACCCATCAACTTACCCACATGAAAAAAGAAGAAGACCGCTTCTCACAGTAAAATAAAGACGGCGCAGTAGTCTCAAGGTAATAAACCTTATTTTTGATAAACTTCATGTTAAAAAAGATCTTACTCTGATGAGAGATGGTACCTCTGCTGTAATCTTGTGTGTGTGTGTGTGTGTGTGTGTGTGTGTGTGTGTGTGTGTGTGTGTGTGTGTGTAATTAATTAATTCATCTTATCAAGGTGGGTCGTTGTATTAGGCAAATAGCCAGACAACATATAACTTTGCACAGTGCCCATTGGCCCATTCTTGCCATTAGGGTTTATTGTTTTTGGACACTTTCTCATGCATCGCTTTCTTAAGAATGGTGGAATATCAACCCATTGTAAAAACTTTACCCTTTTATTTTTTTACATAATTTTTTTTCCCATTCTGATTTGGTGATGTGCTTCAGATCGCTGTCCTGTTGCATGACCTTAACTTTCCCTCTAGAATACTCTGGTGTACATGGACATGTTCATGCACATGCACGCACTTTGGACAGAGAAGACATGATTTAGCAGAGAAGTAAAAGAAGCCATCTGTGTCAAACAGGAAAGAGCAACAACAATTCATCCACCACCATGTTTCATAGTGGGTATAAGATGTTTCTGCTGAAATACTGTGGTGGGTTTTTGGCCAAAAATGATCCCAGGCATCGTAGCCTAACAATTCCAGTTTGGACCCATCTGATCATAGGACACTGTGTATTGTATCAGAAATCTTTTTGTTCATATTTGGTTTTATAAACACGAGTTGTGCCTTCATGTTCTTTATAGGCAGAAGAGGTTTTCTCCTGACCACCTGTCCAAACTAACCACACTTGTTCAGTGTTCTTGTAATTGTGCTTTCATAGACTTTAGCATTCTTTAAAACGAAAGGCCTGTGCAGTCTGAGATGTAGTTTATGTTTCTTCTGTTGTTGTTGGGTTTATGTTTTTGCTGGAACTTCTAGTCCTGTGAAGATTAGAAACTGTCTTGAATGCTTTCCACTTGTCAACAATCTTTCTCAATGAAAAATGTTGATGTCTAATTTGATTCAAAATGGTATTACATCCCTGTCCAGATTGTGCAGGAATAGTTAATTAGCTAAGACCATTGCTTACCTCTGCCTGCATTGTTTTAATACTTGAATTCTCCAGACCAGCAAACTACAAATATGTTTGCTTTCGTAGTCTACACGCCAGCTGATGATCAGTTCATCAAGCTCTGATGATCAGCAGGCTGCAAGTTACCCACTTTATGATCCTTTGGAAACAATGGGAGGTGACTCAGTATTGCCCATTTGACTTCATTTTTTATTTTTGGCTGAACAAACAAAAAATCAAACAGAAATGAGAGCAGGAGTATTTTTTTTGAACATGGCTGTATCTAAATCTCTGTGCCCCGACAGTGAAGCTCCAGTACAGCTGTTAAGCTGGGATGAGCTGTCTGATTCCCCCCCTTTGGCTCATTCTACAGCTGTCTGGGCGCCATCATTTTGAGCTTTGCTCAGTCTAAGGGACATTGGCCAGAGGTGATTTCGAAGTAGCTCAAACTTTTCTTGAGTGACCTCTTCTTGAACCCCTGTCCACTAAAAAACTATACCTCTAAGAAACAACCTTTTCCAACATGCTGCCTGCTGTGGTGATTTGTTTCAAACTGACACTGCACAATGTGACCTTTTGGATGTGCAGGAATACTGCAAGTGTCACCCAGCATCAGCCGCTCACCTTACTGCTGTCATCAAGCTTATTTTAGAACGGTGTTGGGAAGAGATGGATGAAAGGTTTGCTGTGTTTGGTTAAATCTATCACCGGGACATCCCTTTAGCAAATGCTGACTCACTAGAGGTAAAAGGTACCAATCTTTAAAAATGCTTTGTTGTGCATTTACGATTAGTGTGAGTGCTATAAACTATTGCACCATTGGAAGTATTTATAAAATCATGTTGGATATCTTAATGTTTCCATGCAAATTCAGATAAAAAATATAAAAAAAGATGTTACTCTTTAGGCTACTTCAAAGCTTATTATTTCCTGAAAAACATTTGAAAGATGTTCTTGACTTGTACTCTGCTCGGGGCATGTACCTGCCTTTTCTTAAAATAAATACTTTAATTGAATTTCACATGTCACATTTCACCTGAGGCAGCACGGTGGCTTAGTGGTTAGCACTGTTGCCTCACAGCAAGAAGGTTCCCGGTTCAATTCCCGGCCCGGTGGGTCTTTCTGTGTGGAGTTTGCATGTTCTCCCCGTGCTTGCGTGGGTTTCCTCCGGGTACTCCGGCTTCCTCCCACAGTCCAAAAACATGCAGTGTAGGTTAATTGATCTTTCTAAAAATTCTCCCTAGGTGTGAATGTGAGTGTGATTGGTTGTTTGTATGTGGCCCTGGATAGACTGGCGACCTGTCCAGGGTGTACCCCTGCCTTTCGCCTGGTATGCGTCGGGATAGGCTCCGACAGACCCCCGTTACCCGGAAACGGATAAAGCATATAGGGTATAGATAATGGATGGATGGACATTTCACCTGAACTGAATCAGGATGTTTAATGGTGAGTTGAAATCAGTAAATTAATATTTTTGTGCTAGTTCACAGATGCTTAAAAATAATACTTTCTTTGTTAAAGTAGGTCTCAAAGGACTATTCATCCATCCATCCATCTTCCATACCCGCTTATTCCTTTGCAGGGTCACGGGGGTCTGCCGGAGCCTATCCCGACTCATTACAATATATTTATATATGTGACTATGAAATTGCCAATAAAAGAACTAAAATACCATAAACATAATACCATATCTTACTATTGAAAGATGATATTTACCCAAATTTCCCATCGCTATGCTGCAACCTTGTGGTATACCGGAACCATTGCAGTTAATAAGAAATCCATATTCAGTTTTTGTGCATTTACTGCTGCAGAAAAATGTACGATTGTAAGATTCCCCACCATTTACAGAAAGTTGTTTGCAGTTTAAGTTTGGTCTCAGGATGCCTAAATATTTCACCGCCAATTTCTCTTTATTGTTACACCAACTGAAAGGAACTTCATTTGCAATGAACAGTAGCCATGCTGGCTTTGAAAGTGGCGTTAACATCAGCACGGATCATCACTGCTCTACTGGTTCAAAAATATGTATGTCATGATCATGTTTGTGCAAGCTCTTCCATGAGGGACATGGCTGCGGACGGGGCTCCAGACATAGACTGTTAAAAACAATGGTCAAAGCATTAGGTCATGTTACAAACTGGTTCATAAAGAGTCGTTTTGACATGCGGCCACCGCACGCTATCAAAGTTTGCTTTGGCTACCAGCTCCTTTAGAGGAGCCCCACTGAAATATCTGCAGAGCTGCCAGCAGAACGTCTTTTCTAGCAAAATATAACGTTTAACATGTTCTTGGTGGTGAAATCAAAAATTACTATTGCATTTCACCAATGTGCAGTAGCATGACGATTACAGATGAAGATCACGTTAGAAATCACCTTAGAAAAAAATGTATTGCTTTTTGTAAACTCTACTGGTGTGTCCTCCTCCGGGTCGTCATGGGTGTGAAATCAAATCATTACGACCAAAACAGTCTTTTGAACCAGGCTGTTTATTTCTGCTCTAAGGTCAACATGGGAAACGACTGCTTTTGGAGCCAGCCTTCAGTGGTTAGTCTAGGAACTGCAACAAATCTCAGTTCTGCATGAGACTCAACCCTGACCTTTTGATGGCTGGTTGTTTGCTAAAATCGCCTCAGAAGGGGCGGGACCACTGGCGGCATGGCTTCATGCTAATTGGACAATAACACCTAAAGGGTAGCGCATACTGTTGAGTTAGTCATGGCGATGTAATGCAGCGTTAGGAATAATGCTTTTCCTTGTGCTGATGCATCACAAACCGCCTCTGCTTGTCTCAGTGTGAGACATTGCTTTCCCGCGCTCCGTCTTCTTTTCCTTGAATAAAGTTGCACAGTTTCCACCAACATCCTGTTGGTCAACACTGCCAGTAGTGGCTGCTCTTAATCCAGCTAATCCAGCACTGAAATCAATTTTGTGGTCCACATATTGATTTGGCATAGATTTATATGTTGGACACAACCCTTCTTGGTAAACCCCAAATGACAAGAGGATAAGAGCCCCAAGGTAAGAAATAAACTTAACCCAAGTATTTTATCCTATTATTTTTTTTTTATTTTAGAAATTTCAAAACCTCTGAAATGAACATGATTCAGTTCATTTTATATAGATGCAACTCACAACAGAAGTGCCCATCTAGGCTTAAGGGGGGCCACTTTCTGCCTCGATGGGGAAACATGAGAGACGCCAACTCTCACCAAGAGATTAATCCAAGGGTTTTTGCTACAGGACAAAAAAGAGAAACACAAATGTTTAGCAGTATTTTTGGTAAGAATACTTGGATAGTAAAACAGAGCAGAGAGGGAAAAAAATGGTGTCTGGGTCCCAAACACAGTCAACCAAAATGAGTTGGAGGGTTGGGATGATAAGGAACTTTACGATGGATACAGTGGAATGATGCAAACATGGAAGCGTCAAATACTCAGACTATGGATGTATTGATTTGCTACTTGAGGGTTGCACCAGAAGAGAGTCAGTCCCCACGCATGTCATGTAAAAAAAGCGTATAATAATAATAATAATAATAATAATAATAATAATAATAATAATAATAATAATAATAATAATAATAATAATAATAATAATAATAATAATAATAATAACTTACTAATTATTATTACTATTATAGAGTAAGAAGGTTCCTGCTTGTGTGAGTTTTTTCCAGGTCCCGCGGTTTTCTTCCCACAATCCAAAAAAATCAGATTAAGTGGTGATTCCAATATTCCCAAAGGAGCAAGTCTAAACAGGACTGTTTGCCTGTCCGTGGCCCTGTGATGGACTAGCGACCTGTCCAGGGTGCATATCTGTCCTTCCCCTGAGGACAGCTGGGATAGGCTCCAGCCTAACCCTGTACAGGAACAAGAGTGTATAGATAAGGGTTTGGTGGGTGGGGGTGTGTTCAGCAAATGCAAATCTTGACAGGAGAGTGTACTTAAATCTTGTTTTCTTTTTACCAGCCTTCATTTTCCGATAATTTGTCCTTGAAGAAGCATTGTTACCATTATAAATGATTTCTTTTAACTCAGGTAACTTCGAAACACTGAAATATTATCAAATTACATTATTACTGTCTGTCTCTCTCTTTCTTTCTTTCTCGAACACACACACACACACACACACACACACACACACACACACACACACACACACACACACACACACACACACACACACTGATAGTCAGATATACATTAATATGTGTTTTGAAATAATCTGTGTGTTTGTGGAAGAGGCATTATTTATTCAGCCTGTCACAACATACGCCAGATGAAAAGCAAACAAAAACTGTCATTTTCATATATTTATCTGAACCGTGCTTGGAGAGAACATTACCTACCAGGCAGAAGTAATCTGTGAGAGCTATTGTGTGTTTGTGCATTTTTTGGGGAGGGGACTTAGTGGTGCTTCATCGTGCTGCATATCTGTTATTTGGGCACAGTATGAGAAGTCACAAAGGCCAGGATGAGATTATTTCCGCGGTGCCCCGGTGAGAGAACGACATGGAAAACTTGCTGTATGTGTGTGTGTGTGTGCGTGTGTTCATTTAAGTGCTCGTGTGTATTCATCTTACACTCGCACACATAAAGGTCTCTGTATAACGAAGTCGTGCTTTTCCTCCACACAGAGAAAAAAAATTTCCATGGTTACAAGTACAGCAAGGTCAGCAGCATGAAGTGAGTGCAAGGTGTTGATTGGCTGATAGATAATTACACTTTCCTTTAAGAGCATGTGGAAACAGGACTTCTTTTCATTGCTCTATTTAGAAGAGCATTATCAGTCATTTTTGCTTCCAGCCTTGCTGCCCTTATTACTTCCCTTATTCACCAGCTCGGGAGTGTTTTACCTCGGAGTGATAAATCATGCATTGTGCTTGTCTGGTATCTTAAAAATAACCTGCACACCAACCCACACCAGCCTGTAAAACCTCTGTCAATATAATGGAACATCCCGGCAATCATGTTAATTAGTTGTGAAAAGCCTTTCATTTATTGGCTCATCAAACAGAAACAGCAAATCCTTTTCCAATGGCTCAATATTTAGGTTTAATGACTGAAATGGCAGATTCAGTATTTCATTTTCTCCACCTGTCTAATCCTTTTTAAAATGGTAGGGTCGATGGCGGCTTTCCCAGCATGCACTGGAAGACACTTTTGACAAGTTGACAGTTCATTGGAGAGCTAAAAAAAAACAAAAAAGACACTGACATTCACATGTGTGGACATTTTCTTCCTTCTCATCACCCTCTTAAATCTGTGATTTCGGTCCTTTTTATCCCTCTTCATTTTGGACCGCAGGATTTGGCTACATTAAATTAGAACCTAAAGAAACGCATCCCGCCTCTTAAAATGATTACATTTCCTGCAGGGAATGACACGAACGATATAAACTCAAACTGAACTTGTGTGGCGCAGGCGCAGCTCAGACCTGAGGGGCTGTCAAGTGATTTATTAGCATGTAATGTTTGCCGTCTTTACTAAGGCACAGCCTGCCTTGTCACAGTCCGGAGAGGACAGAGCAGCTGGTTCGAGCGCTGACGAACCAGAAGAACCGAAGAACCTCTGCAGCTCTGTATCTGCATCATCAGTCCATAATGGGAAATGGAAATTGCAGCAACTCACATCTTGGAAGTTGTTAAAATAAAATCACAAATACATATGGAGGAAAACTGGTAAATCAGCTCAGTAAATGTACGTTCAATAATAGAGGCCATGTGAGTCGTGCCGCCTGTCAGGAGTCTGCTGTTGAGTGAATAGTACCAGACCCGTCTGAAGACAGTGTGGTACCAGATGTGCTCGGCCTGTCGTACCTGCCAGGAATATACAAATAAGCCCGCCCTATTAACATCACGTTAAGTGAGACGAGGGACCAGGCTGCTGGTCTCCTGGAAAAACGGGAAAAGAACACTGGTGAAGTGCATGATGCTGAAGCGAAAAGCTTCTCTACAAATGAACCTTTTTAAATGGGAATTTTTGATTATGAATTTTGAAAACCCAAATGCCGGGTTCCTGCTGTTGGGTCGCACGTTTAACTGAGCTCATGGGGTGCTCAGCACTGCAACGTCAAACATCTTGTTAACTGCTCCTCAGTAGTGTATCTGTAGTAAATAACTGCTGGAGCATTTCTATATTTCTATGAGATGTCATGTTCTTTTCGTAATTTCCATCAATATGATTTTAGATATCTTTTTTTCCCGCCTCCCTCTGTTTCAGATCCTGCTTGGCCTGATGCCAGCATCTTTCTGCTTTTTCCTTCCTGCCTACCAAACTACAAGAAATTATTTCCAAACTCTCTGGGGGTATTTCAGGGACCCATCTCTGTGGAGTATTTGTATTAGTTATTTTTTTTTAACCTTTAACGTCACCAGCAGACATTTAATTAAAACATCGGAAAATTGTGTCAGCACTTCAAGATAAGTAATATGACTCCGTCCGTCATTTGCACCAAAAGCAGATGTTTTAACCTTTTAAATGGTTTTTAATGGCTGAGAAATATGTGGGAAGTTTTAGGTTTTCCAAAAACCACTCAGGTTTTATGTGGCCTTTTTAAGATAGGCTTTAGGTGTGAATAGTTTAAGTAAAATCAATCAGGTAGTAGTACTGGATGCAACTCTCCCTAACCGCCCCTGTCTCCTCGGGGAACCAGAACCCCCTTGCAGGAGGCACGTGTAATTTAAAAGCAGGAGCCTGAGAGTAGGCTGGTTTGTAAAGGGTTCAAACTTTAGCAGGTACCGTACATGTCTTACTTGTTACACCAGCTGCTGTTGAGGATCTTCTCATTTAAGGCATCAAAAAATATAAAGAAACTTAACATCATTCTGTGCTTCTTTTCCCCCTCTCGTCTTATCTTAAATCCAATTTATGTGAGCTTACCTTTTCACAGCTTGTGAAAAACTTCCTGCTTCCCTTTTCTTCTATTGATCACAAATGGCTTATAGCTCCACAAAAGGCTTAGTACTGTTGAAGCTCAGCATTGCTCTCCCATTCCGTCTCAAATGAAAGCAGGCTTTGACTTATCTTTTAATTGCACTAAATTCTAAATTAAATTCTTTTCCCTCTTGTGTCATATCTGCTTTCAGCTCAGATGTACAGTCAGCACACATCTGTATCTCATATGCCAGCATACCTTTTAAATACCACAATTAAAGGCTGGTTAAACTCACTGTGCTGCTTTATATACCCTCTCAAAAGGAAGTATTGCAAGCAAACGTCTATGCACCAAGCTGTGCTAAAGCCTCAAATCTTTTCTTATCTCCACTGTGGCCAAGCTTTGAGTAAGTACACATTTTAATTGCACAATAATGCCTCTGTAAAACACAAATTCGCGCCCCCTCTGGGTTTTGTACGAAGCAGATTTGCTGCACTGCTGCAGGCAGTGTGATGGCAGCGCGCAGTTCAGAAGGTCACGAGAAGCGTTTGGGGGTGTGAGCTGGCGGATGGCCGTGTCACATCATGCGCAGCGTCAGATAATGGCACATTAACATGAATAATGCATCCCATGTTGACAACTGGAGAGAAACACACAGAGTCTAAATATTCTATAAGGAAAGGAATTCTTGGAATAAAAACGCGGTTTGGGAACTAATGGGCCGTCAGGTGTCACATCTCATGATGAAGAGGCGGAGGGGTTTGCACATGTGTCTGTGTGCCTGTCTGAATGTGCTGATGGGCCGCTGCACGGCCGTTCCGCTCATTATTGTTCCAAATGGGCTATAAACCTCTCTTCAAAGAAGCTTTTAACATTGTTTCTCCTTTTTGGGCTTCACACTGTCAGATGGTGCTTGTTAGGATGGAAAAGTCCGTTTTTGAAAATACTGTAGGAGCGTCATGCACCACACTGACAATAATTAGGCGTGCTGACAGTGACGGGGATGTAGATTCATAAACTGAAATGTAGGCAGTCACAGTGCCTCCAGACTTTTTCACAACTTAGACAGTTGTTCGTGCTCCAGAATAGTTTGACTTGCAGTGTGGTTGAGTCCATTGTTTGTAGTGAGTTCCAAAATACATGTTCAGAGGATGTGACACAATTTAAGCATTCAAAAGACATATAGTCAAACAGAAATTAAAAAAATTAAAGGACAGAAGGATGCTTATCCTCCATAAATGGGGCGCTACTCACCCGGTTGAGCTATCTGCCACTCCATATTGTAATTATTTGAGGTTTGTTGGATTATTTAATTTAACATTGATATGTACTGTCCACTATGTCAAAATCTGCAGCTGATTGACAACAGTCTCTTATTGTATTTCTCAGCAGTTGTAAGTCGAGTTACATTCACATCCCTCACATGTAAATTACATTTCCACGCCGTCAGCTAACAAACAGTAGTAGATAACGATAGTTTATTATGAGGGCAGCAGGCTGCTGAATTAATTATGTTTCATGTTGTCATACAAATTCATGTAGTTAAATTCATGTCTTGTTTGGGGAATGAGAGGCTAAAATACCCTACTGAACTTGAGTTGAACTTTAGTTACCGCTAAACTGGATTCAACCATACAATGCAAAAAAAAAAAGGTGTTGTTGGGACACAAAGTTCATTAGTATAACTAATTTAATTCTTTCTGTATGCACTAGACCAATTATTTATACCTAACACAGGAAAACCTGTCTTGATTTTCCATGCACACTCTATCCTTTGCAGGATCACGGGGGTCTGCTGGATCCTATCCCGACTCATTACAGGCAAGAGGCAGGGATAGTCCAGGACAGGCCGCCGGTCCATCACAGGGCCGCATACAAGAAAAACAACCATGCACACTCACACCTATGGGTAATTTAGAATGATCAGTCAACTTATTATGCATGTTTTTGGACTGTGGGAGGAAGCCAAAGTACCCGGAGGGAACCCACACAAGCATGGGGAGAACATGCAAACTCCACACAGAAAGACCAGCCGAGCCGGGGAATCGAACCAGGAATCGTCTGGCTGTGAGACAACAGTGCTAACCACTAAGCCACCATGCTGCCTTGGTCTTAATTTACTTTCTTAAAAAAAACAAAACATATCCAATTTAATATAAAAGAGACATATTTGAACCCCTTTGGATCAGCATTTTGCTGCACTACAGTCATACATTCAAACCACAACACAGTTATATACCTGTAAAATATTTTACAGAAGATACAGGACAAAAAAGGTTTGGCAAACGTCTCCTGCAGTAACTGGGGAGTTTAACTGTAATGAAACTTTGAACCGGTCGCTCTGCATGTTTTGTGATTTGCCAAGTTTGTTGGAAAAAA
Source organism: Xenentodon cancila (assembly GCA_014839995.1). Classification (NCBI taxonomy): domain Eukaryota; kingdom Metazoa; phylum Chordata; class Actinopteri; order Beloniformes; family Belonidae; genus Xenentodon; species Xenentodon cancila. The sequence goes on from CM026217.1 coordinate 20,318,140, forward strand.
AACTAACCGAGCTACAGTGCACATCCTGGCAGAATCTCTCACAGCGTCATTAAAGAGACCTAACTTTCATCACCTATAGAGAAACTCAAAGCGCTAAAAAATGGAAATTTCTTTGTGGGGCTTTAATCATCTTCCATAAAGCCCTGAAGCCTGGCTCGTCTTCATTTGCCTCAAGAGGATCCGTTTTATCATTTATCTGCACATTTGAATGTGCTATATTCCAATCTGATGTAGTTCGTCATTGGACTCCATCCATCCATCCATCCATCCATCCATCCATCCATCCATCCATCCATCCATCCATCCATCCATCCATCCATCCATCCATCCATCCATCCATCCATCCATCCATCCATCCATCCATCCATCCATCCATCCATCCATCCATCCATCCATCCATCCATCCATCCATCCTCTTGGACCACTTCTTGCCTTCCAGACAGACTGACCCACTTTGTGTCCTTTCTGTGGGAAGCAGACTTTGCCTGGAGGGGAGGCCTGCTGCGACATAAGGCTGCTGCAGAGTCGACTGGTTCAGGAGCTACCTCAGTCTCCGCTCCCTGCCTCCCGTCTTCCCTCAGGTCATTACAGCAGCAGTCGGCAGCAGACAAGGGGAATGGATGGGTTTCATTCCAAGGCAGCGCTTCCACTTGTTTGATCATTCAAGGTCATATCGAGCAGATCAATAAGGCTGCACTGATGTATGGGGAGGTGGATAGGATGCGTCTGTGCGTATGTGTGTGTCTTGGAGACTGCACTCAGACATGCAGCTACACAGGGTCAGGCAGGTTTTGCCATCTCAGTTCCTGAACGTGACACTAGATGTCAGTGGAAGGCAGCACAGGGCCTCAAGAGTTAACAAGCACAAGCTCTTTTGGTGCTTTAGTCAACATAATGCAACAGCACACGTGTTCCAATTCATTTTCTATATTTATTAAGTGCAGTGGATCCATTTAAGTCCTGAATACACGTTGATGTAACATTAGGAACAAATGTCAGTGGAGGGTTTTCACTGTCTGCTTGATCAATCAGCCTTCTGTTTATCTTGGATGCACTCACACTTACATTAGACCTGCAACATGTTTGAAAAATTATTCAAAATGTCAGCTTCACCTGCTTTGTTTGCTTTTACTCGTACAGGGCGGAGGTGAAGTCAAACCTTTATGCATGCTGCTGCAAGCATCTTTATGTCGCTGGTGAGCTGGAATGGCTGTGCAAATGTGAAAGTGAATGTCACATGGTACATTCATTTGTTGAATGCCCTCGACACAGAAGCTTCTTGAAGGGTTTAGTGGTTTCCATGAGGCCAAGTGTGTCATCAGTATAAAACACTCAGGACTATGCCTGCTGTCATATTATGAGACATCAAAGTCATGCAACATAAAACCAGGAGTTTTTATTGAAATCGCATTACAGGTGTGGTATATTCCCGTGTGGGTATCAAGAATCATTATTATATCAATAACACAATTTATCATTGATATAATTAGATAGCTGACTGCGTGTCATTCCACACTTCTCTCCAACTTCAATCCCCAAGAACTCATTAATGTTTCCCAGTGTAATATTATTACATGGCCACATTCCTCCTTCCTCTCTATCTAATCTAATTCATCAGTCTAAGAGGTCATAATTAATTGCTCCATTATTAATCGAGTGATGTCGTACTGGCATAACTGGGGGGGCAAAAGGAACTGTCTGTCACCACTAGTTCTACCTTGGAGGTGTTTCGGATGAGTGTGTGTGTGTGTGTGTGTGTGTGTGTGTGTGTGTGTGTGTGTGTGTGTGTGTGTGTGTGAGAAGTGGAGTTTGCAACTTGAGTTTTTCAGCTGATGCAGGCAAAAGCTCATCAGACCGGAGAATCTACAGATCAAAACTATATCTGTTCTGTGTGATTACTGCTGATTGCTGCGGGTCATGAGGTTCAAACATCACAGAGAGGGCTATTACACTACGCTGGGACATGAATATTCTGGTGACACGCTCTCTTTGGATAACTTGAGCCAGAGGAGGTGGTGATTAGCCATGCAGACGGGGGCTAATGACCTGGGATGAACGAGACTGGACGGCCGCTGAACCATTTTTCTGAAGAAAAATTCAGGAACCCAGACGGGTTTGGAGGGCATGTTTCCAGACACGGCAAAAACTCATCCCTAAGAAAGTTAAAAAAAAAGCCTTGTTTCAAAAGAATGAGACAACTAATTTAGACTATTTTGCTATAAGAATTCTAGTTCAAGAATTTCTTTGTAATCTCATTTGCAAAGATATTTTGGCTTAAAATAATACACGTTTAACTAGATTTAGAAAATATTAGGCTTATTTCTGAGGGTGTGTTTTTGCAGGGTGCAACATATGCTTTTTTAAAGCATACGTTTTAAAATCCTAAAGACTGAAAACTTGTATTTGCAAATATTCAAATAAAATCAGGTCAAAAGGCGAAATGAGAAACTATTTTCTGCTCATTCAGAATATGATGACAGCAACGCAAACTAGTTGGGATTTTTGCCAATGTGTTGCATCATCAGCACTTCTAACAGTATTCCGCAGGGAGCCAAGGCATCCCGTTGCAAAGTGAAATATCTCCCTGTTATCGCTTGATAAAGGACTTTAGCTGCTTAACAAATCTTGGCCTCCTTTGTCGGATCTTTTGGAAATGATTTAGAGAAATGTTTTCAGAGCGAGGACAGTTTATTTGTATAATACATTTCACGTGCAAGAGAAGAGCTTTACATAAAAGCAATAAAAAGCGAATTAAAACGTAAGAGTTTAAAAGAGCAGACTGTGGTTGGATATTGTCTTGCTGAATATGCAGAATATGCAGATGTACGTAGATTGTAAATGTTAATATTTGGTCACATTGCTTTAACGCAAACATTGTGTTGTAATGCAACAGGTGGTGTTATTGTCATCTTTGAAACTGTATGTTGGCAAACATATTGTTAAACAATCTACACACCATCATTCACAGAGTTGTGAATGTTTCCCAGACGTCTGAGTTTTTCAGTTGGCAGTGGCTCACTAGATAAAAGAGACGCGGTATAAACCAGATGTAACTGGCAGATACAAGTTATTTTATTAAAATCAGGGACTTGTAGTGACAATAATATACATCATTTACCACCACCTTGAAGAGTAGTTCTAGACACTGAAGGTACACAAGACACAAGAAGGTTCCTGGTTCGATTCCCTGGCATGGCAGGGTCTTTCTGTGTTTGTGTGTTTGTATGTTCTCCCCGCTCTTGCGTGGGTTCCCTCCTACAGTCTAAAAACATGCATGTTAGGTTGATTGGTTAATCCACATTGCCCGTGAGTGCTGTTCGTTTCTGTATGTGTCCCTGTGATGGACTGGCGACCTGTCCAAGTGGACCCCTGCGTCTCACCTGCGATGAGCCGGGATAGGCTCCGGCAGACCCCCGTGACCCTGCAAAAGATAAAAACAGGTATTGAAAATGGATGGATGCTCTTAACTGCAGCCTAATGTAAAGAAAACTAATAACAACCCCTAAAAGAAAAAAGAATAAAAACTTGACATGAGCCAAGGGCAACAAGTCAAAAAAGAGAAACTACAGCAACTCATAGTCTCTTTAACTATGACAGCCAGAGATGAGTGAGTGGTGAGCTGGAAAAAAAGAAAACACTGGACTTTATAACTTTTGAGTTCTGGGTAGTGACACCAAAGTGGTAACAAGTGGAATCAAGCAGCCAAATAAATGTTCTCAAGCAAAGAAAATGTGTTTTTTTTCCCCACAATAAGCCCCCCTTTAATTGTTTTTTTAATTTCTTGAATTAAAAAAAATAAAAAATAAAAACAACATTTTTTTAAGCTTTTACTGATTTTGACCTTGTCAGTGCATCTGTGAAATGCCTTCACGAGTAATCAGACCCCTCATTAGTAAAAGCAGCCGTCCCTGCTGCCCTCTAAGAAGAAACACAGCGCCAGACAGCCAGTACGTCCACACGTTGCAGCACTGAAGCTGAGTTTTGTTCAAGAGTGGAAGCTACACACCGTGTATTATTCTGATCGCATGTCTGGTCACTACCGTAGGCCTGATGTGTTTGGTTTATGGCATTAAGAGCTCAAAATCCGATTCTGTAAACTTTCACGTTAGATGTTGAGCTTTGGGATGGGATGTGCTCAGGGAGGACGTTAATCTGCAGCACGTTTTCCAAGCAGCTGCTTTGCAAACCTCACTCAAAAACAGCAGACTTTTGCCACTAAAATAATAGGTTGCCAAGGGTGTTGGAGCAGCGTACCTAGGAGACACTTCCACTGTGAGTGGGCACTTCTCTCGACTGGGAAGCTTTCTCCTTGCCCCTCTCAAGCTTGCAATTCCTTTTATGAAGTCGGCTAAGGCTCATCTGGGACCAGCTTTAATATTATGTTTGATATTGCCGAAAGCCATAGAAATTGAATACATTACCATCCTGCTGCTTCTGCTGTTGGAACTTGTATCATTTAGCTTTGTGTTCTTGGAGAAGCGCTTACCCCAGTGTTGGAACTGGCCACTGCATAGCTGAGAAAGTGACACTGGATAAAGACTAAACAAATAAAAACTAACTCAGAGAGATGTTTGTGGATATGTTCCTGCACACGCGCTAGAGCAGAAATTTACGGTGCTGGCCCTGTGTCACTGTCAACCATCTGCCCCTTTGTTTCAAACAGCATTGTAACCTTTCCTAGAGGGAGCGTGTGTCTGGATATTTGTGGGAGCGGTGTGTGAGTTATCCCTGGCACGCAAGCCTGCTTGTATATCAAGAGTGTACTCTGGCTGCCAAACGTCCATTTGGTTGGGGAGTATTGCCAAGTTGAGGTGGAGGTCAGTTCTGCACAGCTGAATCGGTGAAGAGCGCTGCTGAACAACCTCTAATGCTGGCAAAGTCATCATGTGGGGGCAAAAGATATCAGCAAGGCTTGTGCTGCTTAATGATATGGATTCATAAAGATTCACGTGATGCTTTTTATTTGCATAAATGTGTTGTATCTACTTTACTTTTCAAACTTTCTGGTTCTCAGCTATAGTTCAATATGACTTAAAGAAGATATTTCCTTGTCTCGTATCATGCAGAGTTGGTGGTCAAAGCTGCTTTCTTTTTTTACCCTTTTTCTTTTTTTTTTTTTTTGTTTTTCTGTGTGGGGCCAAATATGCTCAGTCCCCACTGAGCGATTCTGCTTTCATCCTTGGATGTGATCAATAATGGATGGAACTCCCACAGCCTGACACGCAGCGACTGCTTGGAAAAAAGACTTGGAAAACCATCCACAATTCTGCCAGCCGTGTTGGAGACAGGGCCGTGCCTGGCCGCCAATTAGCACCAACATTTTACAGCCACTCGCTGGGCGCGGCTGTTTGGAGGCATGCTCAAAGACACACACACACACACACACACACACACACACACACACACACACACACACACACACACACACACACACACACACACACACACTTGCACACAGTGGCAGACACCTCTGGAGAGTCGCTGACCTACTCCCCTAACCACTTTATTGATCTGGGGGCCAAAGATGTGAAAGCCTATTGAGGTCATCATTAATGATTCATCATATCCAGAAAATGTCAAATGGGGCTTGGGAGCGTAAACATGAATGCGTCAGATGTTATGGACTCATAAACATGTGAGAGCTTTGAAGAACACTTCCATGCATCCCTATGAATCATACATGTGAGAAGAGGTATGACAGTAAATATGTTTCAAATGGACAAGCTTGCAGTTGATGTAAAAGTTTGTGGAATATTATATAAGAACATGCCCAACAAAAACTCAACTTGAATGTGGACATTTTCATTTAATTACATTACTTAAATCGCATACTTGCCTGTAGAACTTGTCTACTTATACGTGAAATTTTTACCAGCAGAAAGTTTACACACAAAATTATTTTAAATGAAGTTGCAGAAAAAGCATTCACAAACCTGTAGAATAATATTTACATATGTACATTTTTCTTTTAATTAAATTTTTTCGTTCAAGCGCAACTCAGTGATTCCAGCCTCTTCTAGCTGCTGCTGTAAATACACAGATCTGTGTTGTGATGCTGGACGGGTTCAGCCAAGAGTCAACCAGTCAGAGTGAGAAGTCCAAACGCTCCGTTTTTCTCAGTTTCTCTTCATGTCTGTCCTCCGTTTCCATATCCACTTAAGAATAATTAACTTTTCACTCTCAGAAGAGTGAGTGCTCGTAAACAACCAACTTTATCACGCTGAGCCATGCAGGAGGAGAATCAGCCTGCTGAACATGTCTGATTCAAATGCCTTTGTTGTGAAGTTAAAAGGTACCATAAAAATCCATTTGATGTCATTTTATGTAATCAGTGAAAGAGATGAGTAAAGAAAGAGATATGTGTTAACTCGAAGCCTAAAACTTCTGAAATTGAGAGACATGCTTACATGCCTGCTTACAACTGGACTATAATTTACAATGGAACATCAAACTGGGGGAATTGTGTGCTTAAGTTTAAATGATTGACGGACAAATCTTAGCACTGCAGTTTAAGCACAATTGTATTCATATCGTGCACTTGGTTTTGAATTGATTACTGCTTACATGACTCTGTCTGGTCATTAATGATGCCCCTGGTGGGTTATAAGACAATGCAGCAGCTCTCAGTTTTATTACCAGTGATATGACACAAGGTTTATTTCGCACATTTAAATTCTGCATTTGCTGTGTTTTCACAGCAGGAAGCTGATGAAGCAGCGGATACCTGTGACTCAGACAATCCAACCAAGGTCAAGAGGTGATGATGATTAAATATAATTAGTGTAAATAGTACTCAAAGCATTCGTTCATTTTTTAATGCAACTTGAAATTCAAAACAAGTTCCTGTGGGTTAAATTTTCTAATGCACGCGCACCCCCCCGCTCCCGACCCCCAACTTGAAAATGACAATGTATTTTCTTTTGCAAGTAAAAATGTTAACATGCAAAATTTTTGGTGTACAAGTTCTCACATAATATAGAACGATATATAGTATAAAGATATCTCTCTGACAGTGGTAATACAACTGCTTTATTGCGATTTAAACTATTATTGTCCCATTTTTCTCTTAACAGCTACAAAAGAATCATCTATGTGGTGCTGGCTGCGTTTATAGTATTGGTCTCCAGAGGATAGCCATGAGTAGGATCTTTATAAGAACAGTATGCTTTTAAAAGTATGATCTCTTTGCTTACCTCATGCTTTTAGTCTGTGCTGTTGTCCTAGCACGCACAAGCACAGAGAAACATGTACACTAAGTATATACAGAGCATTAGTTACTCCACTGAGATCCACAGACATGCGATCCCCACGGGAAAGGTTGCATGTAGCAGTCATACACCCTGAGGCATGCAACTGATGTGGATTTCCAGCCTTTGCACCATTATATATATATATATATATATATATATATATATATATATATATATATATATATATATATATATATATATATATATATATATATATATATATATATATATATATAGTAAAGTAAATTTGTGTTTGGTAACTTATTTCTTTGTTGTAACAATGCTTCTTGGCAATAAATCTTATACCGTTGGAAAGCCTGCAGGCATTTGTGGGCTGAGCAGCAGAACTGTGTATGTAGGTTGCACCCAAATTTGCCAACTCTTCTCTGCCACTGCCAAACAGCTTTGACTCTTGTTCGGTGTTTGGTGGACTGGATTATTGATGTTTGAAGAAACAACACATATTGGCAATTTAACAGTTTAACATTTAACAAACAGGAGCCTCAGCAGCGTCTGGAAGAACCTTCTCCACATGTTCAGGCTCCAGTGCATGTGGTGCCAACACCAGGGCGAACAGGCCTGATGGTGAAGGGCAGTCATGGCAGGCCTCCTGGCAGCCCTATGAGACCGGAGATTGGCTGCGTGCAGTCTGTTCCAGATTGTCTGGGCAGAGAGCCTTCGGCTATATCGTCCTGCAAACCTTGACTCCAAATCCGTAGAAGACAGCCTACGGTACCTAAATGCTGACAGGGTGAGGAAACGGCCTTCTTCGGGTGTCGTCTTCTTGGGATGCCAACTTCGCGGCCTGTCTCTGGCATCCCTGTTGTATGGAACTTGGCCTTCAGTTTAGGGATGCTTCCAGGGATACTCCAAACAATGCCAGAACTTGATTTTGCTGAACACCAGCTTGAAGTTGCTCTATGGCACTGCCTGACTGGCACCTGATTGGCAGCACCTGGAGGTAGCAGATGGAAGAAACAAGAGTCAGTAGCAACCGCAAAATAAGCTGTTTGACATTGGTACAGAAGATCTGGCAAATTTATCTTGAGCACAACCCACATGCTCAACTATGCTCATCCCACAAATCCATGTTCCTCATAAATGTGGCACCATTTAAAATGGAAGTAAACAGACCTTCCAATGGTGTAAAATTTATCGTAAAAAAGCAAACACACATTTATATAAAAATTAATGAATATATATATTCCAAATACCTTTTACTAACAAATAATGATGTATATGTGCTGTATGGGCCTGTTTGCTTTGACCCCTGTGGTTGTTGGAATGACACGATAAACTTCTTAGTTGTTTTCCTATTGCAAGGGTTATGTTCTCTAAATTGGAGCCCTCCCTGCACAGCCCCACAGACGGGGGCTCCCAGGTTCAGCACAGAGGCCCATTCAACGATTCAAAATTTATGGATCAGGCCAAGCACAGAGTAGCTTTGTGTGAGAGACCCAGACAAAACCTGAGCTGAGGATATAAATTCAATTTTATGAGGGTATCAGCCCCTTAAAAAAAGGCAGACCATGAACATATCCTTCATTTTTTTTACTTATGTTTCAGTCGCTGTTTTAAGGACACACCGAATCTCTCTCTCTCTCAAAGTTGTTGCCAATTTCTTTATATTTTTCCTTTATTTAGAATAATCCTTTTTATTCACAAAGATGCAATTGATGAAAAGAAGGAAAAAGAAATTTGCTAGCCAGAAAGTGACACAAGATCTCATTTTGTTCCAAAACTGAATGTAGACTGAGCTGAAATTCTACCTTAACAACAAATGCATCAACTTTTATGAAGTGGTCCCTAACGGGAAACAGACCAGTTTGACAAGACCTACTGTAGCTGTCAGCTTAAGCTTTTGTTAAAAATGATACTGCTAGATTAATTGTGAAATTTGAGCTATAAACTAAACCAAATGACTATGATGCTCTTTGGCATCCTTAACTGCAGATAACAAAGAATGTTTGTCCCACACGTGACATTTATCTGAAATTTTCTTTGGACTGTGTTTGGCCTTGACTAATGACATCAGCTCAGGGTTAGTATGGATGACTAACCTCTGCCAAACATCCATGCCTCTCCCTCACAACACTTGCCGTTACACGTCAAACCCGGCGTAGAGCATTTGGGCTACATCTGACCCGTACAACACGTACCATAAGCTCAGTGTGGCGCGACTCATGACTCACTCACATAACTCTTGTCCACTCTGTAAGCGAGCCTGTAGGCCAAAAGTCCAGGAGATTAAGCTCAAATGCATCTGTTCTGGCAGTTTGGTTTCTAACCACAATTCTCTGCTGCACTGAGGAGCTTCTTCTTCAACATCACATCAAGTTACTCTCAGAACCAAACGTTTCTACACTCTCTTTTGTACATTTTTGTATTTTTTTTTTAACTTATGAAGGGTGGATTTAGGTTCTGGTGGTCTAGGTTAAATAGTTAAATTTCAAAAGTAAATAGTAAATAAATTAGACATGAACATAGTCATCCAGTATGATAGAAGAGGCTGAAATGGAGGTAACTGTGTGTTTCACACAGATTTGTTGTTATTGCTCATATGCTAATACTAGGAATTGATCATAACGTAATTAATTCTTCCATTATTGTTATGTTTTCCATGCCAGAACTATCCTATTTTGGGAGTTACACTGTGCATTGATCATGATATTACTCTAAGTACAACATACAAAGAGGTCATATTATCTGCAACTTGCTGCAAAATGGTCATTGACATTGATAAGGTTTGTAAAGTTTATTCTCTGCTGTTGTCCTCCCTAACAATTAAGAAAATGTCATCAAAATAATATGATTACAAAATCATAAATAAAATAGGATTACCAGCTTTCCTGACCTCTTACGTCGACATACATATCTCGGCCTGGATGCAGCTTGATTGGATCCAGTTTTGACAGTGATCCCAAAAATCTACAGTTTCGGCATCAATGTGTACACTTTTAAAGATGTTGGTGAATATGAAATTTATAGTTTATCCTTTTTGGCATCTCCAGTTTCTAAGCTGGGGCTGGAGTTAGAAATAAACAAACAACAAAAATATTGTAAAAAAGAAAAAAAAGTGGAGCAGACAAAAGCAAGTTTGTCACGATTGACAAATTGATGGAAAGTGTATTTCCATAAACTCACACATTTACACGTGCACAAACACATGCTGAGCACAATTTATGCACATTTCATATTTCACACTGCACACTTCAGATATGTGCAGATACCTTCACACATAATTTCTGACCATTCTTCCAGAAGCACATTTGTGAGGTCACGCTGATGTTGGATGAGAAGGTCTGGCTCTCAGTCTCCGATCTGAGTCATCCCAAAGGTGGTCTATCAGGTTGAGGTCAGGACTCTGTGCAGGCCAGTCCAGTTCATCCACACCAGACTCTGTCATCCAGGTCTTTATGGATCTGCTTTGTGCACTGGTGCACAGTCATGTTGGAAGAGGAAGGGGCAGCTCCAAACTGTTCCCACAAAGTTGGGTGCTGGAATTGTCCAAAATGTCTTGGTATGCTGAAGCATTCAGAGTTCCTTTCACTGGAACTAAGGGGCCAAGCCCAGCTCCTGAAGAACAACCCAACACCATGATCCCCCCTCCACCAAACTTTACGCTTGGTACAATGCAGTCAGACAAGTACCGTTGTCCTGCAAACCACCAAACCCAGACTCGTCTTTCAGATTTCCAGATGGAGAATCGCCATTTGTCACACCAGAGAACGCGTCTCCACTGCTCCAGAGTCCAGTTGCGGTGTGTTTTACACCACTACATCCAACGCTTTGTATTGCACTTGGTGATGTTTGACTTGGATGCAGCTGCTCGGACATGGAAACCCATTCATGAAGCTCTCTGACCACTGTTCTTGAACTAATCTGAAGGTCACATGAGGTTTGGAGGTCTGTAGTGACTGACTCTGCAGAAAGTTGGTGACCTCTTCGCACTATGCACCTCAGCATCCGCTGAGCCCGCTCTGTCAGTTTAAGTGGCCTAACACTTGGTGGCTGAGTTGCTGTCGTTCCCAAACACTCCCATGTTCTTATAATACAGCTGACAGTTGACTGTGGAATATTTAGTATTGAGGAAATTTCATGACTGGATTTCTTCGAGCCAGCATCCTATCACAGTTCCACACTGGAATTCACTGAGCTCCTGACAGCGACACATTCTTTCACAAATAGTTGTAAAAACAGTCTGCATGCCGAGGTGTTTGATTTTATACACCTGTGGCCACGGAAGTGACTGGAACACCTGATTCCCATTTTTTGGATGGGTAAGCGAGTTCTTTTGGCAATATAGAGTATTTTATTCAATAAAGAAATGTGTTTCTTCCTACAGCGCAATTGAGGTACAAAAATAATTTTCTATAGTTTTTGTTATGGCATAAATTATCCATCAGAATTAGGACCTTCAGAATCAGTGAGAAATCTAAGTTTTATATAAGTTTTCTCATTTTTCGCTTTTACATAGGTTCTTGTGCCACTTTCCTAAAACCTGCAAATCTGCACATGAATTGGCAATGCATTTAAAAATGTATACCGTTTTATGATAGAAGAGTTATAGAAAAGCAAATACGTGAAATGCAGATAATTTTACGTTATAATGAACAAAAGTTTTTTCCTTTTTCTCTTCAAATAGGTTTTAGAGAAGTGCATAACTAGATAACCAATAGGGATGTAATGTTACTTTTATGAAATCTGAATTATTCATGTCAAATCATATCTGAGGTGTATTCCTCAAAACCGTTTTAGCATCTAACATGGTTGGAAGTAAGAGGATATGACAGAAGTGCTTCACAGAAGCAGCTGGAACAAACGGAAGCAGTGATGTTGGTAACCTACGAAGATGCTTCCCAAAACCATTGTTCAAATGCATGTTCACAGGCACCATCGTTACGCTGTGTAGTTTGAACAACATGTGGCTGGAAGTTTGGTTCCAGGTGACTACGTAATCGATTTCAGAAGATAGCAGGTAGCCGGTAGTAACCATAGTAACCTGGCAATGGAAGTTCCCATTTATTTCAACAGATATATTTGTAAATAAAGACAAATATAAAAGAGCAAAGAGTAAGTAAGAAATCCACCCCAGATTAGTTCCACCGTTCCTTACTTTTCTTTACTATTTTACTCCCTTCCCCTTTCATTCCCATTTTCCCTGATATGTGGCACAGTACTAAGTGAGTAAAAGCATAAACCTTTTATGAAGCCTTTTTCATTTCTCAGTTCACAAATATTCATCACAGACACAACTTCCCCCCGGAGGTAAGACAGAATATTCACATGGTGACATCGCTGAGAGCCAGCAGACTGATTTACACACACACGTTAGCACAGAAACCTCCTACAATCTCTTCCCAAACCAACCAGCAGTTTGTGCTTTGGTAGAACTGCATCTCTCTTAGATTCTGTAGGTTTAAAGGTTTCATGGTATAATCTGCTAAAATTATAAATTTTTATTTACTGACATGGGAAAGTATCAGCTTGGAGAGCCGTCTGTTTTTATAAAACCCTTTTTCCCAGACCAATGAGGGATTCTGTCCATGTGCACTTCACAGTGCAAGACAAAACAATATTATCACTCTGCAGTGTGGAAGCTTACATCTTTATTGTTTGTTTTAACGGTTATTGCTCTTTGTGTGGACGACTCTTGTACGTCTAAAGATAAATACTGTAGAATTTATAGAAGTTCCTCTTCAATCCAAGTGTTCAAAGTGGCCCATCCGTATTAATTACGTCATCTTCATATTGCTGCTTCTTTACTGGCAGTGAAACTTCACAACTCTTATATTTAAGAGGAACTATGGAGAGATTACAGTTATACTCAGAGAAGAAGATTATCAAATTAGGTAAGACCTCGAAGTAGATATACATTCTGGGAAATAGCAGCATATAGATGTCAAAAAATGAGCTTATTATTTAATATCATCTTGTAGTTTGTCTTTACACGTGGCCTTTTGTACAATATGTTCTGCCCGTCGCATAAACAAGAGCAGTCGTAGGAATCCTGACATTACAGAGCCCCTTTAACATGACAAATCTCCACCTAAGTCCTGGCAACTGCAGGATGAGACAAGACGTGCAAAGACAGCGCAGGGTTGTCTGTCTCTGCTCTGCACACCACATGTAGGCTCTTATTAGTCCAGGCCTGTTTCTCTAACCCAACAATGACTTCATGTCTCTGCACTTACTTATCTGTCTGCTCCATCCCATAAACGAGAATGAATGAACTTCAGCGCTGTGTGCCGTTCATAGGCACTAATGTTTTTTTCCATAGAGGCAGGCACAGTGAGAGTCGTGAGAAAGAGCCTTTAGGGTCAATATGATGACTTTTGTACGAGTACTGGTCATGCCCTTACTTTAAGAGAGAGAGAGAGAGAGAGAGAGAGAGAGCTTTTTGTGCTGCTTCTGAATCAGTTTTCCTAAATCTTTTTGCAATTTTTTAAAAACCAATTTTGGAGGTTATCTAACAATGTTCAGCAAATTACTTCTGCATAAAGATTTATGTCTGAACCACACATGCTAAACAGCGTGGTTTGGAGCAGTCATGTGCATCACATCTGCATTATATGAATTCAAATAGGCTCTGAGTTCCAGCGAGATCTGCAGTGACTGAATATTTGTTCACAATATGGGTATGAGCCGCTGTAATGGCCTCGGCTGTGATGCAATGGATGTGCTGCTCCTGCATCAGTGCATTTAAACACCTCAGCCATCATTCTGCAGTGGCGGTGTTTATTTAAATGGATTTGCCCTGCTTGGGCTGTAAAGAGTGAGGGCATAAAACACTGAGGGCTAGTGAATTACCAGCAATAAAGCTGCGAGCCGTGCCTGTTGACTGCGCCGAGCCTAGGTGGACCAAACTAGGCCATGCAGTTCTACCAAATCCCCAAGCTTGCCTCTAACAACAGCCTGAATTCTTGCTAATTGTCTCCTCCTGTCATCCCTGTTTACTCAAGCCTCACCACTCTCTCTGCCATAATGGATTCAAGGGCCCGACAAGCCATGTTTGATTGATTTCTCTCCCTGACCACTCGGTGGAAGGACTCCTGGCTGCGTGCCAGCTGTATGGGCTGCTCCCTGGTGTGTGTGTGTGTGTCTGTGTCTGTGGTCGCACACACACATCTTGACGCGTGCACAGATGGATCCACTATAGCATAACCGCCCCACTATAACTCTACAGTCGGGTACTGTGGCGTATAGCACTCTGCCCAGAGGGTGTCATTAACATTTAGAAACAGCTCCAGCATCAGTCACACTGCCTCTGCTTAGGTGTGTTTAACCTTTCTATGTTGAGGAGTATGGCAGCCAGAACAGAGGGGATTTAACAGAGAAATAGTGCTGCCAGGATGGAGGGAAGTATTAAAATGTAAAGTGAAGTTTAACAGAGGGCACCGCGAAGGGATAGCACACTGCCGGATTTATCTTTTGGTTGTTTATGATCATAAAAGTCAAAGCAAAGTCATGCAGATGGGAGTCATGTCTGCATTTTTTTTAAAACTCTGCTAAAGAAATCTTAGATAGTTTTCTGTTCTGTTAAACGTGTCTCTGTGCTGTTTCAACCCGTGTGTGTGTCAGGGCTGAGCACTTCTGCTGATGGATGTGCAGGGATGTCATTTGCTGATCGCCTCAGTTAAGATGATAGATCTGAGCCCGCAGAGAGGTCGATTAAAGTTCACAGCTGCAGCGTTAAACTTGCGTTGCGCTTCCCCTCCAGTGACATATACTTCTGATGACGACGATGTTGATGGTGACCCTGATGCACTTTATCCAAGTCTGGCTGAGGGGCTGGCACACGTCCAGTCGGCCCGGTGGGCAGAGTTGTCACTCTTGTTCTTCGGCATCTGCATCTCTGAGCGTGTATAAACCATCTGGAGGTGACAGATTTGTTCACTAAGTGACATTTTGTGTGCTTTCGAGGACAAAAAGCAAAAGTTTGCAATGCTAATCTTTAAATAAGTATTGGAAGTCTTTCTAATGTTCTCTGAAGTGTTGGAAACACGAGTCTGTGAGAGTGTTTTCAAAAGAAACGGAAGGAGAGCGCTTGTCTCATTAACGCTGAATATTTAAACATGATCTGGCCCGCCAATTATAGAGTGTGAGAGTTGGCATGTCTATGCACAGATGTTGTGGTAAATCATTATATTACATGTGATGGCTGATACCGTATAAATCAATATGTGTATTTAATTTAGCCCGTAAAAGGTGGAGTTTATCTTTGCACTGAATTTTTCAAAGCAGCATATATTTAGATCCTGAGCAGCACATTTTCATGGTGCAGCAACACATCACATGAAATGTCATAAAATGAAAGAACCTGGTACGTCAACATGTACCTCAGGTAAAGGGAGCTGCATCCAGCACAGCATATGCTGTATGTGCTGTACCTGAACCCTGCGAAACTACGAAGTACCGCCAAATAAGGGAGGAGCATTACCAATAGCTGTCAGCTTACGCTGATTAATAGACCACGCCAGTTGCAGCAGACAGCGTGAACTATTAAACATGGAAAGCTTTGTGTGTTTGTGTGTGAGCAGACACAATTATCATGTGAGAGGTCAAATCACTATATGAGGTCATAAGGCCAGATCAATGTGAAGCAGATAAATCTGCTCAATACAACAAATGCAGATAAAGGAAATGTAAATGTCACGTAATGTAGAATGGAAAATAACGCAATGCAATAAAAGCCCCCTCTAGAAAGATATATCCAGTCAAAACGGTCTTATTTTAAACAAAAAACATCTTTGCATATGGAGTTTGATAAATCTTCTTCACTAGAATTCTTAACACAAGCAAAATCATTTTAAAATTCATCTAATTTTCTTCAAATAGAAGAAATTCGTTTTTTAAGTGTGATCAGTTACAGATCCTTCAGCTCCTGTTTAAGAATGGTCGTCAGTAAAGACCCCTTAAAGTGCATACTTTTATTTAAAATGCATATCATTTTAAATAAAGATAATTTTTTTTCTTGAAGCTAATGCACTGAGCAAAATCCATGTCAAAGCTGGTGGAAAAAGTTAATATTTTAAACAAATTGTATCTGATGTAAACGCTACCGAGTGTGAGAAGTGAAATGGATGTGAGGACCATAATGTTGCGGTTTGGGCTTTTGATAAGTTCCTGTTTTATTTTGAAAGTCTTGCTTTAGTTTGCGTTGACCTGTTTTACCTCCCTTGGCCCATCAGACTGCCCGTGCAGTCTTTCCCAAGCGCCAAACTTTAACTTCCGGGTTGAGGCTCAAGTTTGTTGCAGTTCCTGGACTGGCAGCTTGAGGCCAGCCTGCAAAAGAGAGTCAGTCTCCATTGACTCCCATGTTAAAATGTCCGACTTTAGAGCAGAAACAAACATATTTACAGTCGGGTTCAAAGTCGTCTCGTTTTACGATGTGACAACTCTGAGGGGGTGCATTGTGTTGATGTTGTTATGACGTGCAACAAGCTTCACGAGAGCCTTCGACTAGAGGTCCGCCTAATAATTCATCTACATTTAAAACACATACAACTAAGAATAGATCACAGTAGAACATGGACACGACCCACTCATCACGAGCCTGAAACGCCCCCCCATCAAGCTCCACTTTAACCAAAATCAACGTAATGTGCACTTTTACTGACACAGGCTGCAACACAGATGCTTTGTAAGCTGTTCCCAGATATAATAATGACTTTCTGCGCAGTATGAACTATCAGAATGATAATAATAATAATAAAAAAAAAAAAAAATCCTAAGTCATGCTCTGTTTTTATTGACTTTCCTGTGCTGACATTTAAGATGAGTACAGCAAAGAGAGATGAGAGTCAACAATCTTAAAGGTTTACTCAAGGCCACAGGAGGACGGCGCTCCTATAATGGATATTTCCCAAGTGCTTTGCTGCCCCTTTGTAACTTAGTTTCACCTGCACAATAACAGTGTGTTGAAAAACTATCTATCCATCTATCTACACATACACACACACTGTATGCACACTATTTTTTTTTCTTACATCCATTTTTTGATACACCAAAAGGAGAACAAAATAAACTTTTCAAAGACAAAGTCTAATTCAAAGTAAAATAAGACACTTTCATCCTCTGTATGTGTCATCACCGTTTGATGGCAAGAAAAAGAACCAAAAAAAAAAAAAGCCTCGGCTTTGAGAGAATTGACGCTGGTAAGGTTCTCCTTCTCCTCAGTTAGAACAGCATGTTTTGCCACATTCAGTTCTGTTTAAGATGTAGAAATATTGTGTTGTTAGGAGCCACTTTATATTTCTGTCACATAAGAAGCATCCGTGTGTCTTACAAAGAGGTGTTTTCAACCATTCAGAAAAATGTGTCTTTGGAAATCTGATCACAAGCAGACGACATTAATGCGAGGCTTGAACTGATTCCAGGAGGGACTCAGATTCAACAGGGTGTGTTTAAACTTGAAGGATGTGTTTGAAGGTGATCTGGGACACTTTAGTGCACATTCTCTGTCGTCTAAATGCAAAAGCATTCTGGGACCAGGGTGGCTTCAAAACAGCCAGTCACCCCCCCCCCCCTCCGTCACTATCAGCTGTTCCCACCGATGATAAGTCACAGTTAAATCTTTTTCTTACCGTGCTGTAATGAACTTAACATTTAAACACATTAACTGAGCCCAGTAGAGTCCTAATATTTGAATATTTCGAAAATGGAATATTTTGGAAAAGAGTAGTAAGTTCACCCTATAAAAGATAGGAAGCTTGTCCCGAATGTTTTCCACATGCAAATAATGTTTTCCTCACTGTAGAATGATGGAGTCCAAGTTGTTTAGAAATATCCTTATTAAACATACATTTAAATAATGCCAAAACGTCTGCTTTAAAGAGGAGTTCACACCTGCTGGTGGAGGTCCATCAGTAAGGAGGCACTTTTTCATACGGTTTGACATTTCAGGTTTTTGTCCAGTAAATAGAACAGTTAGTTCCCTGGAGTTTGAATTGTGTTTTATTTAAGTTGAAATGAGCATTATAGTCTGAGCCCTCTGCCGTTTGGCGTTTTTGGCGTGCTGCATATGTATATTCTATCATTGTTTATATGCTTAAAAAATGGCATGCGTGATCTCTGCTTCACCTTCTCCTGCACCAGGGGAGCTCATTAAGCTTCATCGACACATCAGGTTAAATAAATAATGAAAAAGAGTGTGGCTGCAGATGTGTTGACTTAGCCAGTGAGGCACGAGGAGCCCTCTGGACCCCCTCAAAACCTAGATGAGGTGCATGGAAGACCACTTTCACCTCCTTCCCTCCAGGAGGATCTCCTTGAAAACCCCTAGAGGTGGCTGCCACCTACAACCAAAGAGTTGGGATTGACTGTCTGAGGAGCAGGACGGCATCTCCTGCCTTGTTCACACTCGACACAACACACAAGGAATAACTTCTGGGGAAGAGAGGTGGACGTAGGGTCGCAGGTCAGATGTTGGATGAGGACTTATATACATTAATCCCTAGAGGTGAAGGAACATGTCTTTATTTTCATATAACTACTCGTATGTTTACACTGGACTCACTTTACACTCGGGGACATAAGTATTGTCCTCGTAAGGATAGATTCAAGATAAGGGAAGGCTGAAACGGTGTCAGCTGTTACTGTAGGGGAAAGTCAAGACTACTGAAAATGAAAGAAACTAAGTCTAATGTTCTGTTAACTAATGAGTTGGTGTGCGTGTGAAATGTGGGCGTATGCATGACTGTCTAACTTCATGCAACTCTGATTATCTCTATACATTTAGTTAAATAAGAATAATTATCTTCTTGATGAGTTTTTGCTTAAATCTGACAGATGATTGCTTTTACGCATCTGTCAGATAGAAATGACAGCTTTTCTTTACACACACACACACACACACACACACACACACACACACACACACACACACACACACACACACACACACACACACACACACACACACACACACACACACACGAACACAAAAGTGTGCTCAAGGTAAATAAGCTGAGTTTTTTCAGTTACACTGCAGGTCAAACACTCTTTATATATTCACAGCTTCACCGGTTTGAATTACTCGTATGGTAATTTTGGAGAAACTATACATTTAAAACAGACCATTTCTATGACTAAAAAGAGATGCAGGCGGTTCAGGTCAGAATGGCTCACCCACCCATTTTCTCCATCAGCCAGAGAGCGAGCCATTCAAATTTATACAGCCTCGCCCACTTTTCTATTCAGTGCTCATTTAGCAATGGAAAGATGGGAGGAGATGAAAGGAATGGAGGGCCGTCAGACGTCCCAGTCATGTGGGGTGGCGAGATCACACACTACCGTATATCTACGAGGCAGCAGATCATTTCAAAGAATATCACAGCCACAATTTAAAGCTGGAGCCAAGGCAGACGCCAAAAGAATTTCATTCTTAATCTGTTACTCAGTCTCCTTCGCCCTCCTACCAACACATTTTCTCCTTCCTTTAAAATCTCACTCACTCTCCCACCTCATCATCTAATCCAGCCAGAGGGGAGAGGGCTGAGTGTATGAGTGTGTGAGAGCGATGAGCCAGTCTTAGCCCTGCTGTAACCCTGAGCTCCCTGCTTTCCAACACACCGAAATGTGCACATAAAAATATAAAAGCGCAGCTTTTTCTGCAAACATGCGCTTCATTTATGGACATTCACCTACACAGAGACAATCCTCGGAGTTGCATGTTCATACACACGCGCTCAGCCTGAATGGCTGGACGGGAGAAGGCCTTCTAGCTCGTGATTAGAAGGGCAGGGGTTATGATCTAGGAGCCGTGGTGCGATGCTGCATGTATTATACAGTACACAGAACAGTGAGTCTTTGGAGAGAATGGTAATCCAAACGCAGATGAAATATTCATGTTGCACAGCTGTGTGCTTCACCTCTTTTTTGCTCTTTAACCTGATAAGATCCGTGCAGGGTTAAAGCAGAGGTAAATGAGTTAGAAAGATGAGGGGAGAGTGCCGAGAGCAAGAAGAAGAGAAACATGTAGTGAAGCATGAAATCATGGCTGGCTCATGTAATTTAGCTCTGGGATGGAGCGAGCATTTCATTCCCCTTAGGCCTGCTCTTAAAAACAGACTCCCGTGCCCAGTACAGTACATTAAAAAATGTCTCAATTGTTTCATGTGTTACATGCCACTTATAGTCCTTTTCCAAAGCCTTTGCGGATCTACATGCATCATATATCAGGAAATATTTTCTGACAAATCTTTTGAACCTTTGGCTCCATATAGCCGCTCTTTTGTCGCAGATCTAAGCGTGATTTTTGACAGTTCTTTTAAGTTGGATCAGCAGATCAGAGTAGCTGTCAAATCAAGCTTTTTCCAGCTAGATGTAATTGCAAATGTGAAGCTTTATCGCCGCTTCAAAGACCCGGAAGAAGTGATTCACTTTTATCACCTCTAGATTTGATTACTGCCATTCACTGCACGTCGGTTTAAATCAATCTGCAGCACTTGAAAACACTTCAGAACACAGCAGCTCGTCTTCTAACTGGAACAAGAAAGTGTGATCGGATGACGTCAGTCTTTGTCTCCAATCAGTTGTTTCCAGACCTTATTCCGAGATTTTACCATTTACCTCTTCAGAAACACCCCGTCCAGACTGTAAAATATTTACATTGCTAACTCATCTCCCTGTCTTTCAACTCAAGTAGAATATGACACCAAACAGATCATTTACAGTAATTTCATGCACAAATGAGTTTATTGCCAATTTTCAACAGTGAGACAGGAGAAACGTGACCATCCAGAAAGATGTATAATCTGGAATACAATCTGGAAAACATCTACACTTTGCTCTACATGGGATGGAAACCACTCCAGATCCAAAGTGCTCACAAGAGCAGCAAGAGGAAGACCCGCCAACCAGCTGTGGGCCCATACGGGTCTGTGCACATCAAAGTGTGTCCGGCTCCTTCACCCGCGGCCACTTTGGTGCTGGTAATCATTAGGATGACGACTTACACTAGTATCACCATTCACTGCTATAGATGCAGTTTTTGTGCAGCGGTCCAAGACTTCGGGCCTAGATCACCACATCTCCATGCAGCATCAGATACAGTGGGATGCGTAAGTTTGGGCAGCCTTGTTAATCCTCATGATTTTCCTGTATAAATCGTTACGATAAAACATGTCAGCTAAATATATAATGTATTACACACACACATAGTGATATTTGAGAAGTGAAATGAAGTTTATAGGATTTACAGAGAGTGTGCAATAACTGTTTAAACAAAATTAGGCACACACAGGTGAATCCAATTATGACAAAGAGTATTTAAGGGGGGCAATTGTAAGTTTTTCTCCTCTTTAAATATTCTCTGAAGAGTAGCAACATGGGGTCTCAAAACAACTCTCATATGAGCTGAAAACAAAGATTGTTCACCATCATGGTTTAGGGGAAGGATACAGGAAGCCGTCTCAGTGATTCCAGCTGTCTGTTTCCACAGTTAGGAACATAGGAGATGGAAGACCACAGGCACAGTTCAAGTTAAGGCTCGAAGTGGCAGGCCGGTGAAGATCTGGGATAAACAGATACGACGACCAGCACCAAAGACCTACAACATCATCCTGCTGTAGACGGAGTCACTGTGAATCGTTCAACTATTCGACGCACTTTACACAAGGGGTGTGCTGCATGGAGGAAAAGGAATACAGCATTCCAAGAAAAACACCTGCTACCTACAGTAAACATGGTGGTGGTTCCATCATGCTGTGGGGCCGTGTGGCCAGTGCAGGGACTGGGAATCTTGTCAATGTTGAGGGACGCATGGATTCCACTCAATACCAGCAGTTCCTGGATCTTTCAACAAGACAACGACCCTAAACACTGCTCCAAAGTCTACTAAGGCATTCTTGGAGAGGAACAAGTACAACATTCTGGAGTGGGCATCTCAGTCCCCACACCTGAATATAACTGAAAATCTGTGTCGTGAGTTAAAGAGAGCTGTCCATGCTCAGAAGCCATCAAACCTGAATGAACTAGAGGTGTTCCGTAAGGAGGAATTGCCCAAAATACCTTCAACCTGGATCCAGACTCTCATTGGAGGCTCTAGGAAGCGTTTAGAGGCTGTTATTTCTGCAAAAGGAGAATCTGCTAAATATCGAGTTTCTTTTTTTTTTTTTTTTTTTTGTGGTGACCAAATTTATGCACCTGCCTAATTTTACTAAAACAATTAATGCACAATTTCTGTAAATCCTATAAACTTTGTTTCACTTCTATGATATATTTAACTGACCTTTTTTATCACAACTACTAACGATTTATACAGGAAATCATAAAGATTAACAAGGCTGCCCAAACTTACGCATCCCACTGTATCTGCTGAGAAGTTCGATTCATACAATGGCACAAGCAACCAGCAGGTCCTTCATTTCCTCAGCGGTCCATTTTTCCTGTCCTCGCTTTTTCCAAATTTGCTGCATATCTGAATGGCTCCTCTGATGGATTGCAAAGCTTTTTATGCATCAGTGATGTCACGCAGCAACGATGTCATTTTATTAGCTCACTGCACCATCCAGTCACAACATACCGAACCACAGATTTGTTTCAGACGCAGCACTTTCTAAACGAGACAGTTGGTGCTTTGTCCGTAAGTCTGACACAATTTCATGAGGCGTTGGTGAAATGTCTGGGACATGCCTTCAAAAAAAACAAAACAAAACAAAACAAAACAAAAACAACCAAACAATAAGTTCCATGATTGTGTAAGACATTTTGATTTTGATAATCTGTCTAATGCTCTCAATCACAAGAAGTTAACCCATGTGCACACTTTAAGACACCACCTCGGGGTCAAGGACTGCGCTCACTCACAGATTTTACTGTCTAAATAGACATGTTTCTATTTTCCTATTTGGTTGTGATTTTTGTATTTCATTTGAAATATAATTGCCCATTCTTATTGCTTTAAAATCGATTTCTTTGTAAACTTCACCGTACTCCTAAAAGTGCTATAAATAAATTTGATCTTCATTATGCAGCCATGTCACTCAACACCACTTCCTGCACCGTTTCAGCAGACTGAACCCACAACTCGGAACCGAGTAGGAGACAACGGAAAGCTCAGGCACCTTGTCTCATCTTGCCACCCACCCACCCCCAAAAATAGGGGAGGTTGAGATGTTTCCGGGGAATATTGACAGGATGGAGCGGCAGGAGAGCCACGGGACCACCGGGGGACGAGCAGATCAAGTCTCAAACAGTTAAGTTAGGCAGAGAATCCACACAACGCTCCTCAAGGTCTAATTTCCTTTCCTCTCACGAAATCCATCCAACAGAAGATAAACAAATGTAGTATGAATTCCCTGCTCAGTCCAGAGAGCAATCTTAATTAAAAAAAAAAAAAAGCAGAAAAAACTCAATCAGGAAAAACAAAGCAGAACTTAAAGAGATTTAACTCACAACAGTCTGGGGCAGGAAGACTTAAAATTAAAAAAAAAAAAAAATGATAATTAAAATAAAATACAATTGAGGGACAGAAACGAGTTAAAAACACGATGGTGTGCAGGCTCACGAAAGCAGCCGGCTGGAAACACACAGGAACGTTTCTCTGAGAATCTGGCACTGAGGAGAGGAAATACTGCTGCCGAAGCGGGGAGCGGCACAGGTGAAGGGAACCGGCAATCAGAGCTGAACAGGAGCCAGATGCCTTTAAAGGCAGCTTGGAAAACTCTAATATCATTGAAACACAGACCATAACACCGTCGTCTGTCTTGTGTGGACTCGCTAAGTCGTTTCGTCTCCTGCAGGAAGGAGAGTCCATCTGTGCTGTCCTCAGTAGGCACTTCTGCCTCTGCCTGCTGGCCGTGTGAACAAACTGTTGTAAAAGAAAAACAAAGACATTTTAGCTGTTCGCACATTTTTGCGGATGTCTGGAAACTATATAAAAAAAAAAAAAATAAAAAAAAGAGCAGGCTGATAGAGTGGAGAGAGAATTCACGTTTCAAGGTAGATGATTCCCACCAGAGAGGCATTGCTGGTAAACTTTCCTATCAGGCAGGGTCAGGAGGTTTGCTGAGCGTGCCCGTGTTCTATCTCGGCATGTTCAGGAGAGTGTGCGACGCGGCGGCTCGGCTGCCATCCATAACATTTAACACTGAAGTAAACTGCAGAGATCTGAAGGCAGCTGATAAGCATGACAGCAAGGCGTAAAAACACCCCTGTACGGCTCACACACACATTCACACACAAGACGGAATCCGTAAGAAATATTTATCCACATGCACACAAATTTACACCAAGACAGCGATCCCGTATACAGACATTATCACACACACACACACAGACCTATAAAACACCCTATTAGGCTTCATCCCATCATATCTGAGCCCACCTCATCACTGACCTCTCACCATAAAACTTTAACACACCTGGGTGTGTGTGAACTCCACAGTGCCATTACAGCTGCTCTAATAGGTTTGTGCATGTGTGTCCACTCCTCAGGGTTTATTTGCTCTGTGTTTCCTCTGCAGATGCAGGATTTACAGGCCCAGGAGCCTGTTATTGGCCTCCTGTCACTGTCCCAGTGAGCTGTGTTAAATCTATAAACAGCTGAGAGCAAAGCAGTTATTGAAGGACTCTTAGAGAACAATAGTACGGCTGGATAGACACTGTTGTTGTCACTTGGAAAAAATAAGACAGGACTTTACAAGCTACTCAGCGGTCAGTGCTGAAGCTGATTATTATCTGTTTGATTCTGTGCTGCATTGTTAGATACCAGGTGTGTGCATGTTTCCATACAACGGGGCATGAAATGATTCTGTTTATTAATACAGAGCTATTACACCGTTAACAATAATTTGACCTGACTAAGTTCCCACCTTTAAAATGCTTTTCACCTCTCCATCACAGTGTATGTATGCATGCACACAGCCCCCCGACTCGCAGCGTTTCCCTGGCACACACCGAGCACAGATGCATTAACGGATGGGGCTATGCACATTACAGAGGATAATTGCCTCTGCATATTTCCTCATGTGCACTCGGTGCTCACCTTAACAGTGGATTGGATTCGAGCGCCAGTTGCAGAAGCATTAATAGAAATTAAGTGCCAGTGAGAGCTACTGGAGAGAGACAAGTGGAGCCAGAATGGAGTTTATGTGAAAGATAAATACATTTCTACAGTAGAGTGCCTTCGTTTATTGGTTGGGAAATGCACTGTGATATGATAGAAGGGGCAAGAAATTAGTGTGGAATGGGACGATATGGCTGAGAGAGAAGTGTTGTGGAATTAGAAGCCTGACTTGAATAGACAATGGGGCCAGTAAAGTTAGGCTGCAGGCTGAGTTTTACCTTAGTGATCAGAACGGTGAATTCAGAAATGAAAACGGTCACATTTATACACATAGATGTAGAGCCACATTATTACCCATCGATACTGTAATCTATAAAAAGCAATTAGAAGCACTGCTTCCCTCCAGCCAGTCTGGGCTGCTCTCCCTGTCCTTTGGATGCAGACTTATTATCTGCCATCCCTCGAGTGTCTCTCCCTCTTGGCTGGCTGGCTGGTGTCAAACACATTACATACTCATCACACACATATTTGCAAGCACACGTGTCTGTGGACGCCCTTACTTCAGCTAATGAAAATTCAGCTTCATCCCAGGCTACCTAATGGGCCTAATAACTGAGCCGCTGGGGGCCTAGCACATGTCAGGCAGATTACAAAATGCCTGTGGACTAGACAGACAGGTCCTTGGCAGCCATGCACCCACAGCGACACATGCAGACACACAACTCTCATCTTCATGAAGAACTCACCTCAAGAGGTGCAACAACATCATTGACCACCAGGAGGCAAGGGTGAGCTTTGCTAAAGGAATACCAAAAAACCACTGAGGCTCCTCATGACATGCTGAAACGCTGGATCTTCAATTACACACATGACTTAACCCATTGTCCTGCTGTCCCACTGAGCAAAAGATTATGTTATGAATATGTACTTTATATTAAGCCCTTGTGTAAGCACTATGCTCCAATAAAGTTTCATGATTTTCTTTCAAAATAGTTTGAATCTTTTACTTTTTTCTTCAAAGGCATTAAAATATATTTGTACCCAACAGCTGAGCACACTTCTATTGGCCCAAGCGGTTGAAGGGTTCATGGACCTGCTGGTATGACATGGCCATGCAGGTCCAGAAGGAACATGCAAGTATAAGCCTTGTCCCCCATGTGATCTCTCTTTGCTTCGGATCCCTTTATTTGTCTCAGAGCATCTACATGATGCAGAATCAATTCTGTGTGGAGTGCTTGTCCTACTTGTTACAGTGAAAATTAAGAAAAAAAAAAAGTTATTTTAGATTTGGGACACATCATACTTTTTTCAAGCACTGGAAATGACTTAATATGACATGCCTTCAACCTTTTGGCTTAACTCTGTTCTACATATCCCTAAACATCTCCCTCTTATGACCAGTCTGGATATGGAATCGGAAGAACAAGTGACTCCGACAGGATTGGTCAATAGGTTACCGCATCGTGGCTGCTGTTGGAAGCTCCAAATTCATTAAACGAAAACTGCGTATTATCAAAAAGAAGGATTTAAAATATTTAAAGAAGCAAGGTTTTTATTTTGATATAAATTTGATTAAAACTGTTGCAGAATAAAATTGATTACTGATGTTGAAGCAGCGTGGCCATATTTCTATGAGAGCTTATCTTGCATTAAAAATAAAGATCCTTCTCTTTGAAGACTCAGAGTCAAAGGCAGGGATAATCCTTGGTTCTTGGAACTTTTATCTATTATTTGTATATGCAATGGAGCATTGGCTGAAGCATGATCAACAGGTCTGACTTGCTCAACTTTAGGACATAAGAAATATATGTATATATATATATATATATATATATATATATATATATATATATATATATATATATATATATATATAGTAATTTAGAGAACAGCATACATTCAAATGTGTCTACATGTATTTACACATGTATACATGAGTCCATGCTCATGAAGGGGAGACAAATTCCCCCTTTTAATTAAAAGACTAAGTCTGAATATATTTAGTAATAATTTCTCATAGCCTAAATGGCCCTAAAAACTAAATTGTTTCAAAGAGAACTTTCTACTCTCTGGCTCTTCAATGGTAAACAACATAGTTTCTGAGATCGATAGATTGATGTTCTAATATTCTATCATTTACAAGGGTATGTCACAGGGCTTTATTCATGGCCCACTTCTTTTCACTGTTTATGTACAGAAAATAGTGTGAAATTATGCAAATTACTTCTTATACGCCAATGATATGCTTATTCTTGCACAACTCTTTTTAAATCACAAACTAAGTGCAGTTCAGTCAGCATTGAAATAAATGCAGCTAACACAACATTTAAGAACAGTTTAGGAAGTTGAAGAGAGAGTGCATTTTAGAAGATGTTCTTAGAGGAACGTTTTCAAGAGCTTCTTGAAAGTAAAGAGGGACAACTCTGCTCTTGTGGCCATTGGTAGCTCGTTCCATAATTAAGGAATCAACTGAGAGAACAGTCTTAACTGAGATCGTCTTGTATAAAGAGAGGGCAAGGCCAATCTGTGTTCTTGTGATGATCACAGTGCCCGCAAGGGGTGTTAAGCCTTTACAATCATGTTCATATAAACAAGTGATGACCCTGAGAGCATTTTGTAGGCAAGTGTCAGAGACTTGTGTTTCAGATGAGAAGCTAGTGAAGTTCACTGAACAGAGGTGTGACATGTGCCCATGGTGATTAAAGACCAGATGCATTGCTGTATTCTGGACCTTTTGTAGTGGTTCATACAACCAGGAAGGCCAACTAGAAGGGCATTATGCAGTAAGTTAGGTGAGATATAACTGTAGCCTGTACCAAGAGATGAGTTGTACATTATTCTTATGTTTTGTTTGTTGTGGAGTGAAAAGTGTCACGATTGAGAGACCAAGGCAACGTGGTCAAAGAACAATAACTGATAATCAAACATGATACCCAGTTTCTTTGTAACCTTTGGGAGTGACATTAGTAGATATTTCTGTCTCTACTGTGCCTGATGGAATGATGGGCAGAGATAACCAGGACTTTGGTCTTAGGTTAAGTTGAAGGTGATATTCCTTCATACATGCAGATTGGTCAGAAAGGCAGGTAAGGATTTATGCAGAGATTGTGGGGTTATCCAATTGGAATTGTAGAGTTGTGTCTCATCTGCATGGCAGTGATGTGAGAAGCTGTGTGATTGAATGATCTGGCCCAGATAGGTGGTGTATAGGGCAAAGAGAGGAGGCCTAAGTACTGAGCCTTGGGGCATGCCGGTGAAGAGGCAGTGTAATAAAGATGTTTTCTCTTGTCAAGACATTTTAAAGGAAGGATTGGTAAAGTAGGATCAGAACAAAGAATGCACTAAGTCTGAGATGCCCAGGTACAGGTGTATAGATAGCAGAAGTCAATTAAATTAAATTTTTATTTATATAGCGTCTAATAAAAAACAAGTTGTCTCTAGACCCAGAACATGACCCCCAAGCAATTAGTACATAAACAACAGCAGCTAAAAACTCCCCTAGTGAGAGAAAAACCTTAAGCCTTAAGGCAAAGAAAAACTCCCCTTTAAGATGAAAGAAACCTGAATCTGGATCATACGGGGGGACCCTCCTGCTGAAGACCAGCTGGGTAGAGCAGAAAAAGGGAGATCAGAAAGAGAGAATGAAGAACAAAGAGAGGAGAGACAGACACACCATCAAATGTACAAAAGCAAGATACATAAGTATAATTATCTGTCAGCAGCAGAACTTCCATGTATATATGACTGATACATGATTACTTCTCTCTCTAAAAGAGAATTAAAAGCCAACTTAAGACCATCGCTGTCAACATCCATATGAATGTTGAAGTCGCCCACTATGATGACTTTGTCTGTACTGATCAAGAAACCAGATAAGAAATCTGAGAACTCAGACAGAAACTCCAGATCAGCGCCAGCAGGAGGCCGGTAAACTACCACTAACAAAACTGGCTTCTCTGATTTCCAGCTCAGCAGTTTTAGACTGAGCGTGCGGCTTTTGAATGTTATACAATCTCATTTAGATTTAGATTTTATTTGAAGACTGGAGTTGTAGATCGCCGCTACTCCTACGCCTCGACCTGTGATTCGGGGGATATGATCATTAAAGTAACCGGGCGGCGTTGATTCTTTTAAACTAACATACTCTTCCTCTTGTAGCCATGTTTCTGATACACAGAAAATATCAGGAAGGCTCTCTAATTAGATCGTTTACTAATAGCGACATGAAGATCGTATATTTAGTAATCCGGCCTGGACCGGGGGAAGGTCTAATAATATCAGCCAGATTTCTAGAAATAAGAGCTGCAGCATCCCAGGACGGATGAATGCCGTCTCTTCTAATCAGACCAGGCTTTCCCAACAACGCCTTCCAATTGTCAATAAAGGCCACGTCGTTTACTAAACACCTCCGAGACAACCAGCGACGGAGCGATAACATGCGGCTAAACATATTATTTATATCATCCTGCGTTTTTCCACCTTCGTAATATCGCAAAGATTAGGAGCATCCTCTCCCAGAGTGATGCTGAAAAACTAATTCACGCATTCCTGTCTTCTAGACTAGATGACTGTAACGTGTTGTTGGCTGGATGTCCAAGTAATTCTCTTAACAGCCTCCAGCTGATCCAAAATGTAGCAGCGCGAATGCTGACAGGAATCAACAAAAGAGACCACGTCTCTCCAGCTTTAGCTTCCCTCCATTGGCTCCCTGTAAAATTTAGAATCCAATTCAAAATGTTTCTACTTACGTATAAGGTCCAAAATGTTCTAGCACCGTCATATTTGCAAGACCTGATGTTCCTAATAGAGCTCTCCATTCTAAGAGTGCAGGATCCAAATGTAGAGTATCCAAATGTAGATTTGGAGGACGGGAAATCTGTTATCAGGAACCATCACTATGGAACCAACTTCCAGTTTGGGGAACTTACTTCCTGCTCTACCCGTCTGGCCTTCATCAGGAGGGTTCCCCCTTATGATCCAGTTCCTGATCCAGGTTTCTTCCCTCCTAAAGGGGAGTTTTTCCTGCCACTGTTTGGTTTAAGGTTTTTCTTCCACTAGGGAAGTTTTTACCTGCCGTTGTTTATGTAATAATTGCTCGGAGGTCATGTTCTTGGTCTCTGGAAAGATCCTAGAGAAAAGTTGTGTTGTAATGGATGCTATATAAATAAAATTGAATTGAAAATTGAATTGAATATCATCACTGGTCACATTGGGAAGGGGACCAGAGAAACTACAGAGTCCGGCATGATTTTGGCGTAGTTACACACCGACACAATATTCATTTTAGTGACTTCCGACTGGCGTAGACGGGTGTCATTAGCGCCGACACATATGATAACTTTACTGAATTTATGATTACTCTTTGCCAGCAGCAGAATCTTGTGGTGAACTGTACTGAAGGCAGCAGATAGGTCAGATAGGCTGCTCTTACTGCTCTGAGGGTATACAGATACAGCCATTTCAGTGTTTCAGAGTGGCCCGTTTTGAAATTAGACTGGTTCATATCAAGAAGGATATTTTATGTGATGGAAGTCCATGACCTGTTGAGAAACTACTAGTTCAATAACCTTGGAAAGGAAGGGAAGCAGGGAGACTGGTTGATAGTTTTATGGTCTTTTACTTGCTACCTTGTGTCTTTAACTTTGTGCAGCACTTTGTGAGCCTCTCTCTGTGAAGGGTGCTACACAAATAAAGTTTACTTACTTATACTTACTTAACCAGAGGAGGGATGAGTAAGTTTTTTTTTTTTTTTTTTTACAGCAGCATGACTTTAGCTTGTTTGAAGGCTGATGGAAATGTGCCTGAGGCTACCAAAGATGTTATAATGATTGTGACTGCTGGCACAGTTGTTGAAGCTATGGTTTAGAGTAGGTTTGAAGACAGGTAGTGGGACATTTCTCCAAGCTGTTGACTCCTTACAATGTGCCGTCACTGTTGTCCTCAGTAATTTGTTTGAGCTGAACCTTTCTCTTAATACAAACAAAACTAAATGTATGCTGTTCTCTTAAAGTATGAACATATCTCTTAATCTTCCCTCAGTGTTAACTCTCACCCCCTAAATTGGCATAGTCCATCGCTCGCTGTCATTGCTTTTGCTACTAAGTGCATAGCACTGTACTGACTTCTGAGCTGTTAATAAATATGTAACAAAGAAAAATCATTTCCATTTGAAAGAGAATACTTTCTGTTGTGATATTGATTTTACTAACAGAACACTGGCTGTGGTTGATCTGGAAGGGTCTGAGGAAAAATCTTAACTAAGCAGAAGGCTGCTTGTTGACTAAACGCAGCGGTCAGTTGTGATGTTGCCACTGAAACAACATTTGAAACTGGAGGTCTCATTATGAATGTTCAACAGTAGCTCCCCAGCTCCACTGGTGTGGATCGGCTGAAGGCGCCAGGAGCTGGGAGCCCGTCCAAGTGAAAATATGTTGGGACCCGCAGTCAATCAGCCTGCAACAGTATTAGGTTTGCTCGACTGCAATGGGCCTAATCCTGCAAGCAGCAGGCTAAGCTATTCAGCTCTGGCAGTGTTCATTTCAAATGGTGTTTTGTTAGTGATGCTTGGGATGAGGATATTTGGAGAGATTACAAGAATGAATGTGAAGTATTATTAATTGGAATCATAGGTTACAATAAACTAAGTAAGCCAGGCTAGAAAGCTCACTGTTATTGCCCATTTCCAAAATAGTGCTGCACGAGGAAAAAGAGGCTTCGAGTGACATCAGAGGGGGTTTGTCTATTTTGTCTGATGCAGTCCATGGTAAAATCCTATTACTCCCCTTGTTTAAACAAGCCCCTTAAAATAATCATTCTTCAGTATTTTTATTTAGATATTTGTATACCTATGAAATTCATACATATTTACCTATAGTTAGAAATCATTAGTTTCCGTTCCCTTGCATGATTTCTACATTTATTAACCCTAAGCTAAGGGATTAGAATTACTTGTTGAATTTAAGCCTGAGTAGTGAATCAAATCCCTTAAAAGAGAAAGATTCAACACAAGTAGCATAGATAATGGAAATATGGATGAAATTAATACCAGATTGAACTGGAAAGTTGAAAAGTTGGACTTAGTTGGACGGTTTAGGTAAGAAAGCACTATAAAGAGAGTTATCTAATTTAAGATAATAAAACCCGCAAATCAGGATTTCCACGAGCAGTGCTGAATGATTTAGGAATATGGATCTACCGTCACATGAAGCTTTGAATAGGAGCGGGATAATCTCCCTCTACCGAGTGGAAATGTTGATATGGCAGAACTTTCAAATTCTGACTCACCTGCAATAAGCTGCTACACGAAACATAGAGACTACATATACATTATAAAACAGTTTTAAGGAAACAAAATAATTACAAAGAGGAACAAAAACAACCACAGAGAGATAGAAAGATAATACAATATTAACAAAAATGCACAAAACAAATATAACATATGTACAGAGGCACAAAAGTTATACAAAACTAACAAAAAAATATATGGAATGTAGAGAAATGTATTTACTAGAGGTAAAGATGAAGAGATACAAGTGCATTACAACGATAGAGCTATAAAGCAACTATAAAGAGATGCCCAATGTCAAACATAGACACAGCAGCATACTTGATCAAACACAAAGTCAGAGCCACAAGGGACTGAATTAAAATTGCCATTCTGGGGGCTTAGAGCTTTGAGACTGATCCCATGTCAAGAGGAAGCCAGGGGAGACTTTCACGCGTCGGCTTAGACGGGGAGAATAGACGGGCTACCAGGTCTGTGTCTGAACTCTACCTGAACTCCAAATAACTTTCCCTGAAGTCATTTAAAGTCATCTAGAGAGTGAGAGGAAGACTGAGTGGTTTAGGGAGCTGAGGAACGGACGTGTAGAGAGAGTAGGCGAAGGAAGGGTGGCAAAAATGTGGCAAGGGAACAAATGTATGGCATTCCCAGGTGCAGTGGAAGGGATGGACTTAGAACAAAAAGGCGGTAGAAGGAGAGAAAGATTCCAAGGTAGGAATAAGCACAAAGACCTTCTATGCAATTCTACTAGGAACATTCATTTGTCTCTAACTCAATATCTCAGTATCAAAGTAAACCTGAGCAAATTTGTTCAACTGTCACCCATAAGTATTATTATGATGCAAGCTCTAGCAACCTGGAGGTCCTGGACAGACTCGGACCACTCAGAAGGAAAAGCCTGAGTCAACCTGCTGCTCCATCAATGTCGAGCTTCTCCTCCCACAGAGAGCAGGAGAGAGCCGTTACATCCCTAGACGAGGACGAGGTCTAGGCAGCGTTACGTCCCTGTCTTGTTAACCCAAGTCAGGATCAACTGTACAGACCCTGGTGTCACTGCCCAAAGTGATCCAAGAACATGCAGAGATAACTAAGTTTAGTGTTTTGTTTTAACAGTTTCTTTATCCCCTTTACAGCATGCATTTACAGCTGTTGCTGTTATTTTCTTATCGGTGCTCCTTTACTTCTGTCGCATTTACTGTTTTCTCACCGTGGAAGGCAATGAATATCTTTGTTTCCCAGGTCAACGACCAGAGCATGGCGAAGCTGGCTTCACATTCCTGCTTCTGTGTGGGAAAACGACAAGTTACCAGCGAAGGTCAATAATCATTAGTTTGCCTGTAGCCCATCGGCCGTCCGCCCGGCTTCTCCGGTCTCACAGTGTGATGATCAATAATCAACTGCAGGCCAATCAGCGCCCAACTAACATCAATTGTTTGATAGTTACAGTAAAGGTTTGAACATCTTTGAGATTTTCTGATCAGCTAAGCAGAGTAGTTTCCTAGCAACAGCAAGACCTGAACCCCTTGAGGCTAATGGAAACCAGCTGATTTCGACCAATATTAAAAATATTTAAAAAATGCAGAAGTGGTATTAGACTAGTATTAACCATGCCATCCTCACTTTCTTTTCTTTGTTTGAGCATTTACTTTCTGCTTTTTCTCACTGATAACCTCCGCTAATGTTACACCAGCAGTCTTCGTATTAACATCTGTTCCATGATGCTTTCGGAAAGCCAGTTTTCCTTGTGCGTCCGTGTTCGAAGGTTGGCCAGAACTCTTACAATAACCTCACCATGTTTTGTTGTCCCTGAATTCTGTTCATACTTACAGGAGAGATTGAAGGTTGACTGAGAAAGCCTTCCCTCTGATTGTAACGGCAGCCTCTTCTGTCAAGCTCTGCACCTCTTTCATTTTGCACAGTGAAGGCCACATGTAAGTGAAGTGGCCATGACAAACATCTTGAGCAGAACGGGAACTTGACACATAAAGAGAGGAACTGCTCCTCATGGCTAAATTAAGTGCCACATTTATCAGGGAAACAATGAACAGCTGAATTTCAATTAATACATTTTGAAGAAGAATACAGATGAGGGCCAAAAGGTTTATGTCCATTACTCAAAATAAATATCTTTAAAAACATAGACATCTAAAACAAGTCTTTTTCTGAGTCCCTTCTGCCTGTATCGCCCCATAAAAACCAATCCACCCACGGCGCAGAGCTCTACCCCACCCACACGGTGCCCCTTCCACCCGTCCCGTCCTGTCAGCTTGGACGTGCTT
The DNA here is from genome assembly GCA_014839995.1 of Xenentodon cancila. Taxonomy (NCBI): domain Eukaryota; kingdom Metazoa; phylum Chordata; class Actinopteri; order Beloniformes; family Belonidae; genus Xenentodon; species Xenentodon cancila. Next base: position 20,352,961 of record CM026217.1, read on the forward strand.
CCCAGCCCTCTGCCCACACATTTCTCAGCTCCTTTTCATTTTGGATGCTCATTTATTTCTGGAATAATTGGCTGCTCTTCTCTCTCCTAGGCATCCAAGATTACTGCACAAACTCAACTGTGGCAGGAAGAGGGAGGCTAGGAAGGGAGCGGTGAGGGGGACCTCGGACATAGACGACGGAGGACAAGGGAGGCAGTAAAGAATCAAGTTCAAGTCTGACCAACGGGGCAGTATTTCCCCCCACAGCGGTGTTTGTGAATATACAGTGCAGAATATAGGTACCACTTTGTGTGTGATTACGAGTGTGTGGGGGGTGGCTTGAGATGTGATGATGTGAGAAGTGAATTAATGCTCTATTTTTTTTTTTTTTTTTGGTGCAACACCCACTTCTCTTGTGATAAAACACTGTCTATATCACAATGAATCCACAGTTCATGTATATGAGTGTGTGTGTGTGTGTGTGTGTGTGTGTGTGTGTTTTGTACACTAATTAGCATCTAAACAGACAGGAGAGTGCTGAAGCCAGACACCAGATAAATCAGACAAGGCTATAAGATCGTAACACTCTTAACAGCAGATATCAGCTGCTGTGCAGCTTTACTCCACCTGATAAATTGACAATACAAAGATAAGCTATAAACAGCAGGTTCTTTTCCCTGTTCCAAAGCACGGGATCGAGGGGAAAATTTTGTGTTTGCACAGCAACTTCCTTTGTCCCAATAATAAAGATACAATAAGTAATGAGACATAAACCCGGGATTTTTTTTCCCTCTCCACATTCACTTACTAAATCATGCCCGCTGCATTTTATGTTTCCCTCCAATTACCAGCATTACTCAAAGTCAGAGTCTCTCCAAGCACATTTTTCATCTCTCACTTTCCTCGCACTCATTCATTAATTTGAATATGCCAACCCCTACAGAGCTGTTCAAGGCAAACGGCAGCAGCAGAAGCAAATGTGCGCCCTGATGTGTGTGTATGTGTTTCCTACTCCTCTCTCCTTGTCTTTGTGTGTTGGCCTCTCTCTCTCTCTCTCTCTCTCTCTCTCTCTCTCTCTCTCTCTCTCTCTCTCTCTCTCTCGCTCTCTGCTGCTGGAGGCACTGCAGGCGTGAAGGAGACGGATCCCAGCAGTACAGTACAGTCTGGTGCTGGTGTGTCCCCGCCCCTGGAGAGTCTGGGAGAATGAGTCCCAGCGGAGGTTTGTTTAAATGCTAGAGGGACTATTTGCCCCAGACTAGCCTCTCCCGCACTAATGGATGTGTCTGGGTTATTGATAGTAGAACTGGCAGTGTGTGTGTGTGTGTGTGTGTGTGTGTGTGTGTGTGTGTGTGTGCATGGTGGTGGTGGTGGGGGGGGGGGTTGTTTAAGCTCTTTTATGCATCCATTATATTTTGGCCACATAAGCTGGCGTCCAATTGCCCTTGTAGGTGAGGGGACATGTTTGCGTGTGCATGAACACTGCTCCTCGTTAGATCGTTACGACAGAGAAGCCCAGGAAACCAGCTTCAGGTAGACAGTTGAGTTGTTTCAACACCCTTTATGACTTCACTAAATGAAACCAAAACTATGGTTTAGGGGATGAAAGCAGGAGGTCAGGACAGAAAGGCACATGATAAAGTGTGTTTGCACGGTGTCAGAGCCTCATGAAATCAATAACGAAATATAATTGATCTTCTCTAATATGGTTTCATGATTAGTACATTGTATAATTGTTTATGATTGTTAAAATGCGACTCAACTCCATAAGAAAGTTGTACTGTCTTTAAACAGCTGTTCTGATATTGTTTATCTATTTTCTTTGTCACTTTACCAGGTGTTGTTTTAATAAACTCAGTGTTTCTGAGCACTAAATAACAATCTTAGTGAGTGGGTTAGCAGCCACAGAGAAACTGAGTGAAAATGAAAAAAGCTAATTAAGAAGTTTATTACAAATCCATGTTTTTTGAAAACTTGTGCACATTTAAAATTAACCAAACACTTTTTTCCCCCACAGGTCTTCAGTGTCCTCAATGACTAACTGCTTATATTTAGAACATTTAAAATGTAGAACCAATTAAAAAAAAGAAAAAAGAGGTGGACAAGAAACACTTTTCTGAAAGATTGGAGATGAAGATGAACTGGTGACAGGTGAGGGTGTCAGGGTTGGGTAAAAGAGGATCATAAACAAAAACGTACGTCACTCCAAGCAGTGATGGGACACGGCAAACTCTCCCAAACGCGGAGTGTCGGTCCTCGAGGGCCGCTGTCCTGCATGTTTAACTCGTTATCCTGCTGCGACTGTGTCGTTGACAGAGTTGTGCAGGTTTTGATGACATGCTGATGATGACCACTAATTTGAACCCGGTGTGTTGATGCAAGTGAACATCTAAAACATGCAGGACAGCGGCCCTCTGGGAACGCCGTCCGACACCTGTGGTCTAAGGTGAGAAACCACTGTTAAGTGCACATCACCACATTCTTAAGCTTAGAGAAAAACTTTGCAACTTTTCTCAAAATGAGGTTTCATAGAATACTGGAACTTACAATAAGTTAAAAGGACTATTTATGCTTCTGGGTTGTTGGTTTTTTTTACCCTTTTCTGCTGTGTTTAAACTTCTTTTTCATATACAAGACTTAAAGCCAAAAAGTCACTGCAGTCACTCCCACATACTGTCAGAAGCTGCTTCTGAGATACCTGAAGTGTCTCATTTTTCATCCAGATGTCTCCGTTTACGTCACCATGTAAGCATTTGCATAATTCTGATCTGCAGGTAAGTTTGGCCCTTTCTCGACAAACAACGAGTGAGGGGTTAAGCAGACACACAAAACATCAGAAAGAAGCACTCTATTGCAGCCTCTCAAATGGATTTTCTTACATTTTAAATCCATACAAGTTATAACCATGTAAATGTGTATAATAAGAGATCTTAGAGTGACCAGAACGTCACTGCAAGGTAGTGTGCCAGGATGTTATGCTGCCCCCAAGTGGTTAAAAGGGCAAACAATGGTCAGTGCAAGTGCGCTGAGGTTTTATTTAACTTTTGCAGGGGAATAAATATAACAATAATAACACATAACATATATAAATGTACCTCTCTATTCTAGTGACAATTTGTCTGGTATGTCAGACCTCCAGAACATAAAGTTTACTGCATTCAGCGCTTCACGCTGTGCAGATGACAAATGATGTGCAATTGTCTGTTTATGTTTTGCATACAAAAGGACAACAAAGTTTTCTGGCATGAATTTAAAAAAAACCTGTGTGTGTCTGAATGCACAGAAGAGTAAAGCAGAAAATAATTTAGAGACAACATGTTTACTGTTTCAGTTAAAAGTCAACCTGTCCTTATGAAGATCTTCAAAGGCACATTTCTTTCAGTTGATGTTGTCAGGCTGTGTGTGCTTCTACAAGGCAACTGTGAAGGCTTTTTCTTTTCTTTTCTTTTTTTTTTTTTTCTCCTAAGCTTCACTGTGACATTTATGTTGAACAGCCTTTATCTCCCCGCCTGTGAAGTTCAGACTGCTCTCTCTGGTTTAATGGTGCTAAAAATGCAAGATAAAGAAAGCAATATGAGAGAGAGGCAGAGAGAGAGTGAGAAAGAGGGAAAGAACATTCTGTAAGTGAGAGTTTAGCCAAGAACAATGCTGTCTGCTTTCAACGGAGGAGACATTATGTCATGTGTTATGCCTGCGAAGGCGAGAAGCTGTTGTAGTCAATATCTTGCTGCGTGCCTCCAGCTTTCACTGTGGGCGAAGGACCTGAGCACTTGTGGATGCAGTCACAAGTTCCTCTCTGACGATACACATTTACATGGACCTCTCCAGCAGCAGCTCATCGTCGCTGCCGGCAAGGTTAGTTCTGTTTATGAAACCATCAATTACACATATTTAATTTAGTAAGAGAAGAAGCGCCGCCACACCGACTGAATTCAGACCAAATGTCCCCCTGAGCGCAGGATAAATAGAGCAAGGGATGAAGAACAGGAGGAGGGGGAGGAGGAGTGGGAGGAGGGAAAGCCAGAGAGAAAGAGAAAGACTTCATTAACTCTGTAGTCTATCTAATTGGAGCCCTGTTGGACCCTACAGCTAAAATCAAGTCCAAAACGAGTTGCAATGAGAAATTAACACAAAAAAAAACAAAAAAAAAACAATAGATAGGATAAAAGTGGAAGCTCTTCATGTAAAAAAACAACAACATTGCACTAAATCAAGACTTCATACGCAGTAGACCCACTTGGGACGGACCAGGTTGCATCATTGTGACACTGGTTAGAAGTGAATGATGATTTAATTCACAAAAACAATTTCTCTGATTACCTCACATGTTTTTTATTGGTAAAACAATGTGAAAAAAATTCTACTGTGGAGATGAACACATTTATTTATTTATACTTTATTGTGGAAACATCAGAAAGCAAAGTGTTGTGAACCACTCATCTAATTTTTGAGCTCTGAGAAGGTTGTCGAAGCTGCGATGGCAACGTCCACGGCCACACCAAAGTGATATGGGAATATCCACCCAGTCCCAACAAAAATAGAAATACACACGCTTCATATTCAATCGTATCAGTGGGTTTATTCAAAGTAACGTTTAAGTTACAGGACAAACTCACAAACACACCTGCTTTGCGTTCGGAATTGGTTTATTATGGTTTATTATGGGCAGCTCGGTGGCTCACAGCAAGAAGGTTCCTGGTTCGATTCCCGGCCCGGTAGGTCTTTCTGTGTTGAGTTTGCATGTTCTCCCCGTGCTTGCGTAGGTTCCCTCCGGGTACTCCGGCTTCCTCCCACAGTCCAAAAACATGCAGGGTAGGTTAATTAATAATTCTAAATTGCCCGTAGGTGTGAATGTGAGTGCGCTTGTTTCTCTGTCTTTCTATGTGGCCCTGCGATGGACTGGCGACCTGTCCAGGGTGAACTCCCCGCCTACTATGCATCGGGATAGGCTCCGACAGACCCCCATGAGACAGATTAAGCGTGTATAGATGATGGAGGGATGGCTTATTATTCACAGCGTTACGTTGATCCGTCAGCTGAGTTGAGTTCACTTCCTTCTCTGTTTCTGAGTTACCTTTAGTTGCGGCTGCGCCTGTTCTCCTGCTGGACAATGAGGTGCCAAAAAGGGCGAGGAAAAACCTAAGAGCTGCAACCGGCATCGGACCAAACCACGGCTGGTGGCATGACGATAAATCTTCTGTGTTATTCCCCCTTTTTGTGTTTTTGCTGTTGATCAGCCACCATTTAAGTTTCCCCTCTGTTTTGTTCTGGTAAGTCAGTTGTTTGAGTTTGTGTTTGTGTTTTTAATTACCAGTTTATTTTAGGTAGAGTTTTGTTTCTTTGTCCTCTTTAAAAGCTCCTTCTGTTTATGACTTTGTAGTTTGGATTTTTTTATTTTTTTTATTTTGGTGGAAATTAACTTTTTTTTTTTTTTTTTTAAGCTCAACCTGTGCCTGCCTGTCCTTGGACTGCTCGGTACCTCACAGAAGTATTTTCAATGACCATTATAGTAAATAAGGTATCAAATTTCTTCATGTGGTTTACATGTACAGAAACACATAATAGAAATATTTAAGTGTAATGATCTAAAAAGTGCACTTGTACAACTGGTACAACACGAGTACTTGCACTGAATGAGAAATTATTCCCATATAGTTGGCCAAGACATGAATTTTTGGCTAATTATATTTTCCTGATTGTGTATCAGAGCCCCACCCAAAAGTCCCAGTCATAACAAATGCGGCGTCCGAGGCGACTCTGCCTGCGATGGCATCAGTGCATCAAGTCTTTGTCTTTCATTTTTTCCGTAATCAAAACCAAAAACCAGACCGCAAATTAAAAGGAAACTGAGCTGTACAAGGAAGGCAAGCACAGAAAATAAACAAGAGAGATGTGCGAGGGAGAGCAGAGGATGTATAAGTATACAAATTGTGCGGAGGAGAGACTTGGTAGACTTGGCTGGAGCTCAAAGACGCTGAGTGACAGGAAAAAAAAAAAGAAGACAAGTCAAGTAGATGTACCATGGAACTGATTTAGGTACGTGGCAGAGCAGAGCAGAGTAGAGACAAGTGGAGTTAAACAAAGTAAAACAGTACGGAGAGAGTAAAACAAATTGAGGAGAGTACAGTAGAATGGATCTTAAGGAGCATTAGTGGGGAGTGATGTGCATCCAGAGAGTAATAAAGAGAGAGAAAGAGCTTGGAGAAGTGTAAAGCAAATATGAGAAGCGCGAAGTAGAGTAAAATCTGGAGTCGAGTAAAGCCCAGAAGAGTAGAGCAGAGTAGACTACTACAATATTTGCTTTGTGGTTTTCAGGCGTGATTACATTTCTGAGAAAAGTGCAAGTGAGGAGACAGTGAAACTGTGTTTGCTGAGCGTTAATACCGTAGATTTTGCATCAAGATGACACTGAAGGCTAAAGCAGCTTTAATGAATCACAAAGTGACACACAGAGGAGTTGAGGAATAAAGACGGACACGCCGAGTTGTACGCACAGAAACGAACCTCAGCATTAAATACAGCGATGCGTTGGACAGATCCTGGCAGGCTTTGAACGAATACTGGTGCTCGAATCATCCTGCGAGAGGCGAACTTGCTTTGCAGTCTACTCTTCCCAGCAGCCGGCTGTGAGCTGCGTCCATTCTGCTAAAATCCTCAGTCATTTTACATGTAAATACAACCAAAACCAAACTACATGGTGGCTTTTAGTCAGCGCAAAGTTTAAAAAATATAAATAAATATAATCAGACCGTACTGAGAATTAGCCAAATAAAATGCTGAGAAAGAGTAACTGGTCAAACTGACTGATAAACATCAGACGGGCGGTGTTATTAATCACTAACAACTTCCAGCCCTTTTTTATCCATTAATATTAAGTTGTTGTTTTTTTTTCTTATAATGTAAGCAGGCAAAGCTGCTGTCGCAGTTTACAACTGTACAAGTTATTTCTGATCTGGCTGAAATTCTTTACAATTACATGTGAAGTGAAATAAATGTAACCCTCCTCAGGGCAGCGTATTTTCATGTCCTGTAAAGTAAAAGTAGAAGAGAACAGCATTAAAATGACACAATGTTTCCCGAGAGGTGTGGAAATGACTTCTATGACACTAAGATTTACTGTTGCAAATTGTCTTTCTCGGTCCCGTTATGTTTTTTTCCTTCCATCACTGCTTTCTGAGTCTCTCATTTGCTTCTGCCACTATATCCTCTGCAGCTCTGTGAGCCAGCTCCATTGTTCTGCATTGTTCTTCATGCGTGACACAGGACCATGAAGTCATACGCAGCTGTTGCAGGAGATGGGAGTGCAGGGTTACAAGAAGTTTTCTGCCAGTAGTAAGTTTGGGAGACCTTGAGAGCCAGATAGCACTTCCTAAAGATGTGAATGATCCAAATGCAGGAGATGAGGGTTTTAAAACAAAAATTACCTCATCCAAAAATGCTTCACTTGCAGGTAAACAAAACAATGCCACTAGAAAGGGGTCCTCTAGAAAAAGAAAAAATAAAACCAAAAATACAGGTAGAAAAGCAAATAGCGGGGTGGAGAAACAGGCAGGTTGGAAAACAAACAGACCAGCCTGAAAGACAAGACAGTAGGCGCTTCTGTAACATTTCCATTAAGGTTTGCCTCTGATTTGACTCCACTGGCCTTTACAAACTGGCCCCAGGAAGAGAGGAAAACCCTGGGAACGGGTGTCCTGAGAGACACGAAACCGGCATTCTGGAACCAAAGTGTGAGTCCACGTCACACGCATGAAACAAGACAGAAGGGGTCAGTCTCGTTCATAGCGCTCGTAAAAAAAAACAGAAAAAAAACAAAACAAACAAAAATAGCTAAGAAGAAGATGCTGTCAGCTTTCTTTATATTATTACGGTCCTTTTAACAGGAGTGAGTGTAAACGTGCAGGAGCAACTGCACATGTGAGGCGCGTGGACGAGGTGTGTTAGTGTGTGTGTGTGTGTGTGTGTGTGTGTGTGTGTGTGTGTGTGTGTGTGTGTGTGTGTGTGTGTGTGTGAAATACGTGCTGATGTGGAAAAGTTGCTTGGGAAAGTTTGAACAGTGTAATTAGACAGATTCAGCTGTATGTACAGCATCAGTACAGTGAATAAAAAAGCATTCCTCACCATCTGGAAGGGTCCGAGTCTTCCTCACCAGCTGGAAGGGTCCGAGTCTTCCTCACCAGCTGGAAGCGTTCGGGTCTTCCTCACCAGCTGGAAGGGTCGGACCCTTCCACACCAGCTGGAAGCGTTCGGGTCTTCCTCACCAGCTGGAAGGGTCCGGGTCTTCCTCACCAGCCGTAAGCATCCGGGTCTTCCTCACCAGCTGGAAGGGTCCGGGTCTTCCTCACCACTTGGAAGGGTCTAGGTCTTCATCACTTGCTGCTTTTTCATTTGTGAGCGGGTTTTAACCCGTGCTGTTCCTCCCTGGAGTGAAGTGTGGCAACATGATCAGAAAGTTGTGAAAGTCTCACACTTCTCACTAATTTACAGAATGGGGGGATGGCCCTTGCATACATGACCAGGCTTTTCTCTTTCACACCTTGGTTGACCTTGGGAGGCAAAAAAAAGAAGTGTCAGTAAGAAAGTTTCAAATAAATGTCAGTACGTAAATATACTCACGGGGGCTGATGAGACACAGGGGCAAACAATCAGGATCATGGGAAGTCAAGAAAGAACTAAACACATGGAGAAAGCCTTTAAAAAAAACAGGAAACAGGTGACAAACACAAGATCAAAACTAAAGAACAAAATCACAAGAAAAATGACATTCAAAGTCCTACCACAAAAACCCCAACCATGACAGATGACAAATAGGGCAGCGAACAGCAGAGCAGGGAAGAAACGGCTTAATAGTACGCAGGTCCTGCTTGTGCTACCAAGAGAGCTCTGACCACTCAAGGTCTGGAAGATATCTGTGGGCATCCTGGAGGGTCTGATTCCAGGATGTTAGCAATAGATCCTTTGGTCCTGTGGTCTGTGGGGCACAGAAGGCATCAGCTCCATCAGATTACATCTGAGACTTTTGCAGATCAAACAAACACAACTTGGGTTCTTTTTATGTGTATGTTACAGAGCACTAATGTATAGTTGAGCGGAGAACAGCAGAACAGAGTACAACAGAAAAGAGATAATATTGTGGGGGGGGGGCAGATCACAGAAGAAAAAAACCCTTAAAACATAGAACAGTGAAGAATATAACAGTGAGGTGCAGAATTGAGAATATACAGTAGCATAATGGCATATATGTGAGAGAAGAACATTGCAACGCACTGTAAAGTGCAGGGGGGTCGAGGTTGACTAAACCGGAGAGAAGTGAAGCAGTGTGCATCACTGTGCAGTTTGGCAAATCCGGGACAAAGCTGTGTTATCATGGCAGAGTATACACATGTACTGCTGCACTCACTGTGCCTCGTACAGGATGTTCCGATCAATTGCTTGTGAGATCTGGCGGCAGGGTGGAGGGAGGTCCGCCTACTGCTGACTGTCAGCACGCTGCCAGCACGCTGGGGAACGATCTTCTGCACCAAACCACCACATCTGAGCTCTCACAGAGAAAATGATTAGTCTAATCTAATTCATTGCTGAGCGCAGCCTCATCTCCATCTCCAGCTCATTCACTGAGATACACACTCCTTTGCTCTACAACCTCTTCCCAGGAAAAAAAAAGGCCCCACTATTCAGTGGCATTCCTTCAGCAATCCAATTAGATTTGATTTCTATCTAATTATGGGTCTGTTAGGGGAGTAGAGTGGAGATCCATTGAGTGAACTTTACTTGGGAATTCCATTACTTCTGAGAAAGTCATTCATGTCTATAATCCGGATGGGAAAAGGTCCGTAGGAGAGGGCGAGGCTGACATTAACCCCTGTATTTCCACTGTGAAGTGGAGCAGTAACCGTTTACAGTGGGCTGTCTGTGACGTCAGCCGCGCTTCTACGCCAACAAGGATATCACGAAGGCTCTAAAACTGCAGAACCTCACACAGGAAGACATCTGTTGCACAGAAACCCACAAACAGCAAACTGTCAACCACTATCTCCCCCTGACTGTGTGACTGTGTGAGCGCGTGAGGATCTGCAGGCCGGCGACTGCAGGAACAGCAGATAAGGCCGTGTGCATCTCCCTGGAAGTGTGCACCTCCATAAATTATGACCTCCACTGACACTTCAACTCCACTGTGACTTGTTTGTTCAGTCTGCAATCAACATGGGCGCCTTACGTTTTGTGTAAAAGTAATGTAAAATGGTAACGCTTTAACATGCCAGCTTATGTTTTTATTTACAGTTTTACTTTAATTACATTATTAATTGGAATAGTTTTTCTTTAAAAAAAAAAAAAGACATTTCTTTTAATAAAGAACATATCACAACTAAAGATTTAACCATTTTGCATTTATTTACTATTGAAAACATTCCAGATACAAAATTTTGTTTGAATGCAAAATGTATAATTTTGGGTGCTGGGCTGTGGTGCATCACTAACTGGAAAACGGACCCGGTTTACTTCCCATATGACTCATGAGGAAACTGCAATAACTTCCCCATTGTTGCACATATGTAGAAGTACACGTGTTACTAATCAAATATTTACCTCCTATTTGAGGCAGGTAGGGATTTAAATGTGAAACACGTCCTTGCAGTAGTCAGTAAAGTAAAAGACTTTGGAGCATAAAGGAAGTTTCCAGACAGGGCAGAAGACGATTTGTCACTGATAAGAGCTGATATACATCCGAGACAACATGCCGTTTATGGCACCATATCTGTATCCACAAGGGAAACAATGCTTTACTAACTTTTTAATATCACAGATTTAAAAAGAAAGCACATTGTTTGTGTGAAACACCGCATGTCTTTTATCTTCTTTTAGCTCTTATTTTTTTTTTTTTTTTTTAAATCGTGCAAAATCGAGCCTTACCCCATATCGGGTGCTGTTATATTTGAGTTTATCCATTATCCACATCCATCGGCATCAATCACTCACTGCGTAACTGCTCCACACACACACACACACACACACACACGCCCAAACACAAAACTACGATGCACTTCACTGCCGACGGATGCAATATCAGTGTGGGTTTTACTAGTGTGTGTGGGGCACCGACACCCCAGCGTTCACGCTATTGATTTTGTTGTCTCACCTTAATGAGCCTTGAATCATCCATCACTGCTTTGCTGGAAGCACTCAGCCGGCCTCCATGCCTTTGAGGGCTGTATTAAGAAGGGACGGCAACTATCAGCTTACCACGAGACATATATCAATGAGAGCTTCCAGAATAGCATTTTCTTTTTTGTAGAAGGAGGTTGTAAGCAGTAATAAAAAAAAAAAAGTGGCTAAAACATCTGTTTGAGATATGTTATGTGAAGGTTTGGAATGGGATAAGTGCATTCTGACATTATTTCAAGCCCTTTAGCTGCTGACACATGACCCTGCAGGCTCTAGGCTTTAACACTTGCCTCCTTGTGTCATGAAAGTGCTTTTAGGTTGTGTTTTCACGACTGTGTGTGTGTGCAGGGAAGAGCATGTATGCTGTGCAATCCCAGGAGCGGTGATGATGGGGATGTTAGAAGGCGACTATCACTCATTACTTACACCACTCGGCGTGCGGACTGCAGCTTAAACACATCCATGTCTGTCGCGGCTCTAATCCATCCATCCATCCATCCTTTCACTCAGTCTTAGTTATGAGAGTTTCTGCCGAGTTTTTATTCTTCTCTGTGACCCAAAATGGTTTCTGACGTTGCCTCTCCGCTCTGTGTTGAAAAACCTGAAAACAGTCAGCAACGGAGGGAAGCCGCTTCTTGGTTTACATCCTCACACTGCTCAGTTGTGAATGCACTTCAGCAGATATGAGGAAGATTTGGTCAGTTAAAACTTGCAACATTATGATCCTGATTATGAGCTATAGATTGCTTTAGCAGTTAATTTGAAAATGAAGTTAGAGTCTGGTGTTTTTAGTCAAAGCCATTAAAATAAAGTGGGAGTGGAAACCCTGTTCTATTTAAAGGACGGTGATTTCTAAAGGTTTGTCCTTCACAGCCCAGCTTTTGTTGAAGTTCCTCCTGACAGGAAAAAATACAAACAAAACTGTTGGTAATGGGCTCACCTCTTAAGAGTGGATGGACCTTCTCCAAAAAGAGGAAATTAGAGAGTTTACTTTCCCAAAGACTGGTGGACCAGCAAAGATTACATCAAGATGACAGGATGGAGTCATCCTTCAGTTGACAAAGGGACATTAAAAACCACTGTCATCAGAACACTGAGCTATAGTTGTATGTGGGCCACAAAGAGAAAGCCTCTGCTCTCCGAAAAGGATTGATGAACATTGATGTTCATCTGCAGATTGCTAAAAATCACATGGTCGAGTCAGAAGGCTGATGGAAAAAATTTTGCGGATGGATGAGAAGCGTTACATTACATTCAAAGGGAACACAAGCAATAAAAGGACCTTATGTACGGCATGTGCTGACGGCAGTCAAAGTAATTACCAAATAAAGTATAATTCATCACAATAAAGTGTGAAAGTTTGTTAAAAGAACGGACAAGGTGAGTTAGGTTAGATGGGTGTAGACAAAATCATAAAAATAAAAATGTTTGATAAGTGTATCAGATTGCCAAAGGTGTTTTTCTTTCATTTTATTATTTTTACTTTTGTTCATTTGATTTTATTTTTCATGTCTATATTGTTTTTGATCATTGTTTTTCGTTCACTGCTTTTTATTTGTTTTATCCCACTGCACTTTTTCTACTGAATTTTGGGCTTATGTGACATTGTCTTTTTGGTGATTTTCCAGTTGCGTATTGATTCTTTATTCCGCATCGTTTATTCATTTATTAGTGTATTTTGTATCTTTATTTTATATCACAAATGTAGCCAATAAGTCGTTTAGTTGTGCTTAGTCGACCATGTGTTTGGAACAAAAGAATATGCGAGAGAGGGTGTAGTTCTGTTTCAGGAAATGCCAGTGGACCAAGGAAATACGACGTAGCGGGACCAAACTGGATGGAAGAACACGCCTCCAGGACTAGCCAACCATGGGAGCGGCTGGTGTGAACCACGCCCTCTCCACCTATAGCAGCACATTTGCCTTAGAAACTATGTTTTTGTATTATGTTTTGATGTATCTCACCGGAGGACTGCTCGGCGGAGATCCGTGAGCTTGTGTACATCCTGCAGAATAAACGATTCTGTTGAATTTTAATCAGATCAAGTTCCCCTATTACCTTTATTTGAACACGTGGTCAGACATTCTTTAAAACACAATCCTGACAAAGGTCACTGAAGGTGAAGGATACAATTAAAATCTAAAGAAGAAGCCAGTGCAGACGGTGTTGTGAATGTTACGAATCTACAGTCAATTTTTTAGACCAGAGCTTCAAAGATTAAGGAAAGTGATCAACATAGTGTTGATATGTTGTTTAAAACCACATGAATCCTACAGCCAAAGAAATCCTTCCTGCTCAGAGGTGAATATTCATTTGTTATTGTGAACTACTGCAAGTGCGACCGCAATTAAAGCGTGAATTGTTCACTGCGGTGACAGTATGTGGACTGGGCCACGGCAGCGTGATGTCAGCAATAAAACGATTGATGTGTGACTTTACCAACAGTTTCTAACAGAAAATGTCCATGGCAGAAAACACGTCAAGCAGCATGACCGCTCAATTGGCAAAGTGTGGTTAAAAAGTTATAGTTAAAATGTTTTATTTATAGTAATGAGCAATGAGAATTACCAATGACTCTGCCCACTCCTGTCGTGGTCTGTTTTCTCTCCTGCTCTCAGTCACGTGACCCCCCAGAATTATGTGCAAAACTGCGAGGTACATTGTCCACTTCTATCCAACAGCTATGAGACGGCAAAACACTATAAACACACCACGCAACACATGTTAAATTGCAAAACGCTCTATAGATATTTATACTGCACAACATCACACCTGCAGCGCAATATGCAATAACATTTATTTTGACATATCTTGGGTGGATTTCTATTGTTATTTCTATTCATGTTATATTTTCTGACTGAAGGTTTTTATCTATCTGTTTTAATCTATCTATCTCTTTTTGCAGAGCATCTGCCTGAATGAATGTGTGAATGCATGCTGCTTTCACATTGAATTGAATTTTCTCATTTAATCATAGACAAATTAGCACTCGTTTAAACTATATGCCACTTGTAGATTACTTTCTTTACAGTTGTATTAGTCTAAAAATGTGGGCTCAAATGCATATTCATCTGCTTTCTCTGAAGCCCTCAGGACAGGTGGTAAATCTTGACATGATGACACCACACACACTTCAGTAAAAAGCAAAGCAGAAGGTCCTGGATATGAGAGAGCTATATAACACCGCGTCCACCTGTTATTCCCTCAGGAGATCTGAACTATTTACACCTGATCCAAGTGTGGGATTTGAAGATGTGACATACGAAGGGATATATGCATTTCCGGTTTGAGGCAGAACACGCTTAGCTCTGCACATGACTGCACCCCACCATCAGTCCTAGGGTGGGCATTGTACAAATGCAGTAAAACATTTTCGATATAACCACGTCATGAGCTTTTCATGGTATTTTTTTCTCCTCTAAATTCTTGGACACACATAATTCACTCTGAGCCAAGAATGCTGAGACTCTTTATCCTGCTGCTCACAAATGTCATGAATTAAAACCCAATCTTTTTCTCTACGTCCATAACCAATCAGTTGTTGCATACAATTGTCACCAACTACTTTTTGTTTCCATAGAACAGACTACAATTGGTGCAAATGTACCCACACGTTATCGAGTTCTCTATAAAAGAATAAAACGAAATATAGACCAAGACTAGTTAGGGTTTGGTGACAAATTAGGGAGTTAATCCTATTAAACTGTGAGCGCCGCCATTGATTTGCTGGTGTCACAGAGGATAAGCTACTTGTGGAGCGGTGGGGACTAAAGTCAGGCTCCACTGCGAGGCTATCGCTCACCACACAACCAAACTGTTCATCCCAGTGCCGTGCGAGCACATCACACATCAACAGAAGCCAAACACTATAGTTTAAAGAGTGTATAAAAAGAGCATGCACATGCTGCGCTGTCATGTGACATCAGTTTGCCACAAAAACAGTTTGTGACTTTCCCGTAACATTATCAGGCGGGGTTTCATGCACCCTGAGGCTAACACACACACAAATGCCAGCACACACATAAACAAAGAACACAAACACTCACATGCACGCACACACACACACAAATGCACCAAAGGACCCAGCAGGCTTTGGGAGCCATGCCCTGACCTCTGGTTCAGTCAAAAGGGTGCTGTTCAACAGCATACAAGAGCACCACTGATCCCCCGTGCTCCTCTTGTAAATTTTGCTCTTTCTCCTCGGGAGCTCAAAAGAGTGCTGTGTTGTTTTGTGAAAGGGAGGAGGAGGAGAAGGGAGGAGCAGGGAGGCAAGAGGACAGAGGAGTGAAGCTACTGTCTGTGTGTGACCGCTAAATCACTGTGTCTGCATGAAGGCTGGGATTGTGCGTGTGTTTCTCTGCGTGTATGAGCGCGTGCATGGTGTGTGACCCTCTACAGTACATGTGCATATAAAAAGATCCAAGAACAAGGGACCTACAGTCTCAGATAAAAACATAGTCCAATGTTACAGGCCAAATAAGATTAGCTGCTCTAATGGACACACTTATTTTCATTATTCTGCATGGTTGGTACAGGGAGAGCAGGCGTGCTTCTACTAGCAGCCCCGTGGCAATGACATCCTGATAAGGAGGACTTCTTTCTATTTGCTTCTAATTTGAAAAGAAAGAAAATGCCTATTTATTCTATTATTGCATGTTTAAATGTCACCATTTCCATTTTGTGTCTATATATCCATTTTAAACATGCAACATTACCCTCTCATGTGCTCACAATATGCCGAAAAGAAAGAAAAACAACCCTTGTCTTTTGTCCAGATGGGAGTCTAGGTCTGTACTATTTAATGAGCATAAATCAATCAGTGATGTGGAGGGCGGAGCAACCCATGAACCCCTCCCTCTTTTAACTGAGCCTCTCACAGTAACAATCGCCTAAATATGTAAATGAGGTGAGAAAGCATGGAAATATACAAACCTATTAGACAATTAACTCGTCTGCTTGATTAAGCAATAAGTAATGTAATTTTAAAATATGTGTTGGTGCTCAAATTTTCTTAGTTTGTGAATTTTCACTGCAAGATTCTCCACACCCGCTTCCATGGGACATGGTTTAGTTTCTCCTTCGTTTAAAGACTCAAAAATGTCGTCTTAAACCTCTAACTAAAAGACAGTGATTCTAGACGTCATATATCCAAACCAGATGTGCTCCAGTATGGGATGCCATTGACGTAAACATATCGATATTACTTTTATATAATCCAATTCTCTCCTTTATCACCTAAGACAAAAACCACCACCTAAATCAGCTCAGTAATTGCAATGCAGATGATGATCAAGTGAGATGGAGAGGGAATGACAGTTAGGGGTATCGCCAGGTTGACGTGATTACAGCACTGTCCTCCAGGGACCCATTTCTTGATTTAGATTAAACCACGCTCGTCAAACCGAAAGCACCCGTCTTTAATGCCGTCGTATATCAGCCAGCGCATAAAAATCTGAAGTTCCATCAAGTCCATGAAAAAGTCCATGAGGGGCTGAAATGAAAAAAGACAAAATGAGGTGGAAACGACAAGACAACAGAGATCAGAGAGGAAACGTGAAATGATGTCCAGCAGCTGTGACGATATAAATAAGTAACTTTTGTTGTAAAAAACACACCTAAAAAAATTACCTCTCCAGAATCCCACAAATATCAGTTCAAAACTTTTACCAAGACTTCAACATTCGTTTATTGGGATTTGGGGGCAAATAAATAAACATAATAAATAACTGTCTCCACTAACCATAAATCATATCTAACCAGCTTTTAGGCAGAAGTTTAATGTAAACACTCAATACTCTGGACTGCAAAAGTTTGAGCATCCCCGGTTGAAACGTCGCTTAGATTTCACGTGGACCAAAAACTGAAGATTACTATTTTTATATGTTTGAAGCAAAATTTCTATCCTACATGTATTACAACATGATTTTGTAACCACGTACTCTTGCCTGAGGGATTTTGGTCAACGGTTTCAGCGAAATGCTTTCTAGGACTTCTTTGAGGTTTTTGGGCCATCTGTCATGTGCTGCTTTTTCACAGTCTATTTATAGATCCTTAAAGATGTTTGGGTCAGAGGACTGTGGGGAGCAGGGTAAAAGATTTAGCTTGCACCTCTGGACTTCAAGATCTGCAAAAAAAAAAAAAAAAATTATCCTGATGTAGAATCTCTCAAGTTTAATCTCATTGCTTTTTTAAGATGGTGTTGTATTGTAAAGGACGTGTTCTTTTGCTGCTAAATAAATAAATAATTCAATTTTCACCTTAATCCAGAGGACATACTTTAAAAACTCATCAGGTTTCATGCTCATTTGCAAACGTGTAAGGCTAAGTTTTGGGGGTGGATAGCACCAGTGAGATTTGTCAAATTACGATTTTTATGGGAATGTTTTAAACCCTGATCATTCTGTGCTGTGAACAGGAGTTCGGAATTCAATTACTCCTAGGGAGTAGGTTCCTGGATTGTCCGGCTTTTCTTGATCTTCCAACTTAAACCATTCTTGCACCTGATGACTGTGAACAGGTCATACGGCTTAACAAGCTCATCAGGGTCTGAGGGTTTTATCTTAGCCCTCCAGTGTCTTAACCCTGAACATAATCCCCCTAAAATTCTACAAAAACCAAAATAATACCACTGTATACACTTGCTGACACTGTTGAGGTGAATCTTTGATGTTAAATTCCATGCCTAGTGAAAATAAGCTCATCTTCTGCTGTTGTTCTTCATCCCCAGAGCTGCTTGCACAGGTCTGGGTTCATCGGTTATAGAAATGCAGCCCATGCCTTCCACCCATAGTAAATACATTTAGGAGTGCAACCTTGGCTACAGTAGGTGGAGTTTTTTTTTCCTAGATTTCCTGTTTGTGGCAACGAACTTTGCACATGTGAAAATGACATAGATCAGGTTCGTTAACATCAGGGTTATTGCTTGATACATACAAGGACGTTAATTCAGCATTAAACGTTGCAACTAGTGACAGACTTTGTAGAATCTCACGCTGGCTTGTTGGTAAGAATAAGGAGAACTAGGTATACAATAGGTGAGTCCTAGGGTGGACACACATCGATTAATCACAACCCTTCAGCTGGGTTTTTATTTGAGCTTCAGCTGTTGTCTGCCATGTACCAAGGTGGACCGAGGAACTGAGGAAGAAGGGAAAAATAACCTGGGCGGGTATCCTGCAGGGAGGTAATGAGCCACTGGTGCGAGGAATAATCAGCAGTAAGATCAGCACCACGCCTGCACAAATGACAGAAGGACAGACAGGTGAAAACAGCAGAGAGGGAATCTAGAAACAAGAGGACCAGGTGCAGATTTACTTTTGCTTTGTGTCTGTTCCAACTGCTGTTTAGGATTAAAAAGCAACTGCCAGGATTTGTGGAAGTGAGGAAGTCTGTGACGGAAACTCGTTGGAACTCCATTTGATCTGCTTTTTGTTTCATCCGTGTTTGTTACTTTGTTTTGATCCATATATATAAACTGGATGTAGATGGCGCCTGTGAATGGGCCCTCCACTGCCCAACTCCTTCATCGATTATTATTGATTATTTTTGCATGATTTGTGATCATATCATTTCCATTGTCATGTGGATATGTTTCTGCTGTCAGGAGTTACGATCGTGACAACACCCCTGATTCGACTGCGTCTACTAAATAGTTGGTCTCTATCAAACAAATCTTTTTCCCTGAATTAACTTTTTTTTAAGGACAGTTCTGGATGTTATGTTTCGTATTTAAATGAACTCTGTCCTGATTATGCTCGGTTTTTGGGATGTCCCGCCCCTTCGTCATGGAGGAGGTCTTGCTGTGCTGTTCATGGACAGTTTCACCTTTAAAGTGAAGCTCACTCAAACTTTCCCTTCTTTCGAATCACAAATGTTTAAGGTTTGTTCTTTTTACTAATTTTATTGTACATCGGTTTATTTCCTCCCTGGCCCTGCTGCTGCCTTTTTAAATGACATTAGTGACTTTTTAGCTTCAATAACAAAGTTAGAAAATGTCCTGATCCTTGGAGATTTTATTATCCACACTGATGGCAGCACATCTTGCCCAGCAGTGGAATTTTTAACTTTGACTGAAACTTTTAATTTTGAGCAGCATGTTCCTGGTCCCACCCACCAAAAAGGTCACATTATTGATCTAGTGTTTTTTTACTTGGCCTCAACCTTTGTGTTGAGGATGTCCACATGAGTGATCATAGCTCACTCCTCATCCTGTGCCTTCTGAGTTTAGGTCACAGAGGTGCATCATCGCAGAGAATACTGGACTGGATTCTCTGACATGTTTGATCATAACTTTTTTCTGGAATGTCATGATGTGGACACCCTTATTCATTGTTTTAACAGTCACTGTGAGTCCATTCTGGATCTGGATCAGTGTCTGTGGTAATCTAATAAATTTGAGCTCCGTAGGTTGCATCTCAGGGAACTTGTGTCCACACTAAATGATGAGATAAAGAAATGCTAGATTGGACTATTTTCACAAGTTAATTGTTTTAAACAAGAAAACTCCCCAAGTGTTGTTTGGCACCATCAACTCTATTGTATGTCCTGCTGCTCCTCTTACACATGTGTTCTGCACAGCTGACAGTAATGAATTTTTAAAGTTTTTTTTTATGGCAAAATTCTGGACATTAAGGACAAAATTTCAATGCCTTCATCTTATAATCTTGTCATGGCACCTGTAAGTGGTCCTCTTTTAATCCAATAAGTCAGGTTGATATTTCAGCTCTGTTAACCAGAATGAAACCTTCATTCTGCCCATCAGATGCTCTACCTCGTACAGTACACTCATTTTAAAAGTATTTGAAGTTATAGGGTTACTATATAAAACTTGTTTCCACCTTAGAAAAGTTAGATTTTTTTAAATACATTTTACAGTCTGGCAAGCATCATTCTACTGAAACAGCTCTACTTAAAATGTCTGTTGACATTATTATGTCTGCAGACTCTGGGAATTTCACTGTCCTAGTCTTGTTAGATCCTCTGCATTTGATACTGTCAATCATCACATCATGTTAACAAGACTGCGTGACCTGGTTGGAATGTCAGGTCCTGTTCTAGTGTGGTTCGCTTCCTAGTAGGAGTTTTAGTGTCTTGGCAAACCAGCTCCTGTCTGACAATGCCAACGGATGTGCGGAGTACCGCAGGGCTCAGTTTTGGGCCCGGTTTTGTTCCTTTTATATCTTCTTTCCTTAGCAAAGTTAATCCAGGAGTATGATGGTGTCTCTTACCACCTGTTTGCGGATGATATCCAACTGTATTTTTCTTTTAAAGCCACTGAGAGCCAGAAATTGAACTGTTTATTGAACTGTCTTGTGCAATGGATAGGTGCCAACTCGGTGTAGCTAAATTCAGATAAAACTGAAGTGCCGGTGATCACCACTGATGATCCCTCAGAAATCTTGGCGTGATCTTTGATAAGAAAATATCATTAGAGCATCATTGTAAAAAGCTGCAAAGACATTGTTTCTTTCACTTGAGAAATATCTCTAAACCCAGGAGAATTCTATCTAAAGCTGATCTGTAGCTGGTTAACCATACCTCTGTGTCTTCTCGTTTAGATTATTGTAACAGTTTGTTTTCTTATCTGAATAAAAAAGATCTGTCCTGTCTGCAGAAGGTTGAAAACTCTGCTGTGAGGTTGTTGTCTGACAGTCATGTTACTCCGATTCTCAAAGCTCTTCATTGACTCCCAGTCACGTTTCGGATTAATTACAAAAATCCTGGCCCTGACCTTCATAGCCTTGTATGGTCAAACTCCATCCTACATCAGAGACTTGTTATGTCCCTACACCCCCCCTCAGATGCTGATGCCAAAGGACTAGAACCTACTGATGGTCCCTCGTACCCATTCCAGGACCCGAGGAGAATCGCTCTTTCCAGGTTGTTGCTCCAAGGCTCTGGAATGAGCTGCTTTTAAGAGTAATCTGAAAATCCACTTATTCTTCCAAGCATTTTAACTACAGCAGATTAGGGTTGTTTTATGCCCATTACGCTATATTTAAATTTTTTGTCTTATTCTTTCTGAGAATTTAATTTTCAGAGATTTCCATTTATTTTTATTGTTTTTGCAGTTTGTTGTAATTGTATTTTATTGTTAAGATGCTATATAAATCAACGTTTACTTACTTACTTATATCATAATTTGTGCAACCTTACATGTTATTATGTACGTCGGATGGAGATGGGCTTATGAGTCGGGCCACTTTTCTCACAGCTCTGCATACCGTTCGCTTTCTAATGGAATACAATAGGTCATGTTCAGTATCCTCGGCATTATTAAGAAAACAGAGATTTGCATATAAATAATGTCTAATAAAATTAATAACCCAAGGGAATGTGTGGGAAGTATGGATATACTGTAGTGATATTTGTGATGCATGGAGGGATAACTGTAATTAATAAATTGTAGGGATAAATGTAATTAATCCTTCTATTCAAATCAATGTACTTTCGATATGTTGTTCAGTCTAGAATTTGCGTTAATTTAACTAATTAAAACTGATCTCAGCTTCATGAAGGGGAGAAGCCAGACAGTAACTCGGGGTATGTTGAAGAGAACCTGCTCGTGATTAGGTTTATTTCACAGAGTCAGTTACCGTGGTAACAGACTCCAAGTATGCGTTACCTCAGTTTCTGAAACTTGCTCGAGGTTCAGTAACTTCACTTTGTGAAAAGTAACGGCATATATGACATCCTAAAAGTTATAATAATTTGAGAACTTATTAAAATAATCCTCTATAAAATGTTGTGGTAGAGAAGGGAAAAAAAGGAAACAACTGTGGACCAATAAATAATATTAATAATAATAATAACAAAAGACTTAATATCAACCGCTCACTAGAGAGATACAGGTGTGCTGATAAAATGGCATAGACTTTTATCATTTGAAGAATTTCTATATGTTATTTGCAATACCACCTTAATTGTAAATTACTTTGCATCAAGTAGATTTTTCAGAAAACATTTAAATGATCACATTTCCGTGGTTCAGTGGAAGAAACAGGCAGGGATCTTTCAACTGCTTTACACCAAAACACTCATAAACCTCATTTTCTTCAATTGGAATCAGGTCTGTGACAGTCACATCTTTAGTTCACACCCAAATATCTTTTCTTTCATCCAATGGATTTTTATCTCTGATTTGGATAAAAACTCTGAAAATGCACATCTCTTTTCTGTTTCCTGTTTGTCATGAATACTTTTCAAATTTAGCCACCATATTGAGAATTTAAATCAAATCACAAAATATTAAAACTAACCGTAAACAAAGTTTTTCTATTAATTATTTTATTAATCAGTAATTATTGCCATTAATGGAATTTTGTTTCCTTTATTCACAGCGTTAAAACATTTCTAAATTCCAAATTTCTAAACTGTGCATAATCCACACACTGCGAAGCGGAGAGTTTTTCCTGGAACTCATTTAAGAGATTCCACCTCTGCTGCCTTTGATTTGATGTAAACTGATAGTGACACAGAACCCGTGACAGAGACACAACGCAGAAGGAGAAAGTTGACTGATAGCACAACAGGCAGTGTGATTTCCCTCAGGGGAAGCCTGTGCAGGGGAAAACTTTATGGAAGAGATGGATGATGATAACATGAAAATGTTATCATCAGCACAACAACAGACTGCCTCGCTGCACTCTGTAAAAGCAATTCCTGTACAATAATTGAGAATAATGTAGTGAGATAGTGATTGTAAGGTGCACAGTTTTAATTTGTACCAATATAAAAGCTTTGGCAGGCATATGAAACATATGAACATATGAAACAATTGCAGTCTGGAATGAATGTTAGATGCGTTTCTTTCTAGCATCAATGCATCTGGCCTTTTCTGTGAGCGGTATGTTGGACATGTCCACTGCATTTCCATTCTACTCCACTGGAATCACCCTTTTAAAATTAAATTTTGTGTAGTGTTGTCAAATGAAGGCTACGTTCTTAATACCTCGAATAGATATGGCGCCTCTGGAGCTGGTTCAGACATTTGTACCTTCTAACTGATGCATTTCAGTTACACGTTCCAGTTCACTGAACTATTTAGGAAGTAGTTGGTGCACATCTCTGCCTTGCCAACCAATGCACAACTGCACAACCTTCCACGCATTCAAAAAAAAAAAAAAAATCCCACCACATCAACAGCGTTCACCTGTTGGTTCCAACTCTAAGGATCTGGACTGGGGATTATGTTGCTGATCATCAGCCCAGATGTCAAAACTTTATCACAAAGAAAGCGTTTATTGTCTTCAGTGCAGCAGATGACAGGAACTGTCTATATGAACCGTCTGAGCTGTCATCTCCGGAATAGGCCAGCTTTCTTTTCCAAACAATTGAGAAGGTACATTCTTAGTATTAGAGATGGTGGGAAGCATCCCGGCACGGGAACCAGAGGTAAACAAAGCGTTTATGTGTTTTTGAGTGGCAGCAAGCTTGGCAGCTGTGCATTAGTTGGAAGGGCATAGATGGGAAGCGATTGGGTCCTTTAATTGAACTGGAAGGGGGGGGGGGGGGGGGGGGGGGGGGGGGGGGGGGTGTCACATTTCCTGAAAGTCCATGTACTCCAAATGAAAAGATAATGATTCAAATCCTAAAAAGTGATTTCATCACTGGGAATATGAATGTATCAAATGAAATAATTTAAAAATCTTTTGTATTAATAGACGTGGTGGCTTATTCGGTATCTTTAACTTAATGTTATAATCATCACAGAGTGAGCATATTGAGCTGAAGGAAGGACATCGGATTTTGTTGTTGTAGGCTATCTTAAAAATCTAAATTAATTAACAACAAAACAAATTAATTCTGCATCTGTAACTTTTTTTATTAATTAATAAAAAAAGTTTTATTAATTTAGAAAATTCCCGAAAGAGTTAATTTGAAATGTAAAAATTGTGTCGTTCTCCCTGGCTTTTTTCTCTATATTGCATTTTTATTGCTCTTTTAACAACAACAACAACAACAACAAAATGTTTTAAAAAGTGTCAGCGGATTGATAAAATGACAAAGTGTTTTTTTGTTTGTTTGTTTTCAGGCCTGACAGGCTACATGCACACCAACACAAGAATGATGACTACCATCCACGGTCACTGTAACAGCCATGAATTGTGTTTTATTGGCTGCTCTTTGGCAGATATATGACTCTCCTGCCTCTTTGTATGTATTATGTATCTGACAAGATTTGAAACGTGTAAATAAGGAGGGGGGGGGGGCACTGACCACAGAACATTTTTCTAAACTCCCCATCCATGACCTGAGGCACTCATCGGTACAAGAAAGAAAAAAAAAACCCATATGAAACCTTTTAAAATAAGACAGAGCAAGACATTTTCAAATCAATATGTGCCCCTCTGTCTCTCTGTCTCTCTATTTTTTTTCCCCCTTGTCTTGAGCGGTGCTTGATGACCCAGGCCATTAAAGCAGACTGGGAGGCACATCTGCGGCATGCCCGACATGCTGAGCGGCATGAACAATGCCGGGGCTGATTGTAAGAGCCTGTATGCTCCTGGGGGGGTTAATAAAGGGGATTGTTCTGTGTTGTACTTTCTTTTTACTCATTTATGTTCAGCAAGGTGGAGGTCAGATGCAGAGTCCCTAAAGCCATGAAGCAGTGTGAGTGTTTTTGGCAGGATGAAGCTCAGTGGCCTTGACCACAGAACACAAGGAGCGGTGTGAATACGCACTCTCTGCTTCACTGACTGAATCCATCATTGACAGCCCGTGCGGCTGCCGTCTAAGAACTGTTAAAAATACAGTGTGGCCCAGTATCTGCATTCGCGCCCATGTGTAAATGCACCTCAATAAATAATTACGCATGCACAACATAAATGTTAAAGTGGGTGTTTTACAGCAGACGTTGAAATGGGTCCATACCTCCCTGCACTTCATAGTAATCTGAAGTTACATCAGTCAACCCCGCAGCGTGGAAAACAGACGACCGTTACTGTGATAAACCCACACATGAATAAACATCTGGCTGCATAGGCAGTGTTGTAGACGCTTCCAGTCGGTCAGAGAGCACCATACCACCAGTATCCAGCCAGTTCATTCATTTTGCTTGCTTGGCTGAGAAAGCTGGCTAATGACATGACAGAGGAGCTGTATGCAAATAGCTAACATCTGTCATGCTGCCAGCTCCACTCCATATATTTATTTGCTGATCCTACTTAATATTTCTGCATATTACTGACTGTTCGTTGGAGGTGGACAGTGATGCATGTTCCTGCATGGTGATGTACAAAAAAAAGCAATCTCCCACAATCCTTATATCCACTCTGGCTTCTTCTTCTGCTAAATGCATATTTTGTGCTGGCTTTGCAGCCCCGCTGAAGGTCACCGGAAGGTAAGTTCCCTTTATTGTGGAAATAGGAGAAACACATTTGCTGGACTTAATGTGTGCTGCATTTATCACCGACACAATGAGCGATGCTAGATAATACATCTCGTACAATGTGGGGGGATTGCATTGCGTGGAGGTGTGATGGGTGCATCTAGGTGCTATCTGTGGGGGTTATTTGGGTTTATCTTGCATCACTGTGACAAAGAGGCTCTGAATATCCAAGGTGCCCGCTGAGTAAGTTTAAAATCATTTCACCAAGTAAAATTAATATTTTTATACACTGTAACTTTAATTATCCACATCCCTCCTTCTTATCTTAAAAATAGGAGCTGCTCGGATAAAAACCCTCCTGAGACAAGTTATTTGGCATTCAACTGTCAGTACCCCATCGACTTACATAGCTGTCTTTCCTGGTTCCTCTTTTTTTTTTCCTCACGTGGGGGTGGGGTCAACCGTCGACATGGCTGTTTTTTCCTCCCCTGCCTCTGATCCAGTGTCAGCCTTCAGAAGTGATCCCTCACCGACACAGGGCTGTCTCAGGTGCCCCCAGCGCTGATTGGCACGCGTTGGAAGTGGAGAACTGCTTTGGCCTGACGTTCAGTCAGCCTGTCTGCTCGCTGACACATCAGACAGATAGTTCACTGAGGGCCAATGACAGCTCGTTATTGCTCGAGATGATAGGAGCTCACCATAGGGATTTTTATCAAAGCGGGAGTGTTTGTGTTTGTGTGTGTGTGTGTGTGTGTGTGTGTGTGTGTGCGTGTGTGTGTGTGTGTGTGTGTGTCTGCTTACATACACCAAAGCATTAGATGAGAGGTGAAGACTCAGGGGTATGATAAGCTGTTAGCAGTTTTTTAACCAGAAACGGGAAGAATCGGTTGGTACGTGGAGCTCGAAGGAACACAGAAAGCACAAAAATCGTAGCCGCTTTTGGCAAACCTTATCCAAGCATGTCCGTATAACTTTCTATCGCTGTTAAAATGCTAACAAAATTTAGTTTTATTGGAAACCTCTGATGTTATCTCATCTCTTTCATGGCTCTGGTTTAAGATGACTTACTGTCTGCTGCTTAACCAGGAGAGAAGAATAAAACCTCGTTTCAAGGACTGGAAGCTGCAATTACAAATTATTAGATATTATTAGATTATATTACATCAGTTCAAAAGATGTTGGGAGACTGCAAAGAACTGGTAGAGTATGTGGTTTAGCATTGTCTTGCTGACAGATGCAAGGCCTTCCCTGCAAAAGACAATGTCTAGTTCGGAGCACATGTTGCTGCAAAACCACATATACCCCTGAGCACTAATGTTTTCCTTTTCAGATGTACAAGCTGCCTAGTTCACAGGCACTAATGCCCCCCCCCCCCCCCCCCCCCCCCCCCCCGCACTCTTAGAGATGCAGGATTTCGAGCTGAGCGTTTACATCGAGCAGTATTTCCCTGTATTTCTTTAGTCCAGACAAGGCCGTGTTCAGAGTTTCCACGACCAGTTTCAGATTTCTATTTCTCTGACCACATGACAGTCCTCAGCCAGTTTTTTTGAAGACTTTTGTCCCAGTCAGTGCTGGATTTTATAGATCACGTTCACATACAGCTTCTCCTTCGCATCCTTGAGCTTTATTCTGCCTTGCAGGCGGGAAAGTAAAACGGGTTCTCAGACAGTGATTTCCACCTGCTATCTTATCTTCTGTACGAGGCCGTCTCTCTAAAATGCGCTTCATCTACCCCGTCATGTTGCTGACCTGTTGCCAATTAAGACGATCAAGTAAACGCTATTCCTCCAGTTGTTTCTCCACTTTTCAATCCTTTGTTGACCATGCTCCAACGTATTTGCAATCTGTTGCTGCCATCAAATTAGAAATAAGCAAATATATGACATTAAATGATAAAATATCTCACTTTGCTTCTATGGTTTGTGAAAAAAAAATTGGTTATTCATATAACATTACATTACATAACATACATTCTATATTACACAGCATTCCACATGTTTTGGAGGTTGTATAAGACAGCTTGAAATGTGTGCAAAGTAACCTGATAACTAGATTTGGGAGACAGGAGCGATGACCTACATGTACATTTTCTGGTTTTGTGCATGCACCAAGGTGTGCAGTGGGTCATTCTTGTCATCTTCGTAATCATGTCATAAAACAGCAGATCTGGGCCACAATCAACCCTTTTACCAGGAAAGCTGAGGCAAAAATAAGCTTCTATGCAGACAGTGAGGGCTATTGATCTGAGCAATGTA
The DNA here is from genome assembly GCA_014839995.1 of Xenentodon cancila. Lineage (NCBI taxonomy): Eukaryota > Metazoa > Chordata > Actinopteri > Beloniformes > Belonidae > Xenentodon > Xenentodon cancila. The sequence continues at coordinate 20,380,684 of CM026217.1, forward strand.
ATCCAAAATGACTTCTGTGTTATTATTTCTCTCGTACTCTGTGACCTAGATAGAAAATGTGTGTGTGTGTGTTTGTCTTAGGGTATGATGCGCCTCTTTTTATAGCTGACCTCAGTTATGCAACGTAGGTTATTCAACATGCAGGGCCAATGGGAGGGTTACACCCTGGAGAGAGTGTTTGTCTGTGCGTGTAGGTGTGTGTATGTGGCTGCTTGTTTTTATAATTTTGTGATAAGTAGTGTGTATGTGAATCAAGATTTCTTTATGCATGTATCACCTGTTAGAGAATCTTTTTCACCTGGGATAAAACGTGCTGATCAACATTGGGCTGTGGAGGAGGTTTTGATTGATGCTCGGCCTAAACATGAGATGAATACAGTGCATCAACAAAAGGAGTGCCGGTGAAGCCCGCTGTTAGACTGACAGCGCAGTGTGATAGTGAACAGTCTCCCCGTGGACAAGCCAATTTGTTTCTCTAATAACTTTTGCTGCTTCCTGCCCAGCCAGACTGAAGCTCGGTCACAGCGATGACTGAAACTGTGCGAGAGACGTACTGGAATTTTAAAGTAAGTTTATCCCAGTCTGATTGCATCTCATTTTCATAAATATACGTCAGTTCACTTGCCAATTCCATCTTCAAAATGCTGGTTTTATCTCCAGTCAGATCTTCGAAGTGTTGACATTGCTGTTTTGAAACACTGTGTCTGCTCGGTCTTTCGTGGGAAACTTAAGAGACCCGAAAGAAGAAGTGTGTGTTATGTTATGAGTCTGTCTGGAGTGCTGTGGCAACTTTTGTATGAGAAACACAAAAGTAGCTTATTCGAATGCTTTACCGTTGAGGACATTTACACTTTCAGTTTAATTCTGAGGTTTTACATATCAAATCTAAAGTTGAACCACAGAGTGTCAATTGCTTTTCATGACCTCACTGAACTCCTCCTATAACAGAGTTTCTGCCTCAGCAACCACCAAGGCTGCAGCCTGCTTGGCCTGCAGGCCTGCAGTCAACAGGCTGACTAAGCTCTGTAGGACTCCTTCAGCTCGTCTGCGGTTTCACCACCAGGTTTGTGGGTCACTGCTGCGTCAGCTATCTTTAACTTTGGAGCCACAACTCCAATCGACAGCCGTAACAGTGAAGGCGCAGAAGAAGTCCCATTCAGACTCAACGTGCCTCTGCTCCCCCTAAAACCAGTTGAAGGTTTGTCCATGGAAGATCAAAGTTGAAGATGGATGGATGGATGGATGGATGGATGGATGGATGGATGGATGGATGGATGGATGGATGGATGGATTTTGTTTGTTTGTTTATTTTCTTGGACTTTTGGGATGCATTGTACTCTAAAGTCACATTTACCCATAGGGCCAATCTCAGTGCCAACTCTAGTACCACATGCGGGACCACATTACAGTCGTACCTGTAATCAGAGCGGCGGAGTCCGTTGCGGGTGGTGCACATCTTCATTTGTGGATTTCATCACATAGAACTTGTGTCCACAACAACATGCTTGGCATTCTCCAGGAAATGGCACTGTCAATCATGGAGAAATCACAGCTTTGTCTTAATATAATTCTGATGTCTCATATTTCACGTAAACAAACAAAAGTCAGTGGACAGAGCTGGTTTCAGCTGTACTCGTCAGATTCATTGCAGCTGAAGTTTCTCGGCTGGGAAATGACTCCTAATTATGCCTTAATTTTGTTTTATGTCTTTTCTTGTTTTGTTGTGCACAGTTTCAGTCACAGTGAGACTAGACCTCCACATGTGTAGGTGTGTGTTCATGTAGGGCTGTGAAGCTCATCACTATTCATCTGGCAGAAATGGGCATTTTTGAGAATGGGCTGTGGTCTGGCTGTGAAAGTAAGATAACATGGATATTGCAGCATTTTAAAAAACATTGAAAGAGGGGCAAATCTTAAAGCATTTGACCTTTTGGCCCTTTGAGGAAAATACATAAGTATGTAATTTAAAAGTGTTAAAAAAGATTGCATGTTTTTTCAGAGGTAAAACCACTTGCAAACCCATTTTGAGAGTTTCTCCATGCCCAGATAAGGAGACTTTGAAGAAGCAATTTCATGTGATGTTAGTCCAAATCCATTCCACTGAAGCCTTTAAGTCAGGGTTAAAATCTTGCTGCTGTGTAGAGTTTGTGTCTTACTGATCGGCTACAGCCGGTGCCTCTGAAGATGCCACTATTCTCCAAATAAAGGAGCACTGTAGCACACTTTAGCCTCATGCAAATCAAAGGTCAGGGTGGTAAATAGTAACCAGACAGGTTTGAGTTAAATGGTAAGCTCTGTGAAGGGAGTATGAGGCTTGTGTGGTATTTCAAAGTATAATCTTTAAAGGCAGAAAGTGAAAGGCTATACAAAGAAGAATCTAGGCCCAACCAATGAGCTGCAAACAAATAAGAAAGCATAGCAGATGAGAAGACAAACCAGACTGAAACATTTTCAGAAGAAGTCAAGCACACTGCAGGGTTAGGGTTAGGGTAGGTAATACAAAGCACCCTTCACTGTTTTTATTGGACTTAAGAGGGCAAGAGGCAAACACGTTCGCAGGTTGCTGGTCAGGTGTGTTTTCATACAGAGTCATCACATCCTAACATCCAAACCTAAACCCTATTTTTGTGTTTTGGCTCACAATGTTTCCAACATGTCACGTGACCCATTGGTTTCTGAAGACCGGTTCTGAAGCCTGTTTGCCTTCATACAGAGCGCAGCTATGTTGCTCTGACGAAATATACTGTCAGACTTTCACAGTTACTTTACAGTGGTTCAGCGGTTTGACACGTCGACTGACGGTGAAATACAAAATGACCATCGGGTTTATCCGACGCTGGGTTTGGTGGATGGTTGCTATATAGTGTCCTGGTGTGGTGCAAAAAAAAAATCACATATGAGATTTACATATTGCTCAAAAGTATTACGTTGAAGGTACCAGTTAATTTGACATGGCTAGTTTCATTTTCTTTCTATTTTATTTACTTATTTATACTTTCAGTTATTGTTTTTAACAACATTTCAAAGTATCGTCTTATTTACAAGAGTCAGTATTTAATACTTTTGTGGGTTTCAGGTTATTTGAGTGACCACCGTGAGTCTGTCTTTCTATAATGAAACCAAGAAACCAATGAAACCATCTGTACACGCTACCAGTGAACCACATTACACGTTATTATTTTCCTCCTTTTTAGCCTCTTAGGTTTTTTGTTGTTTTTTTTTAGCCTGTTTTACATAATGGCATATTGAAAAATTATATTTGTTATTTTTTGCCTGAGGTTGTATTTGCTTAAAATTAAGTCCCAATATGATTAAAATATTTATTAATGCTACTACTACTACTACACCCACACACACACACACACACACACACACACACACACACACACACACACACACATATATATATATATATATATATATATATATATATACACTCAAATGTGATCAATTTCTTCATATATTCCTCACTGGAGTTTTTAATATTCAAAGTATATTTTTCATTGAGAGAAGGTACACATGCACTGATTCTTTTCAAATCCACTTTTTTTCCTGACATTTGCCTCTCTGCCTTCTTTCTTTTTCATCTCTATCAGCTTTCTCTTGTTTTTCTTACTGATGACAGGACACAAATAGGGAAGGAAAAAAAAAAGCTGTGAAGGGAGGTGAAGCGTGCGAAACTCAGCTGCTACAAACAAGGATTGCAGAGCAGTTGCACAAGAAACAAACATCAACAGCCCACAACATCAACAGGCCACAACAGCTGCAGTTACACTCATAGATCATCATCTGCGGCCAATGAAGTAGCGGCAGCAGTATGGGAGCTTCCATATTACATTTACTTGAGTTTACTCTCTTAAAAGAGAAAGATGATGGGGAGAAAATTAAAACCAAGCACAGGTTGCAAATGTTATTTGTTATGTATTTGCTTACAAGTGGTTGAGAGGTTAGAGCACTTGTGTAGGACAGCGAGAGGCAGTTTTCTGCAGACCTGAATTCCAGCACATCTGCCTCGAGAAGGAAAACAGTAAACCTGATGAACTCATGTTATCTAACTCTTTGTAGAACAAACACACACACACACACACGCACACACACAGTCTATCTTTATATCTGTCTATGTCTGTCTCTTCCTAAAAAAACGAACTACTTCTAATAAGAATCTATTCATCAGTTCAACACTATCCTTGATATCTTTCTGCAGCTGGAGATCATGGCGCTCTGGATGAGGTTAAAACTCCAGCACTGCTGTCAATGATGTTGTCATCCACAGCAGCACAGGTTTCAATAAGGATTCAGCTATAAGATGTTCTAAAGATGTAAAACAGTACGTTTTCATTTGGTGGTGCACAGACTGCACTCCAGTGTGAGGCTTTTGAAAACAAGGTACATTTTGAGTCCTCAACTCAATCTAGATGTTGTTATTGTTGTTACAGGAAATAAATGCACACAACACTACCCCAGAGCACATGTATGTATGTGCATGTTTTTTAGGTGCCCTCGTCTTTTATTTGTGCAGCCAAAACACTGGAGTTCAGTAATTGGACGGACATATGTAACACAACCCAAGCCACGTTTGCCTCACCACCCCCACGTGCCCTCAGGCAAGGTCTGAGCATGGATTAGTGCAAACTGTCTGCAGAACTCTGCACTCATCGGTGGCGCAGGGGCTTTTTATGTGAAATCCAATCGTTTCAGGGTCAAGTGATCTCTGACAGCATGTCTGGATGGATGACTCAAGCGGCGGTTCGGGAACAAGGAAGAAGAACATGGCATTACAGTCCTGAAACAAACAATATAAGTGCATATCCTTCAACAAAGCAGACAGCTGAAGTACACAAACAAAAAACAACAGTTTTTTTCTCTCTTCTTTAATGTCTTAGTATATTATGCAACAGATTGAAACTCAGAGTAAATCTGCAGAATTGACCCCCCCCCCCCCCAAAAAAAAAAAAAAAATATCAAAGTTGATGTCTGTCCCTCTGCAGGGTCAATGAAGTTCTGCAGATCCTGTTGCAGCTCACGCATAAGGTCTTAACATTTTACTTTTATTGCTGTCATGTTTAATCAGCTCCCTTGAGAATTGGGTCACCCCCTGCTTCTCTGTCTCTTATTTCTGAATCTTCACTCTTCACTCAGTACTCCATCGCTTTCCCTGGCACAGGGAGGTCTTTGCTAAGACGTAAACCGTAGTCTTAATTACACAGTTCCTCAATGGGCATCTGCTCTGTTATCCGTGTCACTGCATCTCAGTCACATTCGGATCATTTGACACAACTACCCATGCATCAATCAATGTATGATCATCCACATACAAAATTGCTCCGAGGAGGAGCAATGGAAGCCACAAAAATTGGAAGTAAAGATTGATTGTTAATAGTTTTATGACACATTATAAAAAAAGCAATTGATCAATAAGCGCAATGCTGGAACGGCACTTCCATGGATTCCTGGAGGGCTGAGGATAATTTGTGGTCCTTACAAGCACGGAGGATGCGGCTTAATTGTGAGACTGGTGAGAGGAATGGGCAGATTTCTCCGCCATGCAGAAATGATTAACGCTGCAGTTAGGCTGTGCCACAAACATAACAGCCGCAGTAAACGTCTGAACCAATATGACGGATTTTGCTGGTGCATGTGCGTGCGCATGTGTACAATTACGGCTGTCTTGCATGTAAATGGTGCAGATAAGAAGCGTTTTCAAGATGTGTAATTTTGTGTCTAGGAATATTTTATCGCAGAAAAGCAAGAACTTATCTGATTTTCCTTAAGGTCATTTGTATCTGCTATGCATAAAAGGATCAACACAATAAAAACACACACTTTTTCATGAATGTCATTTATTTTTATTTTTTTAACAAATTATTGCACACTGTTGGTTAGTCCCGAAACTGTCCCAGAAGAGGCCAAATCATGCGACCATCTGCAACATCCCATCTGGGAGAGTCTGTCATAAATCTTGCCACATATACGCATTCTCTAAACATAGTCTACTTTGCCAAGGAGGTCGGTTGCCAAGACGAGGGAAAACATTTGCTCAGTTTTCACAGCTAATTGTAAAACATCATCATTAGGAGAAGAGCAGCATGCCAAAGCAGTCAAATCAGCATCAGACGAGAAGCAGAACTTGCCAGACGGACTGTGAAGCAGTCCACAGAGCTCTGCAGGTTAACTTGTCCTCATGAGTTAATCATTTTTGCTCTTGAATTGGTGCCCAATTTTCTGCACAACATGAACTGTAGTTAGGCCACAGGTTGTTGTGGCTACTGGTCTAACTCAGTCCACACTTTGCAGAAAATTATGAGTTGATAAGCATTTGTGTTTTCCTCCTCCGATCCTTCTCTTTTATGCTTTTTTTGGGCACCTCGTTCATGTGTTAGAAGTAGGCAGGCAATGCCCATGGAGAGGCGGGAAAAGTAAAAAACAGCCTCTGAGTTGCATCAGCCTCGAAAACATCAAACCCCTAGCAATCTCCTTAAGGTTTGTGCGCTGCGGTGACATTACGAATCAGTGTGGCACTGGATAAAATCCTCTGTGATGAAGTTAACATTTATCCAGAGGAGGGCGTGTGGACATCCGGTGACCTCAGAAACTAACTTGCCTGATGGACAGTTATGAGAGTTTTATGTTTATGTCAGTGTTTTACATGAGCAGGCATTTAATTTGCTTTTCTTTTTATTTATTCTGTATTTTTTTACACCAGCACCAAAAAAAAAAAAAAAAAATCACCTTAAAGCACTTTTAATAATAAGAAAGCAAAATCAATGCAGTCTATTTAAGTACAAACTATTTTAATCTAATTAACTGTAATTGATTAAAAATCCAAATCATTCCAATTGAATCCAACTTTGAAAATTCATGTATTAACAATTCATAGGAACTTACTTATCTGACATAGAAAATTGGGTTAATTTTAAAATGTACACTGAGTAATTTTAACATCTGATTTTATCCAAAGCAAGTTACAGGTACGGGACAACAGTTACATCAGAAACTGTGATCAATGCACTGAGTACTAAATCTATTTCAATATAATGACAATGTGTTTATATTTATAATGGCAGAATAATAAAACATAAAGTAGTAATAGTAATAGTAATAGTAACATTATTAGTAATAGTAATGGTAATAGTAACAGTAATAGTAATAGTAACAGTAATAGTAATAGTAACAGTAATAGTAATACTCATAGTAATAGAAATAGTAACATTATTAGTAATAGTAATAGTAATAGTAATGGTAATGGTAATAGTAATAGTAATAGTAATGTAATAGTAATCGTAACAGTAACAGTAACAGTAATAGTAACAGTAATAGTAACAGTAATAGTAATAGTAATAGTAATGTAATAGTAATCATAACAGTAACAGTAATAGTAATGGTAACAGTAATAGTAACAGTAACAGTAACAGTAATTATAATGGTAATAGTAATAGTAACAGTAACAGTAATAGTAATAGTTATAGTAACAGTAATAGTAATGGTAATAGTTATAGTAATAGTAACATTATTAGTAATAGTAATAGTAATAGTAATGGTAATAGTAATAGTAATGTAATAGTAATCGTAATAGTAACAGTAATAGTAACAGTAATAGTAATAGTAATAGTAATAGTAATAGTAATAGTAATGTAATAGTAATCATAACAGTAACAGTAACAGTAACAGTAACAGTAATAGTAATAGTAATAGTAATAGTAACAGTAATAGTAACAGTAATAGTAATGGTAATAGTAATCGTAACAGTAATAGTAATAGTAATAGTAATAGTAATGGTAATAGTAATAGTAATAGTAATAGTAATGGTAATAGTAACAGTAATAGTAATGGTAATAGTAACAGTAATAGTAACAGTAATAGTAACAGTAATGGTAATAGTAATAGTAATGGTAATAATAACAGTAATAGTAATAGTAATAGTAATGGTAATAGTAACAGTAATAGTAATAGTAATGGTAATAATAACAGTAATAGTAATGGTAATAGTAATAGTAATGGTAATAGTAATAGTAATAGTAATAGTAAAAGTAATAGTAATGGTAATGGTAATGGTAATGGTAATAGTAACATTAATAGTAATAGTAATAGTAATAGTAATAGTAATAGTAATAGTAATGGTAATAGTAATGGTAATGGTAATAGTAACAGTAATAGTAACAGTAATAGTAATAGTAATGGTAATGGTAACAGTAACAGTAACATTAACAGTAACAGTAACAGTAACAGTAACATTAACAGTAGATTTGGAGGATGGATTTTCTGTTATCAGGACCCATCACTATGGAACTGGAATTAAACCCAGGGAAAGTTTTCCAACCAACACTTTTGAATTATCCTTTGTCATTTCACAGATATTATGATGCTTTTTCAGCATCCTCTTTTTTCTGTCGCCTTACTTTTTTTTTCCCTCTGAAACTTCAAACTTATGTTGTCAGAGGAACATTTAAAATTCAGCTACTAGCTTCTTATTTCATTACACTTTGTTAATATATATATATATATATATATATATATATATATATATATATATATATATATATATATATATATATATAAATATATAAATCCCACAACGTGAGAGCAGATTATTCCACAGGCCATGAAGACACTGTGATTGCCAGCTTGACACATGGATGAATAATAGACAGCTAACGGCACAACAACAGTTTTAAATTATGGAAAATGAAAGTTTTTTTATCTATTTGTTTTTTTCAGTTGGACAACTGTATAACAAGTCAGTTAAAAAAGAATTTGCATCTATTTCTCAAACATCACTGCAATTCTAATGTCAGCATTTAAACAAATGATTTTATATACTTACTCTGGCTGAAAACCACTGATCACAAGCATTTACGAAACGTAATATCTCCAAGCCCTGGAGAGAAACGGAAAACAGTGAATATAAAGTCAACCGCTACGCTGGTAAGATAAGTAAAGTGTGCGGTACTTTGAAGAGGAGTCTCTGGAGATGGCCGCTGAGCTGCTGATTTGATACACTTTAATTTGCTTCAACAGTCTGCTGATAATTATTGGTACGGCAGGGAGACCTGTGATAATGGTAACATTTATCTGCATTGTTTCCAACGTGATTCAAAACACACTTTTATCAACCCCTTTGCAGCTGGGTCTATCCCTGCTCTGAATTTGTCTGACCAAGGGATTTGAATGCTTCAGTTAGGCAAAGCTGACTCGTTATAGTGGCATGCATTTGTTCTAATTATTATGCAGTGGTGCACTAACAATACATAAGTTACTCGTATGTGTTTCTGTCTCTTTAGAGAAGCCGTTGCACTACATGAGTTAAACATTTCTGTGCAGACATGTTAAAGCATTTGATATATTTACTTAGATATATTTATTTATTTTTTTTTACCAGGGGGTTCATTATGTTTTTGGTGAGGTTCTACACTGCAGTACATCATAAGTCATGGAGTGAGTCCTATACAGAAAAACAGTGGTACATGTGGATCTGATTGAGACTAATCCTCAATCGTTATTTTTTATGCAGTCAGTGCTTTGCACACAAGTAATGAAAGCATCCTAACTCAAGAAAACTGAACAAAAGCATGCACCCAACTAACTAATAAAAAAGCACAGGAACTTTCACACTAGTGATGCTCATAGACAAAGGACAAGTTGTCCACTAGATTGACTTCAAAAGCTTGGGAAACGCATGACGCAACGTGGAACTCACTGGGCACGCAGCAGCCTTCACATATGGACAGGGAACGACACAGAAAATCACAACACATCCAAAGATGATGTGTGGCCGGTCCACAGAGTGGCATTATGGGATTCCAGGCCAACTGGGCATTTATTTTCAGATCCCATTCACTCTAATACAGGTCAATGAAACGTCAGAATGGTTTTAAAACCAGAACTTCAAGGTGAAAAAGTTATGCAGTGCAGCTTTAAATATAGTGAGGTCACTGGAGGAAAATCGAGCCGTCTTTTAATGATTATTTGTGGCTACTAATATACTATACATACTCTGGGATTCATGAGCACAAATCCGATACTGGTGTTTAGGTCAAGACAAAAAAAGGTGTGTTGGTGTGTGTGTCTGCTGAGAAGTCAAAAGTCCACGGGTGATGATCGTCACTGGCCCGTCTGCAGAGCCTCTCTGTCACACAGGCCTGCAGGGGGGCAGAGTGGAGGAGGTGCAGCTGCATGTGTGAGATATCTGAGGTCTGATCGTGACACAGTCCTCAAGGAGGCTCTCAAGCCCAACTGGCAAAGCTCCGTCAGTTTTTCGGGAGAGATTGTGTTGAATGCTGAGCTGAAATCAACAAACAGCACTCTGATGTAGAAGTTGTTATTTTTGAAATAAGACTAGAAAGCAGTGTTGATGGCACCCTCTGTGGATCTGATAGCCCTGAAAGCAAACTTATGAGGATCCAAACTCGCAGTGCTTTCATGAAAACATTGATGAAAATATTTCCCAAGCAAGGCTACAACTCTGAAGAAATAACAGAAACACAGCATCAGAATGAAAGCGAGCAGCAGCCAATCATTCAGGTGAGCTTGGCCGAGGGTTTGCTTTCTGCTCATCACTGCACAGTTAAAACAAATGCATTAATTAAAAACAGCAACAACAATGGATTACAATGAGTTTGGGGTGTTTTGGGGTTTTTCTGGTTTCCTCTCATTGCACAAATTGGTCATAAGTGTGAACTTGCGTGATTACCTCCCCGCTGTGTTAGCTGCCCACCCCCACCCAACCCCGCCCAACCCCGCCCAACCCCGCCCAACCCCGCCCAACCCCGCCCCCTCAGGAGACACAGGTGGGACTAGAATTAGAAGAGTAGTTGTTGTCATAACAGTGGCATCCTGTGAGTCAATCTGGGAGTTATATCAGTCCAGTGCCAAGCACTCGAACCTACTCCTCATCAGTCCGGAGTCGTCGGAAAAATATTCCCAAAGAGGGGAGAGTGTTTGGAGTGAGGTATGGAGATACTGAGAAGAACTGTGTTGTTTCAGGTGAAAATAAAAAAAAAGTGCTTGCGTGTACATGTGTGTATTTCAGGCTGAGAGACGCGGCTGTGCTAAGTCCCGGTTTGTGAGTTTGTAGTCACTTCAGACGTCCAAATTTATCTTGTCAAGCACACAAAGAATATGGTGTCTAAACCCCGGAGCGAGTGAGAATGAAGAAAGCGAAACGGAGAAGGATGACGGTGGACTGAAAACATGGTCTCCAGGATAAAGGACTTGATGTAGTTTTCCTTCTTCCATCTCCCTTCCCATAGTCTCACGTGCCCAGAACATTGGCAGCACCAATTCCAAACTCATCTGCATATCTTAAAGATGCTTCTGCTGCAAACTGCAATACCTGCTGGTCCTCGTGTGGCAACACCTGTTGACATGTGGTCAAGTTTGTAAACTCAGGTTTTGTGATTCATTTGCTTCTAAAATGAAAGTCATGAAATGAACCTTGTGTTGGTTGTTATTTCTAGCCTGGACATGTGATTTCACTGCCAAAAGCAAACAAACACGCTCAAATTCTCGCAAAAAATAAAAATAATTTTCTTTTACTTTAGCAATTTACTTAATTTTTTTATCAGTTTATCTCAGGAGTAAATGATATGTAATTTCTGTCTTTCAACATAAAAAAAAAAACAATAAATACATTTTCTGTCAAAAACTGTTCATTCAACCGTCATTTCGTTAAATCATAGCTGAATATTAATTTACAAGGCCAAACTCAGGTTGTGAAATATTGATTCTTCCACATTAGGAAATGTGTATTATTTGAAAATTGGAAAATACCTTTGAACGTAGTGGCTGTTTACCAGAGATAACTGTTTCCTCTAAGGTGGAAAAGAAATATGTAACATGCATCCATATCCACAAGCAACCAGTTCACTAATTCCTGCAGTTTAATCACTACTGCAAAGGTGTTGCAGTGGTTGTGGCGGTTTCGCCAGTGACTAGTAAGATGTATTACAGATATCACGACTCGGTACTGTCTGTGCTATTTCTCACCGCAGTACAGGCCAGATCCCAGCAGCAGGTGAGAGATCTAACGGGGGCAAGGACTCCTGACAGCAAATCAAAATGAGAGACAGATCACACTTTATATCTGCAGCAATCCCAAAGCACAAAGTGCCAATTCTCTGCTAGAACACCTTCAGTTTCATTCTGGTGTCATCACCCTTCGTTCTCCTCCTCACCTCACCTAAACTCACCCCTCACACTCTGGTACTCTCTCCTCCTCTTCCTAACCGAGGCACAACACACACACACACACACACACACACACATTTGGCGTGTTCATGAGGAACTGCACGTTACAACAACAGTGTTTGAGAACTTTCAAACACTCTGACCCCTGAGGCAACTTTCTATTGATCGTATGCGATCAATGCCTTTTATTTCTTTTGTGTTAAAAAATCAGTCTGGGTATACACACTATGTGGGAGACTAATTAAATGTTCCAACAAAGAGATCTTTGACTGATCACTGGCCCGACTGAAGCTCCCTGTCATGAATACTTCATTTAAAGTAGTTTGTATTCATAAATTCAAACTAATGACTTTAACTGTGTTCACTCTGAAGTAACAGCAGTCTTTCTGCTTTCATTTCTTTCTTTCTTTCTTTCTTTCTTTCTTTCTTTCTTTCTTTCTTTCTTTCTTTCTTTCTTTCTTTCTTTCTTTCTTTCTTTCTTTCTTTCTTTCTTTCTTTCTTTCTTTCTTTCTTTCTTTCTTTCTTTCTTTCTTTCTTTCTTTCTTTCTTTCTTTCTTTCTTTCTTTCTTTCCTTTTATTTGTGCTCATTTATATGTCAGAGGATTGCTTATCTTTTTGTGTATCTTTTATTTTTCTCAGCCTGATTTTTCAATTCCATATAGTTCAAATTTGTACCTTTACGCTCACATCCTGTTTATGTGCCAATGTGTGGAACCACTTTTCAATCAGACCTTTAAATTCTGTTAAAGTGATTCTAGCCACCATTCAGACTCACTTGTACCAAGATAGGTACTTCAGAGTGGGAAGTAGCGGTATATGTCGAAGGGTGCTTTCACGCTTTTGGCTCGTTTGCTCTGTTCTCAATCACTAGATGAGTTTGCATTTTTGACATTTCCTCTTTAGTATGGTTTCCTTCCACGTAGACGAAAATCCAAGCATGTGTCGTTTTAAAACCACACGAGAAAGTCCTAACTACTTATTGGTCCAATGTTCCTGCCACAAAACAGAAAATTTAAATACAGGAAGAAAGTACTTTGTTGTGGAATTTACAGATGTGCTACTTATGGCAGATTCAACGCATGCTGATCTTGGAAATACTTGATGTTGCTTCCATTAATCACTCTCGTCAAATAATTTACTTTACAAATAAAGTGCAGGCACTGTTTTGATTCACCGTAGTTGTCGAAGGCTCATAAAAGCGAGAGGATGCCGTCATTCACCGTGCAGAACTGTTACCAATGTTATTTAGCCTTTCTGCAGGCCGGAGCCTCAGGAGCTGCACGCTCGGGGGTCATGTTCTGGGTCTCTGCAAAGCACCTAGAGACAACTTCTGTTGTAATAGATGCTTTATAAATAAAATTAAAAAAAATTGAATGTTAATCCCCGTTAGAAACAATCAGTCCCACGTTATGGAGTTTTACGCTTCAGGTCTTGAATTAGTTTTGTGGGCTGCATGTGAGCCTGCCACATCACGTCAATTGAGACGCACTCAATTTACAACATTAATAGGGGTGGAATTAATGTTGGTAGGCAGGATGGTACTTTATCTTTCCTTTCAGTGACTTTATCTTGTTTGCCATTTCGCTAGATGCCCTGACCTTGACCCTGAACGATAGTGATACTCACCGTGGCGTTGCCTTGACATGTCATTTCACCTTTGTTCCTACCCGACAAGGAGGTACAGGGACACCAGCAGCCGAACAAAATGTTATCCCGTTCCCCCTCGCGATTCACACAGGTGTAGTAAAAGCTCTACGGGTGGGGAATGGGGCAGCTGATTTCAGTTCTCATCCGATAATATTTCAGTTTAATGTGATTTTTGTTTGCTTGTGTTTTAGTTTGTCTAGGTTTTCCACACATTTTTTCCATTAGTATTGTGTAGTTCAAGGCTTCACAGGAAGTCTTTAACTTTTCCACTGAGGGGGCGAGATGTTTGGCTTTGCTTGGAGGCTCGTATTGACAGATAGAGCCATTGCTCGATTCTTCGGGGCATTGTTTGTCTGATCCACTTAGTTTTGCCACTCTGTCACTCTCACTTAACCCCATTCTCTTGTTTTTTTTTTTGTTTGGTTTTTCACTGAATTAATGTCTCAGATGGTGTTTTGTAAAGTTATATGTCTATAGCGGTTTTCTTAACCAACACAGGGGAAATTAGAGGAAAAAAATACCTCTTATGACCTCTCAGAAGGACAGACAGTGATTGTTGCCGCTATCTGCTTCTAGGAAACAAGCTCTTTGCTTCTTAGTAAATGTCCAAGAACACCTTCTGTGTGAAATATCTTTCCCAGAAACTGGTTCATGCTTTTCTGGACCTTATTTTTCCGTAGCGTTGCTTCTTGTGTATAAAACTGCTAAGCACTGCTAAAGTTTTTGTCACAACATCATATACAGTCCACTGTTCTGATCGCTGGGCCCCATGTGTGTGGAATAAACACTGTCTTTGTGTAACTCTTGGAGTCTCTTTGAGTAACACAGCCATAATTTGAGTCTCGCTTAGATAAATATAGAATTATAGCCCTTTTTTTTTTTTCCCAAAAACTATGCATTATGTCTTGTTGAATGTTTACAGCATGTTCCCCATGCGTCACGTGTTTCCCCTCCTTACGATGTCCTCACGTGATCCCTTTCTCGCTTATTGACGATATCTCGAATGGAGAGTTGCCCAGTGGCTCCAGCTCTTTAACATGTCTAATCCTGTCAGCAGTGTCAGCAATGACTCAGTGACATGCTGGCAGGGATATTTTACAAGTCTTCATGATGTTCAAACATAAAGATTGAGTGCTGATGGCCGGCTGCCAGCTGTTGACCGATTTGTCCCCAACCGGTCTGCGAGCTTGGTAACTGGCAAATCAGTCTTAAAACCAGGTAGTATTAAGTTACAGTTGTTACCAAACCAACCTGTAAATAATGACCCAATAGGGTATTTAATAAATTAAATGAAAATAAAAAAAGCTTACAGAAAAGAATGTGTGTTGTAGCTGAGGTGAGTGAAAATAGATGTTTATACTTATGCTACATTATATTATTCTTACTCTGGGTTCAAGTGGCTTAACCACCTCTGTGCCGCCGTAGCATCATCTGCCTGGGAAGAATACAGAGGGATGGAGGAGCGAGGGAGTTTCTGATGATACTGAAACAGGCAGAGATACAAGAGGCTTTTACGCAAATGATTATAATGGCTAGTATTATAAACTGTATGTCAAATTATCATAACAAACACAAATAAATTGCAACCTCGCTTTAAAAAAAGCTACATTAACGCATTCATGAAGACTCTTCATGTGGTGTTATGCTTGTGTCATATTAGTCTTGCAATTCACCTAGTTCAAATACAGTTGAACAAGGGCCACGCTGTCATTTTTATCAAAGAAGCGTTAAATGTGCTCTTAAGGACCACGTGCCGTGTGCGTTTACCTGTGTTTTTAAGTAGTCACTGGCCAGCCACTTGTGTCACTCGGTCTTCCACCTTCATATCCTGCGGTCGTATCTGCTCAGCTGAAGTGTAGAAATGCAGCGGGACACACTGCTGGGGTTCAGTTACACCTGGGATGGAAATGTTTTGAGGGGTTGTCATTTCAAGGAGGTGTGTACGTAATGACATGATGAACCAGATGTGATAGGAATCTTTTTTTTTTTGTCTTTTCTGAAACTGAGTAACACGTTTAGCTTTGGATTAGTGCTGGAGAGTGACAGATGTGTAAATTGTTGGTGGGGGCATGGTGGGGGCATGGTGGGGGCATGCCTGTGCAGCCTGCCTGCTGTGTTTCCATTCATCTCGTCCACCTTACCCTCACACTCTTTCCCTCCCCTTCCTCTAGCACCAGTAGGAAAACTGTAGATGTGAACACATAGCTCTTTGCCAAGCCTCGTGGCTCCCCCGGCACCACAGTGCAACATAACACCTTCCAAACCCTCCTCCTCCTCCTCCTCCTCCTCCTCCTCCTCCTCCTCCTCCTCCTCCTACTCCTTCTCCTCCTCCTATTCCTCCTCCTCCTCCTCCTCTCTCTCTCAGTTCCCCTTTCCCTCTCTCACTATGGTTAAACAGCATGTTTGATTCCACAGCAGCCAGCTCTGCCAGGTTTTGACCCTGATGGGGTTTTAGGGGTGATGCTGATATTTTTGGAATAAAAAGTGCTGGTGGCAACAAAATATAATAATAATAAAAGAAATTACTCAACCCTGAAAGAATACTAGAATTCCCAGAAATCTTACTCTAATGAATGTTTTCACCCCATCCATTAAGAAGTGAAGTTTGATCATGGGCGAAGATTATCCATGAAGCAGCAACAAAATCATCCCAAACGGAGAAAAGATCTATTAAATTGAAGGAAATTCATGCAGGTGAAGCACCAGCTCCTAAATGATAATGAAGGCGCTGTTATATGTTTGGAGTTTGCTTTTATTTTCTCCTCGTGGACATCCAGCTTGGCTAACGGATAGGCCAACATTGTTTATCTTTGTTTATTTGTTCGTTTTGAACCTTTTTTGCATGGTGCATGGTACATTTTTTAGAATTACAAAAAGATCCCACAGAGCCCAACCACCCAAAAATGCCAGTTTTGAGACCATCACCTTATTGCACACATCACTATTGTTATAAAGGTGACACCAACAGTCATCCACTGCCATGGAAGACCCTGCTAGTCACAACATTATATGCACACACACACTTAAAAGTGGTAAATTATTTGGAGTAACTAAATAAAAATGTATAGATTGCTCAGACTAGTTTTGGATTGCCACAGGACACCTGACGATCTCTCACATGTAAACTGTTTTTACACGATGAATGTAGACTGGCAGTATTAAAGCAGGACAAAAGACTTTCTTTCATTTTAAATATCAGTTTCAGTTTTGTTTTAAATAGTATTTGCTTCCCTTTCAGGAAGTGTCGTGAAGCTCTTGTGTCTCCCATCCTTGCGGTGGCTCACAGAGCTACAGTGGACACCAGGGCTGAAGTAATCAAGAGACTCAAGAAATTAATTAGGAAAAAGAAAACAGTGAGTGACAGAGCAGGAGACCAAACAATCGTGTGCTGTGTTTTTAAAGAGTCTTAAACTCAAAAACATTAGGGGAGTCCACAGAACTAAAAGTGTCAACATGGGATATGTGTCCTTTGTGCACCGACATTCAGAGTGATCTAAAGCAAAGATCAAACCACCCTGGAGGAGACGTAATGAAGATACGATGTGGATCTGCAGCGGTTGTGAGGAAAACAAAATCAGAGTTGAAGCGTCTCTGAAATGGTTTTAGCACCAGTGCCAGTTGAAATAGTTGAAAGGAACTTTATGTGGTATCTCATAGTCCCCCTAAAGATGACCCTGCTCCCACTAATGCTGTCAGTTCGTTCAAAACAATATGTATAAGAACAAACATAATACATGCAATAACTTTAATGACGTTTTATTCACAATTGTTTGGACACTTTTAAAAGATAACATCCACAAAAACAAAAAAATCCAAGAGATTTACATTCATTAGTCGTGTCATGCTTTTCTGAAAGATTTAGGAATGTGACACAGTTGTTGGTTGTATGGTAAACATCTCACACACTTACATCCACATACATGAACATATTGTTTTTTTTAATATTAGAAATGATTCTGAAGCAAGACAATGAGGCGTCATAATAATCCTCTCAGTGATGTGCTGTGGTCAAGAAACGTTGCCATAACTGTTGAAATGTATCTGATTTTCCTGATATGTCAAATTGGATTTTCTCCAGATATAGAGTACTCCCAAACTCTGTGGACCATGCTTTGAAACATGGAGGTATGTTTTTATGTCACTAAGAATGCAGTTTAACATGTGAGTAATAGAGTCTATGGACCTTGTATTGAATTAGCTGGTGTCTTGAGTTAATTGAGCATGTGTGAATGCTACAAAGACATTTATTCCACGTATTCTCTGGAACGACTGCATCTATTTCTGTCCCCAGCACTCTCTCAAAGGTTATGTACTTAAAGCAGTTTGAGCTGCAAAGACATTGACAAACCTTGCGACTAACTTTTTGGAGCCAGGTTCCTTTGCAGAGGAGGAATAAATCTCATATTCCGCATTATACATTTCAAAATTCAAAGTGTTTTTTCTAACATAGTTTCTGACTTGCATGTATCTGAAAAACAATGTTGTGGTTGTAAAGCAAATATGTCTTGAAGTCGATCAAATGAAGAAAAGACATCGTGTTTTACAGTGACCAGGCCCTTCTCTTTCCAGATGAAAAAGACAGGATCGGTCTGAGAAGGGTGAAATGCACCATTATAACAAATTGGTGCAAAAATAAAAGTGTCTGTTATCTTAAATGTTTTTGTTTGTTTTTTATTCGGTACCATACCTTTAATGAGTTTTCAACTGCGCATCCAATCCCTTTAAATTTGCCAGGATGTCTCTTAGTTGCATTAAGTAGCGCCGGGAGGGAGGTACCAGCAATATCCTGTTCTATAGCCAGCCATGATGGGGTAGTATCCCCAGGTCTTGTAGGATGAGCTTCTTCCCAATACATAAGTGTTCTTAAATTAGCTGCACAGTAATAATGCTGAAATTGAGGGAGTGTCACCCCACCCTGTTCTTTGGACTTGCAGAGATGCATCTTATTTATGAAATGGGTTGTGTATCGCCAGATGAAAGGCAAAATAATTGTGTCCAGCGTCATAAAAAACACTTTTTTGGGTATATTCTGAAACACATTCAAAAACTCAGTAAGATAACCATTTTTATAGCATTAATTCAGCCAATCAGTGATATTGGGAAGGTTCGCCAGAGTGCAGTGTCATTTTTTAGTTTATCAAATAGAGCTTTATGATTAAGTGCACAGAGCAGATGGGATTGTTTGGGCCCAAGATACTTACTGGAGGTTGTCACTTTTACTGACAAATTCCTAAGAAAATTGGGATCCAAGTCCTCACATATAGGCATGAAGTCAAAAGTAAAGAAAAGTAAAGTAAAAGTACCTTTATGGGGTTAACGTGTGCGCCAACCCCATAGATGATGTGGAATGACTTGACTTGAACTACAACATTTCTGAAAACCATTCATCTCCAGGGGGTTCCCATAGTTTTACTTGGCACTATAAGAATAAATGAAATAAATGCAACTTCGATAAATAACAACAGACTCACTGAGAGAAATATGCAATCTCTTCTCTGTGACTGACGATAATATCGACAAATCAATATTGGCAGGACATTGATCTAAGTCAAAAGTGTCTTTAACTGTATGTGTTTTCCCACTTATGCTTTCTTTTATTTGATTTTTTTACTCGGTCTTACATTTTTTTATTTTCGCACCTCCCCAGCTGCCTGCACCATGGTAATGACAGTTTTATCAGTTAAACCACATTTACCAGACAGTACTGGGCTGTTCTCCAGTTCTGTCTGCAGTGCGCTGAGGTCTGCTTCACTGAAGCCAGACATCTACAACAGTGCCTTGTATATCCATTATACACATCCACCGTCACTCCTACATTCAGATAGCTCATGCATGTACAGTATGTACTGAAATCTGTCCAGCTTCAACATATGGAGCCCACCTGCCAACACCTACTTCACTAGCACCTTAGTCTTTTCCAACTCCAATATATATATTCTGTGGATGCCCTGAAATGTTCTGTTATTGTTATGTACTGAGAGCATGAGGTCAAATACATATTTGTAGTCATTAAAACTCTAACTCTAACTCCATCTTATTATGTTTTGAAGTCATCCCTTAAGCTGAAACAGCATTTTTACACCACTCTAAATCATACTTCTCCCCCACTTAAATTTAGATTCCAGCTCTTTTTATAGAGGGCTGAACTGCAGAATTGCATATTCTATTTCAGATGTCCCAGGCTCACATCATTGTTTGTTTTAGCAGACTAACTTTGCCTGTGTATTTATAGGACAGGAGAAAGACCACAGTAGCTCCATAAATAAGCTGCCAGGGCCTCCAGTGAACCTCCTGACCAACAAAAAGCCCAGTCATTTCACAGGCCATTACCTGGAGCTGACTCGCAGTTCAGCTGGCCACCAAAGCAAGGGAGGGTCTCATGGTTTTGAGGGTGAGTCTGTGGGAGGAAGGGAGACGTTTGGATTGATAATACATTCGACGAGTTTTTTTTATGTGACCAAAGCCTGCTGTGACGTCAAAGGAGTAAACAGAAAATGACCAGCAGCAATGCTCCACGTTTGAAGCTATTACGAGCAGTAACTTGCCCCATTCTTGCCATCACCCCTTATACCTTTCATCTCCTTGCCTTTGATTTCACAGGCTGTGACTCACTCCCCTGTCGTTCGGTGAACCTTTGGCCCCAGGATCCTGTTGAATCCCTGCCCAGACGTCCCTTGGCTCCTAAAAATAGCTGAACGCAACACATCATACACTTGCGCCGACACACTAAACCCATTCATGATGTCATATGTGAACAGAGTGTGTGCTCTGCGTGTGTGTGTGTGTGTGTGTGTGTGTGTGTGTGTGTGTGTGTGTGTGTGTGTGTGCCACCGCTTATCTCTGCCTCCACAGACGCTGTATAAAAGGCCAGTCAGCCGAGGCCACAGCCAGCGTACTCCGTACCATCACTGGCAGCCAGACCTCACTTCTCTGAGGAAACTGCATCCTGCAACAGAAAAACAAGTCATCAGCCGCAGCAAATCCCAGCACCAATCCCAAATACCAGTGCCTTCCTGCAAAGTACAGGACTGTAACACCCACACAGATTAAGGAAATTGCTGTCATCTTCCCCCTTGTTTTGATATGTTTTTTTTAAGAGTCATAAAATATTCAAAAGGATTGTTTCACTGGGGATTTTAACAGTAGCATTTGTATAAATATTGCTGTGCTCATTTACTGGCTCGAGACAGTGATGACTCCATAAAGCATGTGAATGGAAAGAGTTGTCATGAGGCCGAGCCCTGATGGCCAATGATCCTAAATCAGAGAGGATCACTGAATGGCCCAGTCGAGGTTCCAGTGGAGCATCTACAACTGCTAATTTGTCTCAGCTTGGCCTTTTACAACTTCAAGGGCACTATAGCTGTTGGCGCAAGAGAATATTTTTATTATGATTGAATCATAGCCCAACATTGTATGTGTGGTTGGGTAAAAAAGCAGTGTGAAAGGATTATCTTTGCCTGTTTTGACAATAGCAGTGCAAATGTATTAGCTCTGTGACTGCACAGTTTATGTCATATTTCAGTGTAAAGTCTTATGCTGAGCCCTCACAGAGGACTGTTCTACATCAGCCTGGTTTTATTTTTCTTGACTATTTATCTTTGAAAAGTTAATTCATCCATCCAGGTTCTCTTATGTCTCTATAGCCCCTTTTACATTGGCGGATACCCCACATTTAACACTCAAATCTGGCGTGTCGCCTGTCCTTTTTACATTAACTGACACAGGGTTGTGTGTCGAGGTGGCCCTGCGAATAACTCCCAGCATGGATCCGCCACCCGCTCCACCTCCTGCATCAGCGAGCTCTCCTTATGTTGGTGAAGCCATCGAGGCCTTTTGTCACAAACATGCTGCCACTCTTAAAATCCTGCATCCTCCCCAGGGTCTGCAGCTCTGCAGCTGTGTATAGTTTGAGGGCTCGGGGAGGTTGTTCACCCCCGATGTCTCTACACAGCAATTCTGCCTCATTGTTGGTTGCAATCAGTGTTATTTTAACACTGTTTAGATGAAAAGTTCAGAGTACATTTCATCAACAGTTAGTGTATATTTTGGGGGTGATATGCTTTTCAACACCTGCAGAGTTAAACTCACCACACGCGAATTTCAGGTGAAGAAGCGCGTAAACGTTGTTGTTGACAGTTGACACAGTAGACAGTTGAAAATAATTTTGAAACATATCAAAATTTTTTTTCCCTTGTTTGTACATATATTAATGGTTGATACCAAATTGGTAGGACCCAAAAGATATATATATATATATATATATATATATATATATGCATTTCAATCTGTAATCAAGGTTTTTTTATGTTTTTTTTGTTGTGTGTGTATGTGTGTGCAAGTGTGTGCAGATGTGTACCCTTCATCGGCTCTAATGACAGTCTAACTATTTCCTTTATTGATCCCTAAGTAGGACGAAGAAAAAGGAAAAAGTAAAAATAAATAAATATGTAAATAAGTAACTAAATTCTGCCAGAGAGGGCTAAAATCACCGGGTGTGGTATGTGACCAGACTAGAAATAGAAAGAGAAAGAAAGAGAGAGACGAGACAGTGGTGGTGCAGTGTGGTGTTTATGTTGTAATGTGTGTAAAAAAAAAAGAAAAAAAAAAAAAAAAAGAAATAGGGTTAGTAATGTGGTGTTTAAAGGATAGACGTGGACACAAGACAATAAGGTGTTAATAAAAAAGAAGACAGAGAAAAGGGGGAGGAGCATTCTATTCTCTATTGCATACCTGAGTGTTTGGGGGTGTAGGGGCAGTATTCAAAAAGTTATCTATATAATAATATGCATCGAAGTATTTAAGTACTCATGCATGACCACATATATCGGGATAAGGAGACATATATGCAGTTATCTAATACATATTCATATACATTGTAAGTGGAGAAACACAATAAGTAATTTGTACATCAATGCACACACACACACACGCAGTCACACACACATATAACAAAGTGTGTGTGTAAACATCTAAGCATCTTGGTGTGCATGTTTGTAAGATGCATATGCACCCAGTACATAGCTATCCATACATACAAATATACACTGATACAATCATGTGCACATGTGCTTCTTAGATAGACGTGCATATACATATTATGTTTTAAACTTAAAATATTTCTGTTTAATAAAGCATATAGTTAGTGTATATTTAGTACCTTAAAGTGTCAGGGCCAGTAGTCACAGCTGCAGCTACAGGACCAGATTAGAGCAGCTCATCTTAAACTGCTTCGGTGTAGATATGCTGCTATAGGCCTCTGCTGCAGGGGGCACCAACATGATCCACTGAGTGGTGCCTTTCACCTTCTCTGTTTCTCTTTGCCATCTCTGTCTCTTCTTCAACCCTCATTTATTAACAATATCCCATAAACTTAATTGTGGTCCATTGTTCTGGTAGTTTTTTGTGCTTGTCTGGCCCTTCTTTTCCTCTTCTTTGCATGTCCTGCGGACCAGAGCCTCAGGAGCTGCTTGCTGACCTGCAGTTCCACCTCTGACCATCCCAGTGTCTGTCTTCACCTGTCTGTGTGGATGTCTGTTGGATACTTGCTGACATCCCGACCTGCAGTCCTCATTCCCTTGGATCACCGTCTATCCATATATCACCCATATTCACAGAAGTCTAATTGGACTACCAAGGACAGTTACTAATGTATCCTGTGTTGTACCTTTGACGGTGTCTCTATGTCTCTATTCTTTCTTATTTCTTGCTCTACCCGGCTGGCCTTCGGCAGGAGGGTCCCCCCTCATGAGCCAGGTCCTGCTCAAGGTTTCTTCCCTCTTAAAGGGGAGTTTTTCCTTGCCACTGTTTGGCTTAAGGTTTTTCTTCCTCTAGGGAAGTTTTTACCTGCCACTGTTTATGTAATAATTGCTCGGGGGTCATGTTCTGGGTCTCTGGAAAGCGCCTAGAGACAACTTGTGTTGTAATAGATGCTATATAAATAAAATTGAATTGAATGGAATTGAATATATATACATACACATACATAGAAAAAAAGACTTAATAATTAATTATTCAAATAATATACCTACACATATCTGTATATATATATCTGTATGTACATACTCGCATGCATATATACATATAACGACATACACACACACCTATATATACACATACACACATGCATGGACATCCATATACACTTATAGATATACACAACTTACACACGCATATTTATACACATATCAAATTAATATAATAATAAATATCCATTTCAATTTTAGAAAGTATTTTCTTACTCTTCTGGTCTCTGCTCCTATTATTGACAACAATTAAAAGAATACACACACAATTAAAAAAAAACACCTCCTGTCTAACTTTTAACACTTTTGAACACTTTGTGCCTTACTTACTTCACACATCTGCTGTGGACATCATGTGGATATCATCTTCAACCAAGAGACACAAGAAAGTCATGATGGATTTAAAAATAAATGAAAGCGTGACCGAGCAAGAAACCAAAAACAATACATTTTGATTTCATTTTGATTTGTTTCATAATTCGACTTAATCTCTACATCTGCAGGAGGACCCTCTGTGCTAAAATTTGCAAAAGAATTTCTCTTCTTTCACTTTAGAGTAAATGCGTGACAAAACCTGCAGTAGGTTATGAAGTAGAACAGGAAATAAAGAGATTAGGCTTCTTTTTCTTTTGTTTTTGTGGCTATCCGTGGATATGAGCTTCATAGATTACAAAAGCACTTTGTCCGTATCCGGCAGTTATAACTGCTGGCTAATGTAGTTAAATATATTTGAAAATCTGATAAGAATACTGACTGCTACATTTATTTTAGAGTTCTACTGAGAAAATTGAGGCATCCAGCTCAAGGAAAGAAACACCTGAAAACACCCACTGTGAGATAAGACCGCACATGGGGAAAGTCATTTCTGGCTGACATTTTACATTTAATATCTTCTCCTGGCTGTAATTCCTTTATTGAGTTCTCTCGGTATATGGGATGAAGCTTCAGAGAAAGTGTACGGAGATGATAGTTCTTAACACATACACACGAGGCATCAGAAATGCCACTCCACTCTATACTTTTCTTTACAGAGCGAAACAACAGACATTAGAAGATGTAATGGATTAGCCATGGATGGAGTGAAGGGAGGCAGAGAAGAGAGAAAACAGGGGACAGACCAAGATTGAAATGATGGAGATTGGCAGATGGTAAAATGGATTGGATAGACTGCTCTATGGATGAGAAGACAAGACGGAGCGCCGATGCCCACCGCCACAGTGAGAGCTAATGGGAACTGATTACAGAAAAAAAAAACTACAAGGTTTCTATCATTGCAGGAGCCCTGCTCAAAAATGGCAGTAATATGATTGGTGAGGCACCAGATACTGGTTTAAACTGATTGCCTCTGCGATCGATCCACAGCATTAACAATTTCTAAATAAAGAACAAAAATCACAACGTGACAGAGGAAAAAATATGAGCTAGAGATCCGGGTGGAGGGACTCGGAGTTGTTTTTAGGGGTTCTTTGTGCTTCCGTGCGGCCCTTTTGTCAGAAACTGCTCCTGTGTTTATGCTCTGCCTCTCTGGCTTGTGTTCATCTGAGGGAGTTGAGGAGCTGCAGGAGACAAACAGGATGTCTGTGGGAGGACAGATGAGAGGGGGGTAAATCTGACGAGGAAGTTTGTGTATGTGTGAGTATTAATCCCAGGAAGGACTTCCTCTGAAGCTGAGCTGCCTGGGAGTTCTGTGGGAGTTCCAGACGTTGACACGGGAAAAAGCAGGGGAAGGGAAAAAGAAGAAAAGAAAAAGAGCAAGAGAGGGCGCGGTATAAGAGAGTGAGAAGGATCAAGGGCACTGGCACTATTGAATCCCACTTCTAAAACGCACGCACGCACGCAGGCAGAGGGAAACCACCCACACTGAGAGGTTACAAGAACAGCAGCGGCGCTGGCGTCATTATGAGTCGATGGTGATGAACACAGCCTGAACCCCCTCAAACGCTTTGCTTCAATCAAACCTACTCCAGACCTCTGACTGAACAAATGCAACATCTGACAGGGGTTTAAAAGTATTTAAGACCAAATGGGGATTTTTTTTTCGAGCGTGTCAGACTAGTGGCACACATTTGTTACAGGTTCAGGTAAAACAGCTGCTAACAACCAGAAAAAAACAACAAAAAAAAAACAAAAAAAGCAACGTTATTAGAAGAGATAAAGCTAACCACTACAAAAGCTTGATTTTGAATCATGTCTCTACAGCTCTGTTTATAGCAGCTGGTTAACGGGTGATTAAGTCAGTCTTTAAACTCCACTCCACCACCCTCTTGGACAGGTTTTTAACAAACTCCCCCTCAGAGATGCAGGGGAGCAAGAAATTAAACGAGATGTGGAAACAGATAGAGGCAGAGATAAAGACAGGAAAGTTTTATGATTCCACTCTGATCTGGGTCTGTGAAGTCGCTGTAACCGACAGACATTAATGGTTTACTGAAGTACATACTTTTAAATTTACTGATTTCCAAACAAAGTGATAGATTTCAAAGCATTTGAGTTGGTAATCGCCTCGGAAACCCACAGAATGTGCTTTCAGGCACCTAAAGTGTTTTTATTTTTATTTATATATTTATTTTTGCAATGTACAACCTTTAAAGTAGAGCAGTTTAATTTTTCTTAATTTTTTGTAGCCAGGTGCAGGAGTGTAATACATTTTTACAGTTTATCTTTTTGTCTCTTAATCATCTCATCAAAATACGTTTCTGGCTAAAACAAACATTTATTTGAATGTACCAGTTAATGTCTACTTTGCACTTCTATTAACTCCATCCATCCATCCATCCATCCATCCATCCATCCATCCATCCATCCATCCATCCATCCATCCATCCATCCATCCATCCATCCATCCATCCATCCATCCATCCATCCATCCATCCATCCATC
Organism: Xenentodon cancila; assembly: GCA_014839995.1. Taxonomy (NCBI): domain Eukaryota; kingdom Metazoa; phylum Chordata; class Actinopteri; order Beloniformes; family Belonidae; genus Xenentodon; species Xenentodon cancila. The sequence goes on from CM026217.1 coordinate 20,407,419, forward strand.
CATCCATCCATCCCCAGGGTCTCCTCCATGTGGGACATGCCTGGAACACCTCTCTAGGGAGGCTTCCAGGATACAGAAGCCACCTCAGCTGACTCCTCTTGATGTGAAGGAGCAACAGCTCTACTCAGAGCTCCTCCTGAGTGACCGAGCTTCCCTATCTTTAAGGGAACACCCAGCAAATCTGCGGAGGAATCTCATTTTGCCTCTTGTATCTGCGATCTTGATGACCAGAGGTGAGGGTGGGAGCGTAGATTGACCGGTAAATTGAGAGCTCACCTTTCGACTCAGCTCCTTCTTCACCACGGCGGTTCGGTTCACCGACCACATAACTGTGGAGGCTGCACCAATCTGTCTGTCAATCTCACGCTCCATCTTTCCCTCACTCATGAACAACACCCTGAGACACTTAAACTCCTCTCCACCTACCCAGAGAGGGCAGGCCACCCTTTTCCGGTCGAGAACCATGGCCTCGGATTTGGATGTGCTGATTCTCATCCCAGCCGCTTCACACAAGGTTGCACACTGCCCCAGCACATGCTGATGGTCCTGGCCTGATGAAGCCAACAGGACAACATCATCCTGTATATAAAATTATGCACAGACCCGGTGACAAAGGGCAGCCCTGCTGGAGTCCAACATGCACTGGGAACAGCTCTGACTTACTGCCGGCAACGGAAACCAAGCTCCTGCTCCGATCGTACAGAGACCAAATAGATCTTAGCAGAGGGCCCGGGACCCCATACTCACGGAGCACCCCCCCGCAGAATACCACGAGGGACACGGTCAAATCCCTTCTCCAGATCCACAAAGCACATGAACACGTGAACTGGTTGGGCATACTGCCATAAACCCTCCAGCACCCTGTGGAGGGTATAGAGCTGGTCCAGTGTTCCACGACCAGGACGAAAACCACATTGTTCCACATTGTTTTCAGGACCCCACCCTAGACCAGGCCTGGCCTGGGGACTTGAAGGCGAGTGCCTGGTGACCACGGGACCTGGCCGGGCTCATGGCCTGCCTTCCGATAGACTCACCACCCGTAGAAAGGGTCATGAGAGGCCGGTGCAATATAGTTTAGGTAACAGTCCTGGCAGGTTGCCTCTCCCGCTCAATCCCTGGACCGAAACTTCTATTAACTAAATTCTTTCATTTATACTTCTTGTCGCTTCAAATAATATGATGTTTATCTAAACACATAAACAGCTGCAATTAGCAGCTTACTTTTTGCATCATGTCCTGCACCTCTTGCACCTTCATTCAGACACCACTCAGCTGTGTGAATGCATCAGTAGTCACCTATTTTGTAGTACAGATGTAAAAGAGATGTTGCAGGTAAAAAAAAAAAAAAAAAAAAAAAAAAAAAAAAGTTTTATGTTAAAAAGCAAACTCATGCCAACTCTAAAATATCTGTACATATAAGTTATAGATCCCTAATGAAGTGAAAGTGGTAGGAATCTTTTTTTTCAATGCGATATACCTCATTAACTGAAACGGTGCTCTGACAATGCCATAATGAGGTCGCCAGAGTCTGCGAAGACATGAGTCAGAAAGGCTGTGGAGGTACAAACGACAAAAGATAAGAGTACTTATAAAATAAAATAAAATAAAATAAAATAAAATAAAATAAAATAAAATTAAATTAAATTAAATTAAATTAAATTAAATTAAATTAAATTAAATTAAATTAAATTAAATTAAATTAAATTAAATTAAATTAAATTAAATTAAATTAAATTAAATTAAATTAAATTAAATTAAATTAAATTAAATTAAATTAAATTAAATTAAATAAGATGCCAGGACCTTCCTGTGTCAGTGAACTTATGGGTACAGTCATAGAGTGGACAGGGTGCAGTTGGGTGACCTCAAGATCTCTAGTTTTTTAGAATGATGTGCTCCACATGACGATATCAAACTGGGATCTTCAGCGGTGGAGTTTGAAGCTGACTGTGACAATGAGCATAGACCTAATTTCAACTTGGCATGGAGTAAAAAAATTTGATTTTGATTTGTTGACAATGAAAGTAAGATATTTACATATGTGGTGAACATAGGATTGATGGAAATATAAAGATGAACATGTGTTATGGCTTCTGTTTTCCCTTCAACATTGATGCTTTTTTGTTTTCTTTAATGTCAGAAGACAGATGAGGAGGAGCTGGATCAAAACATAGAGTTGGAGACAAAAAGGGAAACAAACACAGTTACGTTTGATGCACTAAGTTATATAAATAAATGAAAAAAAAAGTTCAGTAGAACTGACTGTGTTTCAAAACTAATCTCACATAAAATGCAAATAAATGCTGAAGATTTCTAATTTCATAAGAATATTTAGATTGCTATTTCAAATTATGTCTATTTACTAATACAGAAAGAAATATTTTAGAACCAGGCTCATTTTTGGCCCAGCTGAATTATATGGTCGATTTTGTGTTGCTATATGTCCCAATGTATGTAGAAATGTTTGATTAAGGGAAGAATGGAACAGGAGATCAGAGTTGCACCTGCAATAGTGTGGATTCTGACGAAGAAAGCGCTTAGCCGAAGGTCACGACTTTTTCCCCTACTGGTTAATCTACTCTCACCTGTGGTCAGGTGAGAGTAGAAACATAGATCCACAGATTGGATGTCTCTCCGCCCTTACAGATAGGGTTAGAGGTTTGACCATTCATAGGTAAAGTTGCTTCAGAACCATCAGGCATAATTTGGGCATCTGGTTAGGATGCTCCTTGGATGGCCCCTTAGGGAAGTTTAACAGGGATGTCCAACAAGAAGGAGACCTCAGGGTAAACCCAGGAATTACACCTCTCAGCTGGCCTGGGTATTCCCCTGGAGGAGCTGGAAGAAGTACATGAGACAAGGGAGGCCTGGGAGGCCTCTGCTTAGTGATCTGCCATGATCCAAACTCAGATAAGTAGAAGCTGATGGATGGATGGATGGATGGATGGATGGATGGATGGATGGATGGATGGATGGATGGATGGATGGATGCTTCCAAGTTTTGTAATAGGTAATCTGCAGAATATTTATAATAAGAAAAGTAATGCTCTTTTCTTTCAAAGCTTGATTCAGACTGAAAGGCCTGGACTTTGCTGCTTTAATTTTGACTCTCATTCAGTGGAAACACTGCTCCGCTACATGGAAAGAAACCAGTTGAGGTGACGTGGGTCAAGATGACTGCTGGCCACCTGGCAGAGGAAGCATTTTAGACATGTCCCAGTCAAAAGAATTAAAGTAAAAAAAAAAAAAAAAATCTTGGGAAAAAGTCAGGACTCAGGGGAAAGATTACATCTGTTGTCTGGCTTGAAAACGCCTCAGTGTCTTGTCGATAGAGCTAGAGGAGGTAGATGGCGAGAAGGAAGCCTGGGGGTCTCTGCTCTAAGATCTCTGCGACCCAATCAATAACCAGCAGAAAACTCAAAGATGGATGGATGATTCTCTCTAGTCTCTCAACAGGACAGGAGCTTTGTAAAAACATTTTTTAACTGAGTCTGAGAAAGATAATATTGTTCTTTGATCATCCGAACATCACAGGTATCCAGAGCTTACGATAAATGTTTTCAAGTGGACAATACCTGTCATTTACACCACCAGAATCTCTCTTGAATATCTATTAATTCAAATAAAAAGAATAAAAAAAAAACAACCTTAGGAACGTTCAAGTAAGTTCATCCTCCAAATTTTCCCCTAACCAGAGCAAAATCTATTAATATATGTGTCATGCTGAATAAATGACTTTTCCCACCAGGAAGTCTTTAGTCCTTACGTAACTAGCAGAACCCACAAATGTCCTTTAATTAGACAGAGGGGAAAAGTTTGGCCGGTAAAATGCTGTGTGTAATATATATACCATACTCCCTCGTGAGTTCAGTTTCCTCATGACCATGTGTCAGACAGAGCTCTGTATACCACACACATACCCACTCCAGAATATCTGTGCTTACTCATCATCGCAGCACCACATCAGAGAAGCCTTGTGCACAATGCACTTGTCTGTAAGCCAAATGTGGGGAAACCACAGCAAGGGGACCAAAGAGACCGCAGAGCCCCCCCCCCCCCAACCCCACCCTGTAACCAACTTTTTAAGTAATAAACTATCACTGCTTCAGAAGTTCAGGTTCAGAAACTAACCACCATGGTCTAACCCTGCTTGAAATATATTGTCTCAGCTCTGAAAGCATATGTCAAAGAAAGGCCAATGACAAAGAAATGCAATAATTTAACACCTATTCACAACACTCAAGGGGGGGAACGTAGAAGAATGCTCTGAGTGTAAGAGCTGCCTATGATGTCAACAGCTATGACAAGGTTAATCAGTGCCCGCTACTTTTTCTCTCAAAAGGTTTGGGAGCCTACATAAACAACATTTTACAAAACCAATTACTTCTTTTGAATAAAGGGTGTTCGCCTATCAAGAGGGAGCCCACTTACACAGGGTCAAATACAATTCACCATCACGTCTCTTTCAAATCACATATCAAAATTGTTGTCACTTCCATTTACGACAGTAATGTGTCCCCACTAAATTGCTCCACTGCCTTTGGCCGCTGACAACAGCTAATTGTAAATGTCAGAGTTATATTTGCCTGTCTCACTGTGGTGCATGATTAAAGAAAAATCACCTATAGCCCTCCGTGGATGTGTAATTCAGAGCATCTCATGTAAAAGATGTAAACATAGATTCGAGAGGGAGACGTGGTGCTTGGGAAGATTACCTCATTAACTTGATGTATAAAAAGCATGCAGCAGCATGGAGAAACGTGTCCTATAGTGTGTCGTTCAAAAAGCATTTGCCCTGCTTCTGGCAAGAGATGAAACACTGAAGAGCATATTTGGATTTTTTTTTTTTTTTTATTGTGTTTTTTTTAGTTGTATCTCAACACCCAGGATTGTGTGTATGTGTGCCAGAACACATGTGACAATGATTTGTTTTCTCCCCTGACCATGATTAGGGGTTGTCAGCCATGCTTTTACCAGAGCTGATGGGTAATTTCACTCTATAACATGGTGTATAGTTGATGGATTGTCATGAAGGTACTAACAAGTGTACACATAAATACCATGCATGTATACACACACGCACACTGGAGCACCCGAGGTTACAAATATTGGTAAGACTAACAAATCAGGTGCTATGTCCGCTAGAGTGGACTAATCAACAACTCAGACAAGAACGTAATGGATCATTTGTGCCTATAACAGTGCATGCAATTATTTCTATGTAATATTCATGTGTGTATGGTATCTAATGAGCCAAGTTAATTAAGTAGGAAAATTAAAAATACACGAAAATAAGGAAAACCACAATCCTAATGCGTTTGAAGAAGATGCAAAAAAGGCATTTATTACATAACGGACGGGCCCCTGAGGAGTCTATGAAAGACAGGGATTGGCTTAAATGCAAACTAAAGACGATTAGTTGACTTCATTATAGTAACAAACATCATTTTACACTTTCCATTTATTACAATAAACATCAAAGAGTACACAGCCGTCAAGCTCCCATGTTTTCCAGTTATATACTGAATGAGATTAAATGCATCATCGTAGCAAATCAACATGAATCAACTTAATTATGCAATTTTGTTTTATTGTTTCAGGACAGAAAAAAAATGTTTTCTACATATATGTATATCAAAGGCTCACATGATCAGTGCATGTCACAAAGTAGTTTGGTTACCAGTTGTGAGGTGAATCAGGTCCTCGTGCAGAGTAAATTGCTATTCTACAATTGCTTTTCAGTCACACCGCGTCCTTCAACCGTTGCATGAGATGATCTGAAGCTCACCTCGGACCTTTCACTGAGACAAATGTCGTCATATCTGACTGTATGTAATGCAGATCTAAATGAAGATCAATTCATGTGTGTGTGCGCGTGCCTGTGTGTGTGAGAGCGAGTTTGCATGGGGAGATCCCTCTAGATACGTAAGGTCAAAGAGAGTTTACAGACGAGCTGACTCCTTCCCAAAAAAAGGACATCCACACGTGGCCGGCTGACTCAAGTTGAAACAAACAAAGCGGAACATCTTCAACTCCCAGGTTTTCACCTTCTGTACCATAACTTCTAAAGGCATGCCCTGCTGCAGCGTTCTGTACAAACATATGTTTCATTCTTTCTTTCTCATGATATAAGAGCTGTCGATGTGACTCCTTCCACATCCGTCCTTGCTGGATCATTTTAGGCAAAGAAGTTTTACTTGTTTAGCATATTTCATACAGAAAGGCAACACAAAGTGATTAACAAAGACATTGAGATGAAAGAAAGATGAAAAAAGAGCATGAGCAAATAAATAGCAAATAAAAACAAATGCAAATAAAATACATAAATATCACAAAAAAATACATTTGGACAGAAAAAGGAATAAAACAGAGCCCAGAATAGATAAGTAAAAACAGTGTCGTTAAATTATACAAAACAAAGTCATGGGAAAATAACAATTTATCGGTGTGTAGATAATAAGTGCAGTGATCCCCTGTCTACCACAATGGTTACGCATTTATAGTATATACAGTATATATTTTTTAAAGCACATTTGGCAATGTAAATGCAAGGTATATATTAGTGCCTAAAGCCGAGTTGAGGGGAGGGAAGGTGAGTCGAGGGGCATTATTGGATGGTGCTACTTAACATGATGGTCCGCTTTTTGTTTGGTCGGCCTCGCCATCACCAACATCACGAGAGTTGCAATTAAGTGTACCCCCAGAGGCGACTTATTCGCAGAGCCAGCTCAGCACGCCACCCTGTGTCAGTTCATGTAAAAAGGACAGGTGACAAGCTCGATCTGTTCAACACCATCATACCCCAGCAGCTCATTCACAAACTGGACCAGCTGGGGATCAGCACCTCGCTGTGCAACTGGCTGTTGGACTTCCTGACTGGGAGACCACAGGCAGTACGGGTCGGCGGCAACACATCCAGCACCATCACACTGAACACAGGGGCCCCCCAGGGATGTGTGCTGAGCCCCCTCCTCTTCACCCTGCTGACCCACGACTGCACACCGATGCACAGCTCCAACCTCTTCATAAAGTTTCCGGACGACACGACTGTGGTGGGTCTCATCGACAACAACGATGAGTCAAACCACAGGAGCGAAGTGAGCCGCCTGGCTGAGTGGTGCAGCGACAACAATCTCTCCCTGAACGTGGAGAAGACCAAGGAGATTGTTGCTGACCTCAGGAGACAACACACCCAGCATGCTCCTCTGACCATCAACGGTGCCACTGTGGAGAGGGTGAGCAGCACCAAGTTCCTGGGTGTCCACATCTCAGGGGACCTCTCCTGGATTGTTAACACTGCATCACTTGCCAAGAAAGCACAGCAGCATCTCTACTTCCTCCGCAAACTGCGAAGAGCCAGAGCCCCGGCCCCCATCAGGTACACCTTCTATAGAGGCACCATCGAGAGCATCCTGACCAGCTGCATCAGCGTGTGGTACGGAGCTGCACCGCAACCTGCCGCAAGTCTCTCCAACGCGTCGTGAGAGCAGCTGAGAAGATCGTTGGAGTCTCTCTCCCCTCACTTCAGGACATCTACAGCAGCCGTCTGACTCGCAAAGCCCTCAGCATTGTGAGAGACCCCACCCACCCGTCACACAGCCTCTTCAGTCTGCTGCCATCAGGGAGGAGGCTGCGGACCCTCCGGGCCAGAGCCAGCCGACTGGAGGACAGCTTCATCCTCCAGGCCGTCAGGACGCTGAACACTCTCCCTGCTCTTCCACCGTTTCCCGCCTTGCCCCCCCCCCTCACTCACTCTGACCTCTGTATCTGCATCAGGCACTTTTGGCAGAACTGGACCGCCTACTTTGCACCAGGTCACTTTAATCAGACCGAAAAACTGTTGTACAAATGTCATGTCACAACTTGTTTCTTGTCTCTTCTAATTTGCACTTTGTGTTTAAAAATGTATTTATTGTGTAGCACCGAGGGTTTGAGAGTAACGTAATTTCGATTCTCTGTATGTATCTCACATGTAGTAGAATTGACAATAAACTTGACTCTGACTCTCTGACTAAATGCGGTGGAGTTTGAGTGTCATCTGCATAGTTGTGGTGAAAAATATTGTCACTTCTCATCTGACCTAGGGGAAGCATATATCTGTCCTCTCTTTGTCCCACCTTAGACAGAGGAGCAAAAGAGGACACGGGTGAGTTGGAGGGGCTCATGTGAGTCCATGGAAGCTGCTCCCATAGGCTTTACCTCATTTTCTTTCCATCCCCATTCAACCCGCCTCTTTCTCAATGCCTCACTTTATTTATTTTGAGCTTTTTTAAAAAAAACAAACTCCTATGCATTTCTTGGACTGGACAAAAAAAAGAAAAGAAAGAAAGAAAATGGGATGGTTGAGGGTCAGTAGGTAGAATAAGGCATCTTACTGTTTGACCTGCAGGATCTTCATCAAAAGTGATCAGCATTAAAAAAAATTTATCAAAAATTCATCAGTCTACAGTTAGACAATCGTCTATAAATGAAGACAATATAGTTCCAGGACTAGTTTGCCTACCCACCCCAGATGACTCCAAAGGCAAAAAGCAGAAGGCTGAATGAGGTAAAAAAAAAAAAAAAACTAAAAAAAACAACAATGACAAAAAAAGGACCCACAAGTCACAGCTGAAGGCCTGAAGACATGGCTGGAACCGCCAAACATCTGCCTGAACCACTTGCCATCATTGAAGGGAAAGTGGATTCCAACATTTACCTAAAGGACAGTTTCAGATGAGGGTAAGCGTCTGCCAGCCGTAACATCGTTGAAACAGGGTAACACAACAGGACAACGACCCTCTGCATTAAAGTTAATGCGCAACAGAATCTGAAAGCTTTAAAAAAGGTCAATCTTTACTTTGGAGTGGCCCAGTCAGAGCCCAGACCACAACCACATATACATGCGGTTTTGACCCACTACTTTTGTGTCTGGTTTCCAGCTACAGAGTGGCAACAAAGAAAAACCTTCGGAGGGTCATAAAAGCTGCCCAGAAAAAAAAACGGAGTCCTTTTTTGTTGGCGGTAGGGTGGAATATATGTGTGTGTATGTGTGCGTGTGTGTGTGAACAGAAAGCCTATGTGACTTCTCAAAAAGCTCAAGTTTTGCCCAAAGCACTCAGTTCTGGGCTAAGATGTGCTTCCCAGTGTCAACAGGATAACAACCAAAAACACACAGCTAAAATGTCGTAAGAATGGCTAAGATTTGTCTACTTTGTCTATTCATTAGTTTGATTTTTTTTTACAGTTTCTGTTAATCCACAATTCAGAAGAAATGTTCATTTTTCATTAGTAAATTATTAGTAAAGTATTAATGCAAAAATCACATCAAGACTGGAAATAAATACAATGTTTAGGAACAGAGACCTCATGTCCAGATAAGATTTGGAGAAGCAGAACACTGCTCCAAGAAGAATCAGGAAAACTGAGCACGTCGCTCTGTTGCTCAGATCTTTACACTGGCTACCAGTTACCTACAGAACATTGATTGTTTGTTTGTTTTATTGATTCATTCCAGACATGTCAAAACCTTTGTGTAAAGCACAACAACGTTAACGCTAGTATGAATCTATAAATAAATATACATATACTCACGTACATACACACACACACATATAGAACCCCGTGAAAATAAATCTATAAAAATAAATGAATCTGTTATCAATTTATGTACACAAATCTATTAAATAAATCTCTACCCAGTGTGCACACACCTGTCTATATACACACATACCCACATACAATTTTCTTACACGTCCATTACAGGACTGTAATCTGTTTTTACTGTGTATTTCTTCTAATGTGCTATATAAACAATAATATTCCCTTGCTAAAAGTGAAAGTACAAAGGAACACATTAGATGGTAAGAAGAGTGAACTTTCATTTGTGAAGCTGTGCTGAGTTAGAATCATAAACTGTAAAAGAACTGTTCATACCCCCCTGTGACATCAGCAGTAGGTTTTCCTCAGAGGGGGTTTCAAGCCTCTTTTTCCTTATACTGCATGGTGCCATGTTTCCAACTGGGAAACTGGCTGGAACACCACCTTATTTCAGTCACAGTTCAATTACTTCCAATGCAATTTAATATAACGTTCCTTCATTCCGGTCAAATCTGTCCAAACAACCTCGTGTCAAGTGTTTCTACTGAAACAACGTCCGAAACAAGTGCTGCGAGAGCAGAAAGGGGGACTAGCAGAGCTCCACTGAGACGGCCGCTCAGCTGGTATTTTCAGCAGTCAATCAAACGTTTTGCACGTTAACTCACACAAACATACACACACTAACTGATTGGAAGATCACAAAACACACACATCTGCAGATACAGCAGAAGCAAAAGCAAGGGAAATAAAAGGAAAAGTTATAGCCACTATAACGTTCAGTCTGTCATAACACAGAGCACCATACATGTTAATTAGCAGTTTAACGTGAACGTCTAATTAATAGTATGCAAATGAAACTCTGCCATTACTGGACCTGTTTGATATAGGGATGGACTTGATGCTAAAAATCGTGGGTCAAGCAAACAAAATTCAAAAAATTCAAACAAATTCACTGCTGATGCCGAGGATATCATTTGGGATAATTGTCAAATATGCAAACATGTGATGTCGTGAAGTGCTGCGACCAAACCACCTTACCATTGTCCCTCGAGCACGAGTACAAATCTGGCCGAGAGCAGACACAGCCACAAGCAGAAACACACAAGCAAACTCTCCTCTTATCTTATCAGCCATTCATTGTCATTTGTATTCACTGCACTGTCCTCTGACACGATGAATGCCACTAATTGCCACTTTCCTTGATAAGAGCAATGCATGTGAAGTAAGTGGTGGAGGGTAAAGGAGCCTGTCTGCCAAGCCACGCTGCTGAAAATGTTGGCCGTAAAACACTTTGAAAACTGGCTTTCAATGAACCTCACGTGGACGGCTTAATTTTACCACGGCTGTTTTCTCAGCTTGTGCAGCCTTCTTACAATGGCTTACCAAAATAACTGCCTAGCCAGCCGAGCTAATGGAAGAGAACAAATACAGGAGCCTCTTTATGAAGTGCAGAACATTTTCATTCTCCCCACAAAAGGACGTCTGGCTGTGCTCTGAACTGCATCACCTTGCAAAAAATAAAACCATAAAGCATTCATCAACAAGCCAAAATCAGAGAAAGTCACCGCAACGTTGGCATTCCTCTTCCCTCACGGGGAGTAAGAGCTAAGATAAAATGCTGAAAGAGCAGGCATCACACAAAAGATTTGTTTTCATTCCCATCCCTTTTTAAAGCATGAAAGTTAATTGAATTTGTATGGTAATGAGGACTGTGCATAGTTAATAAGCTCAGTGTGCGACCCATTACCATGTTAAATGATTGTTATGCCGTGAGCAAGAATCACCTATAGAGGCTGAAAGAACTAAGACAAAGAGCCAATCTGAATGCATTAGAGATTAATTTACATATGCACTGACATGACATACATGTTGCGCTCATATTTTTACCTTAGTCCAATCATCAAGACCTGATTTAGGAGGTCATTGCATGCTCGGAAGGCAGGAGCGAAGAAGCACACAAAAAAACATAAAAGTAATTTATTAGCAAGTGAGAGGACTAGACACGTGACACTAGTATCATCATTCAGAAATTCAGAGAATAATTTGCTCCTTGTTTGTTGAAACCTTTCAGCTCAGTAACGGCAGGATTACACATGACTGAAAATGAGAAAATGGTGTGATTCACTCTCTTTCCCTTATGGCCATGACAATGTGCAAAGTACAGTGAGATCTGTCAACTATCAGCGTGAGAGCAACAGCTCTTTAAATAGCTCCTTATTACAAATAGTGAGGATAGAACAAAAAAGCAACAGATATCCGTCCATCTATCCATTTTCCTTCCCAGCTTCATCCTTTTTCGTGGTCAAGGAGCCGATCCCAGCCGTCAGTGCTCGAGTTGAGGCGCAGAGTATCCTAACATTCACTATCTGATGTAACGTTTTCATAAACTCCAGCGGTACGTCCACCAGTTCCTCGTGTGAACAATTTGGATTTTATACTATAGACCAGTATAAACACAACTGACGATTTGCTTATGTTTTATTAGATCTGAGCCATTTTTACATGAGGAAACACTAGAGATTTGCTCCAATTGATGCTGAGATGCTGAAGAGAGCGATTTCCGACTGGACCTGGCTACCTGCCTTCTAGACCCCTTTTCCACATCCTTTTTTCAAAGCTTTTATGGCTTTTTAAATTAAGATTCACTTGACACTGTAAATTAGACTTCAGATGGGCTCTGTTCCTGCTGCTTTTGATCTTCCTGTGATTAAACCCACATCTGAAAAGAAATGATTAATACAACTGCGGCTAACCTACAATTTATTAAGCAAAGGTTTAGTGGGAAAAAAATTGTTCACTATCACTTAAATATCTTTTGATTGCCCGTAACATCTTCAAGCCAGTCAACAAAATGTTTTCTTTTTCCTTTGAGCAGATTTTGGTCAATAGACCCTTTATGCATTAACAAGCACAAGCCAATTTTCATCTCGCCCGTTTCCACTGTCTGCTGCGATGATAAGCACTGGAAACCAACAGCATTTCTGTTGGAATCAGCAAAAAGCACCAGTCATGATGCTGTTTCTGTTTTTACAATTCTCACCTGAACAAAAAACAAAAAAAAGGAAAGAAAAAACACCGCAATAACTTAAAAAAAAGACAAAACAACAACAGCAACCCTACTGAACAGGGTGAAACAGGGAAATGTTTACCACGGATTTCCATCACGATCAAACCGTGTCTGGAAACTGAGGAGACCAGTTGCCGGCGTTTTGGGAGAGAAATGATATTCCATTCTCGTCTGGTCGCAGATTTCAGTTCTTCTACGATTTCATACTTCTATAGTATGTGGTTTAGCATCGTCTCCCGTCTGGATGAGCATTTATCGCCCTGAAACCTACATATACCTTTCAGCATTCATGTTCCCTTTGCAGATGACATCCCCATTCAATCAGAGATGCACTCTTTTAAACTGAGCGCAGATAACAAGCCGGACCGTCCTTCTGTCCTTCTCCTCAGTTCTAACCTGTGTTTGTTGATGACAAAGTAAACTGTGTTCTTTGACAGTGATTTTCTAAGGTTATCTGAGCTCATGACATAATTTCCTTTACGGAGTCCTGGGTGTTTTTTAATGCAACACACGAGAGCCCGGAGATCACAGGTATCCATTACGGATTATCAGCGTGGTCCCACATTTATCAGGGTTTTCTGTTGATCTGCTGATGAATGTGCTGCATGAATAAGCGTACATGCAAACTGTGATAATGAGATTATTCAAAGTCTTCATAATTTTATAATAACTCTTTACAAATTGGTGATCTCCTTCCATCTTTACGTCTCAGACATTCTGACTCTCTAAGATGCTCTTGTTGTACCCGATCACATCACCGACCTGTTTGCCAGGATGTTGCAGGACGTTCTTTTACGTGAACCTTTGTAGCATCACTTACTTCTTGAGTTTCTTGCTTTCCAAACTTAGTTTTATTATTAAAAAAAGGATTCACGCAAATCATTGCCATCATTTCCATTTCACTAATATCTTTAAATTATTGTTTTATTTGCTGTAAGTAAAATGCACTGGATATTATGGAACTAAAGCTTACTATAACTGTAAGTACTTTGCTCATACTCAGAATACTCATAAAGACTCATTAGTCACTCTTTTCACCGTGTCCTTATTTGGCTCTTGTTTGACGGTGTGACTGAGATTTGACTTGTGCTGCTGAAGGACTGGACGACGCCACTGCAGCACTTGGACTGCAAAGAGCATATGAGGCTCATCCTAGCTGCCGTACAGCAAAGGTCTAGACGGTTTCGTCCCCCTGTGGTCCTATCCACATTTCAGAGACGCGCTAATCATCACAGACTTTCATATTGCGCATATTCAAAGCACATCAAACAGAATGGGGTACACGAAGAGTTCAGATCAACCTGGACGTATCATTCATTCCTCTCACACTCCTCCCTCGCCGGCTATGCTGTTATATAAATTTACTATGCATCTACTGGTTGTGCCAGCCTCCCTCTCAGCTCTCACTTCTCCTGCTTAATGGCCGCGTATGTATGTATTGACACAGCTCCTCAAAGCCACACCGCCGTGTGAGGGCAGTGCAGTCCAGCTGGGGGTGAGCGTAATGATAAGGTTAATGAGGGTGGCCAGGACTCAGGCATGCCTCCGTGGACTTTTACAGGAAGAAGAGAAGACAAGCAGAAAAAGTGAAACGAGGGGGAGGTGTGGAAAGGCAAATGAAAGGTCAAGAAAAGAAAAAAGGAGTGAATTTAAAAACAGGAAATAAAAGCAAAAGGAAGGACGTTAGAAAACGAGAAAGGTAAAAAGAGAAGAGGAAAAGCAGAGGGAAGTGGGGTACGGAGAGAGAAGTAAAAAGACAATACCAAAAGAAGTAAATAGCATGAAAAAAGTGTAGCAAGAAGTAGTTTGGATGTAGAGAAACAGGAAAGGAAACGAGATAAAGACAAGGAACATGGGGGAGTTGAGAACAAAGAAGTGGACGCAACACACTTCATCATCCACATTCAGAAAATACCCCCTCTATGCACTCCTTGTTTTCTCCACTTGTGGATCACTTTACTGGACGCAGAAATTAATGAGCGCATTTGTCACTTAATCATCAGCCCAGTTGCTGGTAAAGAAGCTGTCATGCTTCCAGCGAAAAACTGGCAGTCACACAATCAGACTGACACAGACACACGCAAAAACACTCTCACAAACAAGTTCAGCTCTCGTAGTCTGTCCGTGTAGTGTGTGTGCTGCTGCTCAGACACCCCTGGAGGTGTAAATCTTCAACTGACAGACATATCGTAGGAGAGATTAGGCCGTTTCCTTCTTTAGGCTGGAAAAAGCCCTGAATCAGCTTGAGAATAGTGCTGATGCTCATCTCCAATAGGCTAATCTGAAGTAAACGCTCGTTTTGTGCATGTTTGTAAGTGTGCGGGTCTAAACTGCCTCTTATTTGAGATTAACCTCATGGTCTTAGTGAGGCACAGTGGATGTGTGCTTCAGCTTTTAGCAAAAAAAAAATAAATAAATAAAATAAAACATGTACTTGCAAAAACAGCTTATGCTACAGATCAAACCAATGGAACGCAAAACAGGGATTTTCAGCTTTTTCCTGTTTTCATTTCCTTTCATTATTTTGGCTTTTAGCTGAGCTTCATATCAGGCACAGATTAAAATGTGCAGAGCCGGAGCATCGGATTGGATTTGCAGAACAGTTAGAGCCAACAAAATATGCAGAGGGCAAAGTTCCGGCTGCATCGAGGCAGGAAGAGGAAAACTGAAAGACTCGGCTGGAGAGCAAGTGAAGGAGTCGAGGTAAACGTAACTAGTACGGCCATCTGGAGATGAGAAGAAGTGATTTAACACTGTTCACTTTACTCTCATAAACGGTGGACAACATTGCAGAGTGTGTCCATCCTCCCATGACCAAAAGCTAAGATGAGTCAAGCTTGTCCATGACCTCAAAGTTACCAGACATAAACAAGACTTCCTTATTGACTAACCTTTGAACACTGGATCAGTAACTGCAATTTCTAAATTCAAACTATCCTTTTTTTTTTTTTTTTTTTTTTAACAATGCTTCAGAACTCTCAGTTTTTCAGTTTTCAAACAACTGTGGCTTTATTGTTGCTGTTGCATCACTGATACTTTCCAAATTGATTCAACCAGGAAAGCCCCCACACTGACGGATAAGAGAAAGACTGTGACGCTCGCGGCTGAATAAGGCCATGAGCGGGTAAATGAATCATCTATTTGTTTCAGCAGTATCGTTTCCAGTAGTGATTTGCTTTTGTTTACTTTAGATTGTCATTTGGTACCTAACACTTGGACCATGCTGTGTTTCAGCACTGCAATCCATCTTTTTCCTCCCCAGCCTAAAATATAACAAGGGGCCATGAAATCACAGGTCAGATCTAGGTTATGCGTGTTGTTTATTGGCCCAAGGAGGGACGGCATCACACAGTATGAGACTGGAGCTGGTATTGATGTTTATTTTTGTAACTTATATTCCAAGATTATTTTTGAAGCTAGATTTATCATTTGTGTTATGATTCTTTTCTACTCGGAAAATGAAGAGACAGTGACTATATTCAAAATGCCAGCAAAATTCAACTTAGTTTCAGAAAATTACCACTTTAAATAAATAATCTTTTAAATTTGATTTTACGAGCTGGCTCCACTCCATTAATCTAATTAGGTAAAGATGGCTCGTGATTGACAGTCGCAGAACATGGTTCATCCGACTGCCTGCCAGTTTCTTTTTTTTTTTTTTTTTTCTTTTGGAAAGCATCTGACCATTTCCAAACAGTTTCACACAACTTCCAAGATGGTGCTGTGTAAAAGTAACACCTAGAACTTCAGGTTTTTTTTAGTTAAAGAACTTAACAACTTGCAACAATTTCTCGTGTACAACTGCATATATAGTTACTGTATTTCTAATACGAAGGGGGCAACTATTATTTTATGTGTACACAATAAGGAATGAAAAATTGTATATATTTTAGCCCTGTCACTTTATTTGGGGCCATGTACATCTTAGAGTGTGTCTTTCAGCGAGCTGTTTAAAGCCTTGTAGGGTACTGTGACATCACAGATGCAGATCACAGTAGAATTATTGACCCTAACCAGCTTCATCTTGATCTATCATAGTTTCATGTTGCATGTGTTCTACCCCTGAAGTGGGAAGTGCAAAGACGGAATCAGTCTTTGACGGTTTTGGGTGCAACATCAATATAATCATGCAACAGGCAGAAAAAGCAAACTGGAAGAAGAGCAGCATGGTAGGAGGCATGACGGTTACTGCATTTCTGTTTGCTGTGCTCGTGATTGAGGTGGTGAACGACAAAAGAAGACTTGAACTAGGAGTTATTGAGAACACTGAATGTCATCTCCTGTCTACAAAACACCTAATCAGCATTAGATCAACCCCAAGCCCTACCCAGCAGTTTTTCAGAGAGGGGATCTGACGGCAGACCTCCACTGTGCAGTCTCCACTATTTTTAATACGGTGTTGGCTATCAACCTATTGCAAATGTTCTCCTTCTCCTTCTCTTTCTCCTTCTCCTTCGCATCTTCAAATCTGCTGCAACACAGACGTCTACATAGATCCTTCCTGCACCCAGCTCACACACTCTAGAATGATCCTTTAAAGACACTTAAATCATGACTACTGCAACAATCAATTTCCTTGTGGTGATTAATACAGTATTTTAAGTTCAAGTTAAATTGGAGTCTCTTCAACTGGGCCAGAGAAACTTATCAAGATAGATAAGAAAATGAATAGCTCAAAATACAAAATTATTTTGGCACAAAACCCTTTGTTTGCTGTCAAAAAGCCGAAAATCAAGAGGAATTTCGTATTACAAAGACAGCAGTGGCCCAAAGCACTCATTAAATGAACCAGGACATGACTTCAGAGAAGGAAAACCAAAGCCTTTGACATTCCTAGTCAGAAGCCAGACCTTAAATCCTAACCTATGAATGATCCCAAAAGAGCCGTACACAGGAGATTCCCTTATATCTTGTTTTTTTTTTTGGGACCGCACAAAAGTACCTGGCCAAAGTAAAAGACTTGTTCCAACCAAGTAGAATTTCCAAAACATCTCATTTTGGGATGATTCCTGTCAATGGCGCGATGCACCAAGGGCTCGTAAATGTATCTGGACCCTTTTAATGACAACCTGCCTGTTGTTGATTCATTGTACTGTATCTCTGTGGTATTCTGACAAACGCAGGTCACAGACATTTGATTAAGACCTCCGGAAAACCCTATCAAATTGTTTAGAAAGAAAGCACACTATGTCTCCTTAAAACTAAATCCGTTTTTCAGTTTTGACCGAATAAATCAAACTATTAAATGTATATTTGTTTTGCTTATCAAAAATTAACAATAACTCCAGCTTGGTTTGAATATGCAACTACTTTACTCCCTTGAGTCAGCTGTTGTTTGAAATCACTGACTTACTGAGAAAAAATGTCACAACAAGAGGAAGTGAAAAGGGAACCATGCTTCAGCTGCAAAACACTTGAATGTGAATGTGTCCTTGAGCAAGACACTTAAGTCCCAGTTCAAGCGTGGGAGATCCCAGAGGCCAAAAGTTGTATGAGAAACAATGATGTCGGGTGTTAATTGTAATGCCGGCAAAGAGCATGCAGAGTAACATGCATGCCTCAGTGGTTCCAGTTTAATTCTGTTTAAAAAAAAAGCAGAAGAAGAAAGAAACACTTAAATAAGGCCATTTACCATGCCACCAAATGTGTGCATAAGCCTGACTGACCAGCCTTAACGCCCATCCACTCTAGATTACACACACCACTAGTCTTCCAGCTGCACAGATCAGAATCTGGACATATCGAAGGGAGATAATCAAGTGTGAAAAAGACATTTATACAGTGACACAAACATAAAGCCTGATCACACATGTGAATATGCCCCAAAGAATGAACGCCTCACTCTCTGTGATCACCCGTGTTTTCAGTTATACTGTTATGCCTGTGTACTGATGAGATTTGTGTGTTTTAATGGGATTTCTTGATCAAATTTAATCTGAACTCTGAAGTGAAAGTACTAAAATGTTTAAGGTAAGAAAAACAGCCCAAGATATTATCCGTGGCCAAAGCACTTCAGCAAGAAGTTACATTTTTCCGCCAAATCTAAATGCTTAACAGGGAGTAAAAGAAAGGGGACATGTGATGAAATCCAAAAAGCTATTGGGTTGTTCAGATTTGTGGAGTATTGGTGACATCACATATCCAATCAGAAATTTGAAAAACCCAGCCCAACCCAAACCCAACCCATCTTTTCATTTTTTATATTTTGCTGCATTTCTTGTGGTTATTACGTGGATATCGCCACCAATTTCAAATAGATAAAAGCAACACATTTGATTATTATTGATTTTTATGTGACCAAACCCATCAAATTTAATTGCAGTAAACACAACTTTTGAGGTGTTTGGTGATATAACTGTTTATAACTGTTTATAACACTGCTGATCAACGGTCACCAGTGTTATAAAAATCGTTTAGATGTAGTGATGGAAAAAAAATCCCACCAAGTAAGCATGCTTTCATGTCCCAATAGATATGCTCTATACAGTGAAATACATTCATGTGTTACTCTTCTTTCTTTTTGTTTGGAACTGTAATTAGTAATAGGTAATAACTAATTAGTAATGACCTCAAACATTAACTGACAGCCAGGTACTACAGTTTAACCATTTTCATAATTTTTGCAGATTGACTTTTACAGTTCTTCCATCCATCCATTATCTATTCCCGCTTACTCCGTCTCCGGGACACTGTTGGAGCCCATCCTGTCGAATAGCAGGCTAAAGGCAGGGGTTCACTCAATCACATCAAATCACGCTCACATTCACACATACGGGCAATTTAGAATGATCAATTAACATGCATGCATGTTTTTGGACTGTGGGAGGAAGCCGGAGAACCCGGAGGGAACCCACATGCAGGGAACCCACATGCAAACTCCACACAGAAAGATGCCGGAATTGAACCAGGAACCTTCTTGCTGTGAGGCAACAGTCCTAACCACTAAGCCACCGTGCTGCAGTTTTCTTATCTGATACCAAATGTGACACCTTGATGACACTACAATTGTGATGAACTCATATTGTATAAGTGTGTCAACTGGAAGGGAGTCTCAGGATATCGGTGGCCAAAACGTAGGATCTCCTAACTGAAAAATGCACTCTCCTGAGAGAATAATATACAAACTTGTTTTCTTGAGCAATTTTTTATGGATATCTGATAAATGTTACACTGTTTTCGGAGAAGATTACTATAGTATGGGTTAACGAGATCAAATAGGTATTAAGAGGTTAGAAGATATTCCCTCCATTTTTTGATCCATTCCCATTAGTCCTATAGATTTGTACAAAAAAAAAAAAAAATCCTGTAATGAAAATGGCTCTAATTCTGTTTTTTTTTTAACGTTGAGACCTTCTTTATCGTTGTTTTGAAGAGAAATCTTGCAGGACGAGATACGGCGAGGTACGAGAAAAAAAAACTCTCAATGGAAACACCGACTCCCTGCAGCGCTATCTTTATCTTTATCTTTATCTTTATCTAATTCAGATATTTGATTTTCTTTTGTGCAAAAGTGTTATGGAAATGCAACTAGTGTCTTCAATCTTGTAATCAGTCAGTCTTCCTTATTAAGGCATTAAGAGTTCTCATGCAACCCACTGTAATGAAAGGTTTTAAAAAAAAAACACAACTTTGCTGTCTCTCTAGTATTTTGACAAGGCATATCACAGACAAGACCTCAGACAGTCATCCTAACATGAAAAAGGTATAATATGTCTGCATTAAAAACTCATGTAGCTGAAAGGTAAGCCATGAACGCTCGCAGTGTTCAAATGAGTGAAACCTCAAAGCCTTTACCTACAAATTAAATCAACTGAGCATTAGCATAATCCCAAGGCAGGATTTTTTAGGTGTCTTTTTCAGTGTTCTTGATCATCCACAAATGTCCAGCGTTCCAAGTATCATACGCGAGCAGTCATACTTCTTTGAGTGATTAAATGCATTCATACTGATGACCATTGTCCACAGTCCACTGAAAGACCCCCGTTATTGCAGTCTAAACAGAATAATGCAGTCAGAAACGTTGCAGAACGGTGCAAAAAAACACTTTTCACACTTGTTATCTTTAAGCTAACTACTCCTACACAACTACTGTCAGCTTTTGGCACAAGTTGTTCACAAATATGCACATAACTGTATAACATAGGTTATCTTCAAGTGTTCCAGAGTTTCGAATGTAAGCTGGTTACATCGGCTAACTTTTTGCTCAGGCAAGTGGACGTGATATTTCCTTGCAGTGTTTGCAAAAAAAAAAAAGAAAAAAAATAAGAAGCTATTTCTTGTCTTCAGCCTTACTCAGGGTTTTTCATGGGCCTGTATTATGTGATGTGGGACGTATGATTACAGGTTTCACAATTGGCTAATTGTTTGTGGCTGCTAGATATGCAGTAGGCTAATACAAATAAATCAGTCAGACCACAAAAGGCACTTCCTGTGGAGAACAGCACTACAGGCAGGACTATTATGGATGGATAAATAATTAAATAATTCCCTCTTCTTTGTGTGTGTAGTTTCAACCAGTCATTGGCTGTTTTGCATAAAAGTGTTTCATGCTCAGCTTCACATCAAGCAAGTGCCTCCAAGTGCAGTTTGGTCATTTTATAAATATCAATATATTAGTCCACAGCTCCTTAAAATGGTTCCTGTTGCTCAATACCACGACAAGTCAGAAAAGAGGGTCATTTAAAAAAAGGGACATTTTAGATATCCTTCCTGGATCAGCAGTGTTTGTCCACTGTTGTCAGCAGCAGGATATGACAACATGAGCCTGTTGTTTGAAACTGATCCTGCCTCTTCACACTGCTGCTGAACAGTAAGAGCTAGATGAGTGAGCAGGATAAATATTTATGGATCCATGACTTGGCCTATCCTGCTTACTGTCCCCCAGCTGAAGTGGCTGTGTGGGCTTACTGTGGGAGGAAATGGAAGTAAAAATATTTCCTAGGCAAAAATGATACTATATAAGGAGAACAGTCCAGATAAATTACATCCTTGGGGATTATTGTGCTCCAGCCTGGATCTGATATCAAGTTTAGCTGTTCAATAGTATGAGAAAAGGTAATTCAGTCTGACCCATGCATCCAGAGGACTTGGAATTGCTTCAAAACCTTCAGAGGGTCAAAGACAGAAACATAACAACGCAGCACGAGAGCCTAAACACACAGAGATAGATAGATGAGGAGATGGAGAAAGAGAAGTAGGTGATGAATGGTGTTGTTTTTCTCAGTAAGGAGGATAACTGTATCCTCCTCTGGGAGCAGCGGAAACAGTGAGCATCAGTGAACACCAGTCATGTGTCTCAGAGACAGCCAATGAAAATGCCTGCATTTGGTTCATATGCAAGTTTACTGGGTCAGAGTCAGCGCAACGGAGGAAGCAACAGCCAATAGGAATACGAAGCCACGTCGGGAGGATTAGCCAATGAGGTTGGAGTCTGGTGTCTGGTACCAGTTGATGTCTGACAGTTAGACAGACTGTATCTAATTACCACAGCCGAGGCTCAGCATGGGGCTGCGTGCGCAAACAGTGTGTGTGTGTGTGTGTGTGTGTGTGTGTGTGTGTGTGTGTGTGTGTGTGTGTGTGTGTGTGTGTGTGTGTGTGTGTGTGGGTGTGTGGGTGTGTGTGTGTGGGTGTGTGTGTGGCTGTGGGTGTAACTGAGAGGAGAGGGAGAGAAAATTAGAATGAGAAAGGAGGAAGGTGGTTTAGAGGTTCTGGCAAAAGTTTCCACCAAGGCATCAGATCTGGAAGGCTATCATATGAAATATAAAACTGTTCCTAAAGACGCTTGATGTATAAATACACGGGCTGTGAATTCACAATAATAAACCTTTTAAATTAGTCTGTTTAAGCAGCGATGAAGTACATCCCTTAAGATTAAAATGCTTAGAGTGAAATAGACTGATTTCTGGTACAGTGTGTGAACGGAGGAAACATGTATAATGGCTGGATGTGTGTTGATATCTGTATATGTGGCCATGTCCTGCATGAAAGAATGGGCTCTGAAAAAAACGAGCTCTTTTTCCCACAGTGTAAAGGTCTATTGTCTCTGGCATTGTGCTCCTCTGACTACGAGCAGCTTTGCCTCATTCAGCCACTTTATTAGTGACCCAAGCAGACAGAGACTGGCAGGTGTTAAAGGGACACTCATAAACACACAGATTTTAAGTGTACCCTGGTCATGCTACACCGCGCCAGGCGGAGGTGAGCAAGGGTGACAGAAAAGGGCAGCTGGTTGGTGTTTTTCTTCTTTTTTTTTTTCCTGTTTTGACTGCTTCTGTCTGGACACATGCTTCAGACACGCACACACCAGTGCCTCGCACATTGAGTCACACAATAGCTGCCACGGTTGTTTTTCCGGTTTTGATCGCCCAGGGGGGGATTACGACACAGGCAAATAGTTTTTCAGAGATAGCCTTAATTAATATCATAATATTCAAAGGGTTTAATCTTACATTCCACTCATGTCTGCTTGTCTAATGTAAAGATGCATGTCCACATAGTGTTTTTGTGCTGTTTTGAGCTTGTAGTGGCTGCACAAAACAGGTGAAACAAATATGCAAGTTGCAGAGTTTCTTTGTTTTCTGCAAGTATTATACACTAGCTACGTATTCTAAGCAGTTGATAAAATTCACTGGTGCCCAGAATAAAAAGGACACAAGCTGTGAGGGCTCATTTAACCACACAGAAATGTTGTACTCCACTAGAAAAGAGTGATTTGTTTGCTCAAGGTGGCAAGAACAAGTTCATTCTGACCAGGATGTTTCAGACTTGATGACAAACTCAAGTGCAGAAGTCCTGGAAGTCCCTGCAGGACCCTTCCAGCCACTGCAGCACACGCACGTGACAAATATAACAATACAGCACTGTGACAATGGTGGAGAAGGCGGTTGTAGGGTTGATGGCGGAAGAGGAGAACATATTTGAAGTGGAAGAGGAGAATCTGTTGTCCTATTCTCCGGATCTCTTTGACTATTGTATATTTGTGTATTGTACTGATGTCCTGTTCTGATCATGTTATTTTCCAAACAATCGGGATCTGGTGCAAATTATCAATTTTTTTTTCTAAATTACATTATTCATTTGTTTATTGTCCATCAATAAGTTTCACTGCTAATAATTACAGCTTATGTCATGCGGAGTAGATTTAACCTTCAACCAAGAGTAACAGTTGCCAACTTAACGACTCTCAGACCCCTCTCGTAACTTTTAATTTAAAAAAGAACAAACAAATATAAAACAAAACGGTGAGAAACAAATTTTGTGACTTCTTTCAGGTGTCATTGATGACTTTTGCAGACTAACTTGAAGGGTTGCGTCGTCCTCACTCTTCTCAATGAGCAGCCTGTGCTGCGGTGGGGCCCCTCCCCCTTACCAAAGTCCTCTCACCTGTTTACGATTAATGGTCATCATCAGCATGTCATCAAGGACTACGCTGCTAATGATACAGTCACTGGTATCAGAGTGTGTGGAACCAGGGACACCTCTATAACATGCTGGATTAGGGGCTCTCGAGGACCAGGATTGCCCACCCCTGCCTGCCTTCTGCTAACATTAGTTGCCATTTTGGTGCAAATCCATATTATATTTAAACTCAAATCTGATTCAGTTAATGGTGTTTTGATCCTTAACAAACGTTTACACCTCATGCTATCTATTAATAGACCTAGGCTTGTTTTGTCTGCAATGTGCTACAGTGGAAAGGCACATTTCAGATAAATATTTGGGGAACTTGTCAAACACTTTATCCTTTAAGCCAATTATAATTTTGGTAATTCATAAGATTGAAGTGCAAGAAAAATATCATATGAAAAGCAAACTGCAACCAACCTCCATCTAAAATATAAACTATTGCAGTCTTTTGATTTTGTTCTCTTGTTAGGTTTTAGCTTGAGTTTAATCGTTGTCTTTAACTTTAAAAAGATTACTCTTATTTTGAAAGTGTGTTCCCCGGTGTGCCATTTCCTTTGAAAGTCTGCTCTTGATTGTCTACACCCCTGTCTCTTAGCTCTTCTGGGAATGTGTGCACATATGCTTCTGTGTTTTTTTTCCTTTCCTTGCCAGTTTTTCATGAATCCATTTCACTTCTGAAATTGCCAGTCTGTTTCCTTGTGTTGTTATTGTGTTCTTGTCAGTTATTTTTCTCCCGTCCTGCTTTTTTATCACGGTTTGCGCCTCAGTTTTCCTACAATAAAAGCATGTTATTATTACTGTTCCTGCTTCCCAGTCTCCTGCATTTACGTTGTCAACTCCTGAATTCGGATATAAACAAATACGAATGTGAACAAAATCTCTGATTAATGAAACTGAACAACATACTTAAGAACTTCACTACTCATTAAGCTTCATTTCTTGTTTGGCTATTCAGTGACATCATAAGTACACAACAAGCTTTTGGTAATTTCAACAGATATGATAAGACTTTTATTCATCCCACTTGTGGGAGAAATGTTCCTGTTACAGCAGCAGCAGCAAGCGCAGATGAGTTATCAAAAGTATGTTAAAATATGCAAAAACAGACATAAAAATAGACAAACGTCACATTTCCGCACAAAAGTATGGTTTCTCAACATATCACAACAGTCAAACCAGCAGCCTATTTCTGGATAATGTAAAATAGTTTGAGCATCCACCACTGGTCATCCAGCGGTAAATGGCCCAGCTGAGTACCAGTCCACTGAGAGCAACCATTTCCATTTTTATGTTGAATTAAACAAACAGATGCTGGGTGTAGCTCCTCGTTTAATGGACAAATATGGGAGTAACATGTCTGTTCTCATCACTCAAAGTTTGATCAGTCTTAATCATATCTGGTTTTATAAGTAGCACAACTGGGATGAGTTAATTCAAACGAGGAAAAAGAAAAAAAAACTCATCCTGGTCTTTGAGTGTACATTTACCTAAACGTGTGTTCATTTGTCTTTGCAGGCATGTTTACTTTGATCAATGATCAGAGTGTAGTGGTACCTCATTGTAGCGTGACTAAACTCGATTCGCTGTGGTGAAGTGTAATTAAAGCAGGCTTGTCTTTAGCATATGTTGGCCACCACTGGCAGAGTCGAACCCCATCTGGCCAAATACCTTCATTTTAACTCATCTCTCCCCTCTGCCTCCTGCATTTTCTCTCTAGGATCTTTCTCATCGTGAGCAAACTTTTGGATCACTGCACTGAGCAGCAAAAGCCTCAATGAGGATCGGTTATAGGCAGATGAAATAATAAGCCTGAGTTTTCAAGTCCATAGAGAACAACAGTACTGGTAGTGCTCCAGCTCAGAGAAGGGCTGTTGTTGTTATTCTTTGATCAGACCAGCAGGAATAACAATCTATAATTCATAATGCTCAGTCTAGTCTGGGAACACGAAGCACTGCACCTTAAATTATTGATCAAACAGAACAGATTTAATATCAATCACTGAAGCATAGGAAGAAGTGAGCAAAGTAGGAGAAATGCAAGAATCTTCTGGGCTCTGCTGTCTAAACTCTCTAAAGAAAACAAAAAAAACTATACTACTCCTGCTACTATGTTGGTGTTCACGAGGAACTGAGGCTTAGTTTGGACACAAATTCAGTGAGACGAGAACTCCCAGGTTACATGGTCTTTGAGGATGTACTCTGTGCTCTGAGCTGTCATGCAGCTGCAGATACTTTAATCGCTGTAGCTGCAGTACTCAATACATCTGCAAAAAACTCTACGTTATAACTAAGGTTGAGAAGTCTTAACGGCATCTTGGGTTAAGCACCGAGATCTGTGCATCACTTCTGTGCTCCCAAGTGTCTAAAGCCATTGAAATGTTTACCTTCCGATGCCCCAAACATCACACTTAGAAACACGATAGATATTATTAGATGTATTTGGACGTAGGTTTCACTGTTCATTGTGGAGCATGTAAAATGTAACACACAGATCAGCAGATAAATGTTAATTAATTACCCACTAATTATTAATTAACTATTAACTGATGCTCCACTCAGTGACTGCAACTGTCCAGTTTTGTGTATCTACAAAACAATACAAATCATGATCCCTCCACTACCATGCTTAACAATGGGAAGACGCATTTCTCCTGAAATTCTGTTTGGTTAGAGCTAAACAGGGCAGCACGGTGGCTTAGTGGTTAGCACTGTTGCCTCACAGCAAGAAGGTTCCTGGTTCGATTCCCGGACCAGTGGGTCTTTCTGTGTGGAGTTTGCATGTTCTCCAGGTACTCCGGCTTCCTCCCAG
Organism: Xenentodon cancila; assembly: GCA_014839995.1. Classification (NCBI taxonomy): domain Eukaryota; kingdom Metazoa; phylum Chordata; class Actinopteri; order Beloniformes; family Belonidae; genus Xenentodon; species Xenentodon cancila. Next base: position 20,434,280 of record CM026217.1, read on the forward strand.
GGTCCAAAAACATGCAGGGTAGGTTAATTGTTCATTCTAAATTCCCCGTAGGTGTGAATGTGAGTGTGCATGATTGTTTGTCTTTTATGTGGCCCTTGATGGACTGGCGACCTGTCCAGGTGGACCCCTGCCTTTCGCCTACTATGCGTCGGGATAGGCTCCGACAGACCCCCGTGACCCGGTGACGGATTAAGCGGGAATAGATAATGGATAGAGCTAAACATAGGAAGTTCTCTTAGATGCAGTTTTGAAAACCTTTCATATGTACTCATATGTTCGTTTTAGCTCGACTGGCAGACACATTTTATTCATCCAGTCTTCCTCTAACTGTGCAGTCAGGGACTTTGATACTGAACATGCCAAGTGAGGTTTGTGTTGTAGTTCTCTGGAGTTCTCTGAGGTTTGCATAGTCTTAACTTATGGTACATTAGCAGCGAGGTTCACTCCAGGGAAGATGGGAATAGTTTGAATGGTTTGCACAAGTGAATAATCTTTCTCAATGTAGAATGTTGGATGTTGATTTTTTTAACACTTTTTTACAAAAAAGCGCTGCTTCTCTATGACCATTGCTTTTGCCTTTCCTTCTTGGCATTGTGTTAACACACACCTAACTGCTCCATAGCAGCAACCTACAAAAACATTAACCTTTGCTGAGGCGTGCAAATGTACTGATGGTAAGTTCATCCAGGCAGCAACTGGCTGTAACTTAAGTCTGACTTATGCTTCTGCGTAGCTGCGACACAAGTAGGGTGCAGGCAGCACCTACGCTGCTGCAGGCGTTGATACTTCTGGATTATCGGTTGCGTGACTACACCACTGCTGTATGTTCTTTTCTGAAATTATAGAAATCGCAGCAAACTATTGTTCTACTCCACTTGAAAACGTTGAATAAGCAATAGTAGCGGGAAATTCATAAAAGAATAAAAACAAATTTACCAATCATTTCTTGCGCTCCATGTCGACAAGCAGAGCTCTGAGGAGGCGGTTTTCATCAACAGAGAGGCTCTGCGTTGGGAGGATTTTACACAAGAAAACCTGGAGGTCGACATCCCTGCCAAGTGTCTGGTGTGGCAATATGGGAAATGTGGGCAATAGAGTGTCGTAAGACCCCAATGATAATAATAATCACAAGACAAACATACTGTAAAGCATTATTTAGATCATGTATAAGGTTATAAAAGTGCTATGTGTCTGCAAGGCCTTTTAGTTCAAGTCACTACCTCTTATGCCGCCCCAACAGATGACTGCAGAGAACAGATGACTGCACTTACAACCAGACTTTTAAAAATTATACATCTCGCTGCAAATGCTGTAAAACCAAAGCTTCAAAAAGCTGTGTTTTGTCCTTACTAGTATGACAACTACTATAACTGTTACCTATAACCGTTTCACCTTATATATTTCTAAAAGCTCTACTATATTTACTTATAATGCTAATTTCACCACTCCTACTTCTAAAACTGCCATTCAGCCTATGCAGTTGCCTAAGACTTTTACCACTTCTACATTTCTGCAAGTATTATAACTGATTTCCCAACAATCCCCATCCTCATATGGAATGATAGTTCAATTACTACCAAGACTGGCTTCACTACAGCTCTACTTTCATGTGTATCTTTGCATAAAACCAATGAATGATGTCTTGAAATGAAGTAATCGAATGGTGTTTTCAATATAAGTCAGACAAACCCTTCTATAAATAGTCTGTAAAATGCATGCATGTCAAAATGTTATGCTTAATGTGCACATTGATTTCATTTAATTCTCTCCAAAGGTCCCATAGAAGTGCAGCCCATATAACTACACTGAGACATCAGTCATGAGATTAACAAGGCAACATGGTTTTAGTTCACTGAGTGAGAGAAATGTGCAGCTGGAGCATACTGATTACTTTGGGCCTGTAAGTAGTTTGCAGCTGTAAAAGCAATTGAAGACAAACGCATGCACACATGAAGGTTTTTCACAGTGCAAAAGCCCAGCACGTTTGCAGCTTCCTGCTTTTTACTGTCTATTGTTATATTTAGTGACACGGCTCTTGCGGATTATTTTAAACACTCAGGGTGAAGTTAGAAATTTACATTTTCTCACACTCATACACAGTTTGACACATACAAACTCTAGAGATCCTGCAGGGTGACGGGGCCCTTGCCTTCCACTTAGTAAAGGAATGCAAGGAGAGAAAGAGAGAGACGAGAGGAGAGTGACTGGGACTTTCCCCAGGATCCCAGAGAAAGGAGGGAGAGAGGAAGCAGACAGTGGGAGCAACAGAGGACAGGAACAAATACAGAAAGAGGGAAAATGGATGGGTTGTCTTGTGTTTGGGCTGGTTTCTCTTTCCCACAGTGGAAATGACCCAGTTATTACTGCACACTGTCTAAAGGAGTCCTTACTACATGTGAAGTAAGAGGAATGTAAAGACCCTAAGAAATGTAACAGTAACTGAAGCTGAAATATGTTTTAGTTGCAGAAATGTTTGTCTAACTTTTTGTCGTACTTCTGTCTGTTAATCAAATTGTGTATCTCAACAGCTTGATGGTGTCCTCGTTGACCCCACTAACTGCCACCATCGCTGCCTCCCACATGGCTGCGCTGAGGGTGTAAGTGTGTGTGTGTGTGTGTGTGTGTGTGTGTGTGTGTGTGTGTGTGTGTGTGTGTGTGTGTGTGTGTGTCTGTGTGTGTGTGTGTGTGTGAGATAGGGATCAGTGGTCTTGACTGTGACTCAGTTTGAGGCATACTGTGTGTGCACTGCATGAGCGGGTGTGTGTGGTCTTCCAAGTGAGCCAGGTGTTGAATTTAAGTTTGTGGTGTGTGTGCATGTGCACACGTGCATCTGTAACAGTAGAAGACAGCCTCTCTGACATTCACAAACGTGCTGTGTCATCTCTTTCCAGGAAAGCTTCTCTGTAATAATCCTTTCACCCATGTAAAGGTACCTTCATTAGTGCACAGGTAATGGCAGACTCACGTCTGTTCATGAGATTATTTCTGTCTACAGGTGTGTGCTGCCGCTGTTGCTCGTTTTGCACGTGTGTGCATGCAGGTATGTTACCCAGGTATGTGTGTTGTTGCTTGTACACGTCTACGTGGCTGTGCTTTTAGTCGGGCTGATCTCCACACGTGGATTTACCAGCCCCGTTTAGACCCTCAACCTTCAGCCCCTTACACTGGCATTCTGTAACATTTAGGTAAAAACGTGCCACCGATATAAAATGCCTCTCAACTTGCATCTGAAGCGACTTTAGAGCCCTCAGACACATGCAGAAACAGACAGACACTTACAGTGAGCCTCCAGCACACAGCGAGCTGTGAGCTGGGCAATAGACAGGTTTTCAGCAAGTCTGCTGATGTTTCTGTAAAGTGGCAGATTTATTGAGCAAATAGAACTTTATAGATATTGAGTTGTAACATGTTTCAGATTCAGCTATGTCATATTTATTCAATATTCCAATAAATATTTGAATACATGTAGTTATGTAACTGGCATGATATGGAGAGATATAAAAGGAGAGTAAAATAACTGATGTGTGGTTTTCAGAGATTCATGTCGGCGTACCTCAGCAGACTAAAGACCCACAAACTCCATCTGCAGTTTGCTTTCTGAGATGGTCAGTGAATAAAAAGCACAAAAACGTTTGTCTCCTCATAATCAGCAGCTGCATTACTGGCTGTAATACACACGGCTGTTGCATGTAGCATAATTCAGTTTAGTTTGGTTTTTTTGGTATGTTAGATTAAAAGATGCATATTCTGCTGTTTCTTCAAAAGTTGCCACAGTTTCCTGAGGTCTCAATAAAATATCTGTTTTGTCCGAGAAACTACAGAAAGACAGTACTACAGAACCCTTTTCAACCATGTTCTAACAGCTCCACCCTTTCAGACTGTTTCAACGGGGAGAGTCAGCGTCTCATTTCAAATCCACCCCTCTCTTTTGAAGGGTGTGTCTCTTTAGAAATCACTATTACAGGTTTACATCATCCACTTCAAGGGTGCAGCATGATTTTAAGGTAGACGGAAACAAAGATGGGGAAGCCGGAGGATTCCACTTCAGTTTGGACCTTTGATGTCCTAGGACCCTGTTCCCTGTGTTCTTTTTTTTTTGGATGCAGGGCATCGTGGTGGCTTAGTGGTTAGCACTGTTGCCTCACAGCAAGTAGGTTCCTGGTTCGATTCCCGGCCCGGGTCTTTCTGTGTGGAGATTGCATGTTCTCTGCGTGGGTTCCTTCTGGGTACTCCGGCTTTCTTCCGCAGTCCAAAAAACATGCGTTTAAATTGCCCATAGGTGTGCATGTGAGCGTGATTGGTTGTCTGTCTTTGTATGTGGGCCTGCAATGGGATAGGCTCCAACAGACCATTAAACTCATTAAAAGATCCATATGGGAAGGGAGATTGTAGTTCTCACACTGCACTACATGTAAAATGATTAAAAGGAAATATTATTTATATTTACACTACAATCATCTTATTTTATTTAAGGAGCAAGAAACTATCCCTAGTGGTAACTCTATTGCTTGTGTGCAGTCAGAGCTTGTCCAAGGGGCAGCCTCTGGCTTCTCTACTTGAAGACAAGGACCAGGTGCTACCTCTGAAAGTGAGTCTCCATTGACCCCCCCACCCCCCAAGACACTTAAAAATCCACCACTTAAAAGTAAAAATAAGAAAATAAATGTAAAAGAATATATATATATATATATATATATATATATATATATATATATATATATATATATATATATATATATATATATATATATATATATATATATATATATATATATATATATATATATATATATATATATACTTTTTTTTTTTTTTTTCCCTGATATTTTATTTCTGATCAGGTCGCTGGCTCCAATGCTGTTCCCCAAGCAGATCACTATGGATAAGATGGTGACAATTGATTTCTAGGATCTAAGCTTCCTTGTGAAATAGTGCCAGCTCATCACGCCTTTGTGCACAGCCAGGCTGGTGGTTTTTCAGTCCAGTCTGCTGTTGACGTTCACGCCCAGGTACTTGTAGCTCTCCACGGTGTCGATCACAACATCAGTAATGAGGATAGCTGAACGGATTTGAACCAAACCGGATCAGAAGTATTGTAGCCTTTAAATGGATCACCCAAGGTGTATGTTGTCACCACTGACTTTTGAAAATCGACAAAGCATTAATTCACGTTACCCACTAGTTTCTGAAGAGCAGCTTTGAAGCCTATTTTTCTTTGTACAGGCTGCAGCCATGTTTAAGAACTGGCGGCAACACGGCCGTCTTATGTCAATCAAAGTTAGTTCTGGCTACCAGCTCCTTCAGCGGATCCCTGCCGAAAAACCTGCAGAGCTCCCATCAGACATTTACAGATGAATATGTCATTTCAAATGTTGCCTCGTTTGCAAAACCAAAAATTACCATCAATAGCCAACACTGAGTACAAACTGCTGACTGCTTAAGCATGGTGGCATGACGATCACGGTTGAGGGAGTGATAGCTAGCCATTGGCTTAACACATACAGAGCTGTGAGGTTGTGAACCCATCCACTTATAACCTGCATAATCCTTTTACTTCCCTTCCTAGATTTGTTGTTAACCAGAAGATCAGGTTTTGTTACACAAAATTACACAGATTATTCAGGTTAAGTGAATCACATCAATCACCATCATAATAAAATCCCAATATAGCGTCACTTGTATTTCTAGTTTTGTCTAGAATTCACATAGAGCTTGGACTGGACTTTTTAAATGCTTGGACACAGTAAGAAATGACCAATGTTGTACGAAAAACAAACACTCAAGCATTTTGTACACACTTTTCATCGAAAATGAAGGGAAAGCTACGAACAGAAGCTGCACTGAGCAATTAAAAGCTGTAGAGTCAGGGGCCAACTGAAAAGTTGGCAAATACCTTCAGTCAGACCGCGACTGTGTTCGCATTAATGTTGCCTAGTCTAACCGTAGGAACTGCGAGAATTGTAACGTGCTTATTCTGACTTTAAAGTTTAAAAAAAGTGTCTAAACTATACATATAGAAGATTTGTCTGGTAAAACTCCATATCAGGCTAACCCCACCTGACATATGAAAGAGGAAACAAGGGAAAAGGAAAACCACATCTCAGCTTGCCAGAACTCACGTTTCCCGTCTACACTGTAGCTGGTTTTATTGAAACCCCACACGTGTAAGATGAGGCCAGATTCCACCCACTTCACATTTCAATACCAAGAAAAGCTCAGCCTCTCCAATAAAGCTGAACTCTCTAATGTGATTTTATCTTAACATTAAAATAGAACTAAAAATAAAAATGTTGCATAGTGCTATGGAGAGATGGAACAGGGGGGAAAAAAACAACTATGTGAATTTATCCCAAGGGATTAGAAGCTTTGGAAACTGGAGAATCTGGAGCCAAACATGGCTTTTACATGTGTCACTGAATCAGCAGAGCGATGCAACAGCTAATTTCAGGGGAATAGCCACACATCACTAGTACTGTTGTATAACAGTGTCTTCTGTGACTAAGATGGTTCCTTTGGAGGTAGGATTAACACTTTTATATGTGCCTGTAAGCAGCAAAATTACATAGAGGGTTTTCAAGTGACGCTCTTGGAATCATGTATGAAAATAGTTCAAAGTGTGCAATACATCCCGTATAAACTGTATGTTTGGCCAGTAAGCCAAACAAGACCACAAGAGCGGAGGATGGGCTTATGGCGGGTAAACGTATGAACGTAAAAAAAAATAATGACCAAATCAAAGTCTCCGATACACAGAATGGACAGTCCTGCTACTGTGGCCTCACCGGCTACTCTAAATATGTGCAAGGAGATGGGAGATGGCTGTTGTAGGGGAATAATGCTGCCATGCTCTGGCTTTTAGAGGGTTCGCAAAACGTTTAAATAGATGGAATATGCCAAAATAGCATTCCTGAGAATACCAGGATGCAAGATTTCCCAGCAGAACCGTGCATTGTAACAAGAAGAGCAATGTTTACTCACATATCCTCTGTGGTCATAATGTCGTGGCTGATTGTTGTATATAAACTGCAAAAATAGAATAAGCTGTAGCCCCTGAGTAGGATAAAAGTTGGTATAGGAAATGACTGAATGAATGAATGAACAAATTAATGTTAACTGTTAGAAGTGTTGCATGCATGTGTGAATAAGAGAATAAAAACCACACTGTAAAGCATTTTGTAGAACCTCCAAAAAGCTAAAAAGCGCTGGATAAGACGTTCACTGCTGGAGATGAGCTTTGTAGCTAGAAACATGAAGATGGAGAGATGTTAGGTGGAAAAAGCCGGAGGAAAGACGCAATACAAAAAGCACTCTTCAGAAATTGGCGTTTTGTTCATGGCACATCGAGAATGTCAGCTGAAACCATCAATAATGCATGTGTCTGAACAGCTACAAAGGAAAGAAAAGCACCAAACACACAAAGAAACAGAGACTTTTACTACCAACCAAACTTACAGGAAGTGCTCCAAGAGATCAGCTGTTACGTTCACACAAGTCTCTCTCTGTGGTCCTCCAGAGATTTTTCCGCAGGCAGAAACATTTCAGCAAATAGTCTGAAGCGAATACTGAGGACATTTGCATCTGCACTTACCACCTGCCAGAGCAACTCTGGAACATTTGTGCTTGGCAGCTTTGCTTTCACATTATGTGTAGCAGACAAAATGAAAAATCTATATCCCTCAGATAACTTTCGATGCTCAGTCTGATCATTGCAGTTCTCGAGGGGGGCAAAAGCCACTCCTTGTTTCAAGTTCCAAAACTGAATAGATTCTTCCACTCTCCACATTTGAACATTTTCTTTTTGTTGTCCTTTACTTTACACTGCTTTACAGAAAAAGAAAAAAAACATTACGTCCTCGGCAGAGGCAGTTTTTCGTAGGTTCTACTATTATCTCTCACGTGCGCGGATACGAGACACCTGTCGTGAACTTTAAATGTGAGTTTGCTTCAGTGGAATTTCAAGTCTGGATGGAAAAGATAACAGATCATTGTCTTCTTGTCCAGAGAGGACAGACATACAGTCTTTGCAATCACAACCTATACGAACATCGAGTTTTTAGGATTCTATAAGTTGCTCGTCTCTCCTGAATGACCTCTCTGATTTTAATCAGAAACACTGCTGCCAAACAGTGAGTAAAACCTACAATTTATAAAAGCGACATGCACCAGTTAGTACGGTACCGCTATATTTCAAACTGTATTAAGATGATGGCGTTTCTCTCTCCTTTCCTCTCTCTTCCTTCCCATATGGATCTGTTTAAACACACGATGGTTTGGCCCACTTTCACAGTGTCACAGGACATTTATCTTTATTCCCTTCTTCCTCTCCGTACCTTATAGAGAAATGGCTTTGACAGATGTGCTCTCTGCACACTAATGTAGCTTTTTTCTCTCTCGTGCACTTTGCTGACATGCTTTTCTGGCTTGAGCCTTGCTCTGTGCCTGTGTGTACCTATAGAGCTTTCCATCTGGAAATTTTATCCTTTCAGTCATAGCATAAAAAACATTTTCCCCTGCCTCCTTTTATCCCCGTCTTTTCTGTTGCTTCTAATCACAAATATAAGCACTGGTGAAGCAACTGGAGCCAGTTTACAGATATATATATATATATATATATATATATAGTTTACATACATGTTTCTACCATTGGTAACATAAAACATCTTTTGTTGAATTTAACATTACAAGAGCTTTAAGAAAATGGAAAATAAAATGTTATCCATAAATAAAGGTTTATTTCTTGCTTCCGTCTCTGCCAACAAGTAGTGACTCAACCAGCAGCTAGTTCATGAAGGATTTCTGTTGACAGCTCTGGCTCACAGTTAGGGATTTTTTTTGGCTCTATGCAGAAGCAGCAGCACACATTTGTCGAATGTACCCGCCGCTAGGTTGCTTTCATCCGCAGAAACCCCAGAAACAGAAGCTCAAGGTGTCTGCTGCAAACTTGATCTTTTTCGCTGTGTTTGCTGGTTCTCAGATGATCTTCTGGATCGAGATCTCAAATATAAAACAGATGAGCCTCAAAATGTCCATTAAAGCTGCCTTTGAAACATCTGACTGGAAGATTGCTGTTGGGAGTCATGGTGCATTGTGGTCCATGTGACTAAAAGACAACCTGAGGACGATGCCACGGTTTTTCCTTAGTCGAGAAAGAACAAATAATACCTTTCTAAAGGCTCGAGGCTTCTCTGCACGACGCAGCACCTCTATCGCTGTGTGGCGGAAACACTTTTTAAAGTCCGGACAGTTATTTAAAACGTGAAAGACCACACGTGACAGTAAATAAACAAGTAAATCAGTAAGAGCCACTCTCTGACCAAGAGGGTTCGCGCCGTTTTCTCAAATCTTCAACCAGGACAATCAGAACGTGTTCGTAGGATTGTCAAATTGGGAAAACTGGGACCAAAATCAGCCCAGTCTTCTCTTGTAGCATGTGCCGGGCATTAGGAGTCACTCTGTCTGACACAATGGACAATTGTATTAACTTCTTTAACATTTGCACAAACTAGTCCTTCCTCTCGTCCCCAACAATGTTTCACAGGGAGCCAGACCTGGCGGACTAAACACCTTTAGATGAATCAACTGAGTCTCACAGTAAAATAGTCCTGTAAAAATTGTTTTTCTATTTATGATTACGGATGCAAATTTAAAGTTATGCTGTGCACCATGAAAAAAAAAAAATACAGTTTCACTGGGAAGTTTACTTTGTGTCTCCAGCAGCTTTTCTTTCTTTTGCCAAGGACGCACTTATTTGTCACCTAGTAAGCCTGCAAAGAAAGGTTTAATGCGAGGTGTCATTGAAGTGTCTTTTTTGCTGCATGCCATGATGTTTTCCTAACCAAGTGCTTTATAAATGCCTGAAGTGAAGCAACTCGCAGCAACTGAGAGTGACGAGTCTCTTTAAAGTAAGGTTTAAATGCAAATTCAGCAAAGATCTTCACTTTAACTGTCATTTATATAGTTCCTTGCTCTGCAGAGAGACGTTATTGCCATTCACTTAATAATATAACTCCAACAACAATGTAAAAAACAATCTGAAAAAGAAAACAAAGCTGTTCAGTATGATTCATTCAGGATAACATGAGTGTGCTGCCGCTTGGCTTGAATTTATAACAAGTCTGTAACCCTTTTTTTTCTTCCTTCCAAGGTTTTGGACCCACGTCTGTATTGGTTCTGTCAATAATCAGTCTGAATCAGACATCTGCTGCAGTCTTGTGCTATAAGGTGGAACGAAGGCAAACTTTAAATCAATCTTATGCTTTGTTACAGAAACCAAAAAGGTCTTTGAATTCAAGAAAACTGTGAGAGGCAGTAAAAGATCAATCGTCTGATGTTACAGTAATGAAAAATGTGAAGCGCCATTGCAGAAACCAGCACGTTCCCTTTTTCAGGTGGTGCAACAAGCTTTAAAAGTGATGAAAACACATGGAAAGCCCGTGAGAAGATGTGAACGCTCATTTTCATTTTTATTTCTTTTAATTGGACGCTGAATAGCTCATGAGGATATCTTTAAATGTAGGTTAAACATTCCAAGTTCCAAGTTCTCAGCTTCAACACACACAGAAAAATGACAAAACTCAGAGGATCTTTTGTGTCAAGTCTCATAACTTTGCAAATATTTGACCTTGATCGTTGTCTAGACGAGCCGAGACGCCCCGAGTACTCCTCCCGGCTGCATCGCATCAGACGAAATGACCCCGTCTGCCTCCACTCCACTTATATAAGGAAAGATTACTCGAGTAAAAGACACCACAAGGAACGGACAGATATAGCTCAGTGGATTTCTGTGTATATTTCATCAAGCGTGTAAGCTACAGTTTATGTGAAGGGTGTTTCAAAGAAAGGATGTGCATCAGCCTGTATGTCAAAGAGGGATGGAGGCAGACAGACAGAGATGGAAGAGGAGGAAGCAACAGAGGCTGAACATATTCTCCGTTTTGGGAGGATGGGAATGATTTATTACCTCGGCGCAGCTTCAAAGTGTAAACTGTTTGGGCTGTTGGAAATGTACATTTTATACAACTACTTTGGCATCATTTCTGCTGAAAGTCACAGCAGTCACGTTAATGCAGTGAATTAGTTTGAGAACAGAGAGGGAGCCGGCAGGAGCTGCAGACATGGATGTGAAGGGAGGACGGAGGGGAGGTGTGGTTTGACTCAAACACCAAAAGGACTGCTGGAGCAGCTTCCACACTTCAAGGGCTCCAGCGACAGGGAAGTTGCTCTGTTCAGCACCATCAGCAGTTTTGCTCAAGCATGCGTGTGTGTGTGTGTGTGTGCGCGTGTGTGTGTGTGCCTGTGTGTGTGTGTTGTACATGTGTGCCTATCCACAGGGAATTAAAACTCCCTATGTTGTTGTTCCATAAAGCAAGGACACTTTGCTCCATAGACGCAAAGGACAAGTGCACATATGCTGTACACAACCTACAGACCGGTGTGCACAGATGTCAGTGATTCAGATACATTTGGTGAGTTATTTACTTTTCTGTTAAACACCTTTTACTAACTTTTACGGGATTCTATTAACTGCATATTTATTAAGTTTGATTAGTCAGTAATTTATCGTCTCTGTAAAAAGCTCTTAAGCATCCTTGATGAATACAATCGTGCAAAAGTTAGTTCTTCCTCTCACACTTTTTCATATATTTGTGCCATCCGATCATAGTGGTTCTCATTATTAGACAAATACAACTTCAGATAAACTACAGCACATTACTTTTTCCCATTCCAATTTTTTATTTGACAAAAGTGACGCCATAAAGAAAAATAATGTTGGACATACGCAGCCCCAGTCAAACAAAACAAAACTCGTTTAGTTATCTTCTAATTGTCCATTCTGCTGTTCATTTTAGCTTGTTTTTGCCTCATATTAAAAACTACTACAATCAGATGAGTTTTATTGTTTTACAAAAAATAAGACTAAGACACTGACATTGCACAGGACTATATGAATAAGTGGACTGTTTTTTTCAGGTTTCTTGAAAAGTTATCATAGAGTTTATGTCCCACTGAACAAGTTAAATTCTTACATCACCTTCTGTTTTAGTTACAGATCCCAGTTTACTTACCAGCGGCTTCACAAATTGTAGTTTCTTTTCTCACTTGTCATGATTAAGCTCCTTTAAATAGAATAACAATGTTAATATCTTTTACTTTCCCCACACACACGCACACACACACACACACACACACACACACACACACACACACACACACACACACACACACACACACACACACACACAACTATTTTCAAACAGGACTATGAGTCAGTAGAATCCCATTTCATGATACTGTGTTGCACATAGAGGAGAAACACAAATCCTGACACTAGAGATGACAATAATAAAAGCTGTTACAGAAAGTAAAATATTATTATGTGTGCGGCTTTTCCAAATGAGCTTTTGACAGATAAACAAAGAGTCACGCTGACCCGATGCAGTAACGCTGGATGGGCCAGCAGCTTGGTCCCGGAGAGACGTTTCCTATATAGTCATCAAAGTCACCATTCCAGATGGCTAATTTGTGTGCGTACCTTCAGTCAGACTTGTATGTAGGTCAGAACTCTAGACATGTCGGCTATTTGCTCTCCACTGCATTAGTTTAATCCTGATGAAAGACTGCTGTGCAGGAAAGGCGTCCGCAAGTGACAGATGAATAATCAAGTGTAACAAAGCTGCCGGTGGCTTGCTGGAAGATAGGAACCAACATGTCCCGCACAGCAGAAATCAATCAAATGAAAACATTTCAGCGTTTAACAGACAAACATGCACAAACTTTGACATACCAAGAATAATGACGGGTGTCTGGTAGCACTGGGAGCAACACCACTGGCGCACTGGCGTTATTAAAGTTTGGAGTAGAAAGCGTTAAGTTTGGTTTTGACAACGTTGTGTGTTGACGTTTGCACCATCGCGTGTTGTGCTGAATTCTTGATGAATTTTATGACTTTGGTGAATGGAAAGAACAAGACACACCCTGTGGCTCATGGATTGTGATAAAATCAGGATTTTATCAGCTGAACTGCAACGTTTGAAATACTTACAGACAAAATGAACAATCGGAGCAATTTTAATGTTAAGTCAGTTACGCTGCTCCTTCGTAGGTGAGAATCAAGAGTAGAAAGCTGCTCATTGGTTTGAAGAGAAAGGCTGAGTGGAGGCAAAGATATGTTAACAAGTTCACATCATCTTCTGGGTTGCGGTGTCACCTTTCGGGTTTATGTACAAGCACCATGTTCAGACCCATGATAGCTGTTACTAGACGATAGGAAGGAACCACAAAAGAGCATCTGTTTCATTCAGGAGGCTATAAGTAGTGAAGAGTAATGAACATAAATCGCGCGCACACACAAACCTGAGTTAGAAGGAGTCCATAATGTGGCGGGAATGTGGCATCCTGCAGTAAAGTTCAGCCATCCCTAGCTGGCACACAGGACACCCATTCAGTCAGCGACAGCGTGTCACACCACGTGATTTATGATGGGTAATTATGATTATGAAGGTGACATCATATCCTTCTCTGTGGCTCCCACGTGTATCCGTGCTGTGTATATGCGTGACGCTTTATGTATGCGTGCACATTTGCATGTGTGTTTCTGACTAATTAGTTCTGCTGTCTGGATTCAGCGGCGACTGTCTTTGTTTTTCTACAAAACGGAAGACAAGGCATGCCACAACAACATATCTCACAGCTCCTCCAGACAAGCTGCGAAGCACAAAACGTTCACACAAGTGCACGAGTGCACATACCTCGGGAGATTGGCTCCGCATCACATTTTACTCTAATGCTTTGTTTGATCCAACCCAACCAAAAAAAAAAAAAAAAAAAAGAAAACGTTTGCATTCGTTCTGCCTCAGGAACAGATGGGGTGGGCAGAACGTAGAAAAAGAGCAGGGACAGAGATCCCTCACATTTCTTGACAGAGTTAACCATCACTTTACCACGGTCTGAAATAGTCGGCAATGGGAGAAGCATACAATTAGAAATCATTACTCTGCACTTAACTGCTGCTGACAGGCATGGGCACGACAAATGAGAAAATGGAAAGATTATAACACAATTTCTCTCCTGCACACACATGCTAATTCACTTGCCAGCTCCAAATAAATGCATTCATATAAACATGATTTGACAGCCCATGCCTGCCTCTTGGACTGGATACACTGAGGCTGCTGAGGGAGATTGTGACACATTAAATGTTTGCAGGGGACCTTGCTAAGTTACATTACAACACTCTTCAACTTGAGACATGTGTCACACATACTTTTTCAACTTTCCCCAACATATGATCAGTCTTTTTGACATTCATGCTATTTAGGTTGTTTGGACGGTTGCGGCACATGTGCACAGATCACCGGGAGCTGCATGAGAGCGCCTTCACTGAACCAATTTGTGAGAAATAAAATAATCAAAAGTAAAGGAAACCATAAAAGACAGACTGACTTTTTATTTTTTATTTGACATCGAGTGCACCCATTTCAGTGTTTACTCAAAAGCATGACCCCCATCCACAGGGGCCTCTGCTGAGGCAGCAGCAGAAAATCAAAACACCATTATCCTCTCCAAAGTCAACACAGTTCAACTTTTGTCACATGCCTGTATATATATATATATTACATACATACATACATACATATCTCTTTTATAGCCGATTTAACCCACAAACACCCGTGTCCGTGGCTGTGCCCCTTCTCCCTGCTTCTTTGCTCCTGCATTTAGATGTGTCACAGACAGGTTTTGCTTGTTCTCCTCCTCCGCTGTCTGAGCACCTCTCTGTGCCTCCTGCCATCCTCCCGTCCAGCTGCGTAGTTTGGAGGACAGCACAGCCACTGAGTACTGGTCCGAGTGACACCGTGCCATTCCTGAGACGCAGCTCCCGAGGAACCACAAGGACCAAACTAGGCAATGCTGAAAGCCCACAATAACGTCATTCCCATATGAAGTAAAACCAGTTGTTTGATGTTTATGTCATTTTTGTTTCATCAGAAAGCAAACAATGCTCAAGCCAAGGTAAACGGAGTCCAATTCTAATCCTGTTATATTTCAAATAAATCCAATTCTTCTTTTTCCCAACATATACTTGTTAGTGTATTCATATGTGTATTCTAGGCCTATAGTAACATAATCAACTATAAGCTTTATCAGACACCTGATGATCCCCATCAGAAGTCTTGCTGAAGCATTTTGGATCGGGTGGAGATTACTCAGAGTAATGTTAGGATGAAGTAATAATAAGGATTTGCAGTAGTGTCTGCAATACATGCATAAACAAGTTTCACTGCTTTACTCTACGTGAGGAAAGATCAAAAAAAGAAAAGGTTCTGCAAACTTTTTTTATGTGTGACTTAAATGACAAGTCTAAGTCAAAAATAACTGCAAAAGTCCTCACAGCCATCCAAAAGTCCAACGTTGGAGCCTGCAGGAATCGTGGGGGACTGACTTTCAGCAGAAACCACATGCTCATCACCCCTCGCACATGAACGGCTGAACTCTGATCTCAGCTGACTGTGCTTTGAAAGTCTACCGTCATCACTTCAAATAGCAGGAGGACATCTCTTACAGCCCAACAGAAGATCCTTTTCCCAAAGACCTCGCACGTGGCTCGGCGCTTCAAAAGCAGTTCTCAGGTTTAAGAATTAAAGCATCTCCTCATCCCTTATTCTTGTCCGTCTGTGCACTGAGCCGCTCTGCTTTGCTGCTCAGCAGGACATTGGCTGAAAACAGATTGTAATCAAGTCTCCTGTTGCTGTGTTTTATGAAGAAAAATTAACTTTCATCAGCGAGGCAGCACCGATCCATTGAAAGTAAACCACAGCATTTGAACAGGAGATGTAGTTAACTTCTCTGCGTCCATCTAAAACCCTCTCCAAATACCTCAGAGCCCCGTGGAGCCCTGCTCCTGCAGATCTTTAGTGCAACCTAATTAATTTTAGCCTGCTTCTCCCTCTTTCTTGCTTTCCACTTACACGCCACTGATCATACATCTCGTGTAACTCACAGCTTATCCTGCAGTGTACAAACGAGACAGCTTTGTTATGTAAGAGTAGCAATTAAGAACTTTTTTGTGTCCACATTCATTCTATTTGGTTTATCCAACATAATCTCGTGGAAATATGAGGAGAAAACATAACTTTTTAAATAAAGCTTTGCGTGATGGTGAAGCAGAAAGTGTTGAAATGATGTGCCAGCACCGTGAAAACAATGCCAGTGCAGAAAAGGAGCTTTGTTGTGGTGGACAACCAGATTGCTTCACTCAAATGAGGAACCATGAAAACCCACAACCATTTTTTATTTTGGCCAAGACGAGGTTGTGGCCTTTATCTAACTCTGGAGTCAACCCCAGATTCAACCCCATCGTGGATCTGAACAGAAAATATTGTCATTTATTTTTATTGTTTAGCTGAACTTGTCAACTAGTGCTGCAGGATATACTAAACATCTATAATCAGTTAAATATCTATATGCACTATACCAATATCATTAAGACAAAGACACGATAACATTATATAACTAAATAAATAAATAAAATTGTAATGAATTGTAGTCTCTTTTCTAAGTGCAGTGCATTCATGTGATACATGTCAATAATACATTAAGCCAGTTAGATGGATCCTAAGCTTCAAAGTCAAGAGGCTGGCTCCAAAAACTGCTCAGTTTCCATTGACCCCCATGTTAAAATGCCCATCTTAACAGCAAAAATAAAAATACTTACAGCCTTCACTCTGTATCTAGATTTCACAAATGACACCTGCAGGAGGTTACTTTTTATGTACATTATCACTTACAATGATATAAATCCACTATTTGGACTGCAGTGCTTTCAGTGACACTTAGCACTGTTTTCTGAGCTGTGAGCTTCTTATATATATCTGAAATGGCTAAGACTGATTTGAAGAGGCAGGATGCTCTCTTGAGGCCTCTACCCGGTTCCAGCCCCTAACGGGCTACTTCATCTGCAGCAGTGCCCTGAGATCTTCTCGGGGTTGGCGGAGAGATGGGCCAGGGCAAAGGTGGCTCTCAGCTCCAGCCAAAAAGCTTGTCACTGGGGCCGACACAAAAGGTGCAATGGCTCTGCAGTGATATCTGCTTGGTTCATCCTTAAACAACAAAACAAGGCTTGTAAGATACTCGGACGTCAGAGGGCTGAACAGGTGTTGCTATAAACAGTGTCTTAAGTAAGCGCGGGTGAGCAGATGTGATCAGAATGAATGCATAGGGCTGGTGAAGGTAACACACGCTCACACACACCCATCCACACACGTGCACAAAAAAATTAATTATGAATGTAAAGGTAATGTTAGTTACCTCTTAGGTTAACATGCATTTCTACTTGAGTTTAACTGTTACTCATATTAATTTTTTATAAATGTCCCCATCAAAAGGACGCAATAGAGAAATGTGCGCTGCTAAAATTTCAATACGTCATCGTCAATGAGCAATAAATGTTTGGAGAAAATTTTAGCAAGTTGGAAAGTGCCTTTCATTCATGCAATTTTGTATGATCAATTAACCCAGTATGCATGCTTTTGAACTGTGGGAGGAAGCCGGAGTACCCGGAGGGAACCCACGCATGCACGGTGAGAACATGCAAACGCCACACAGACCGGGGAATCAAACCAGGAACCTTCTTGCTGTGAGGCAACAGCGCTAACCACTAAGCCACCGTGCAGCCAACGAATGTTCAGTCTTTTCAATATTAAAATCAGTATTTTGTGAGATGATGCGGCTGATGATGTGCAGCACGTCGCCCGCTGCTTTTGTTCTGCAGGTGACGGACTTCATAAAACGGATCGCAGTACTCGTGCTATAAAGACATGATCCTGCCCTGGTTTCCCACCAATGAACTCTAACAGTGACATTTATTGGACATGTGGGCAAATTAGATGTACCGCCGGGACCGAGTTCTGTTTGTGGCTGCATTGTTTGAGCAGTTTGGGGGAATATTATTAATTTGACTCTGTTCATTTAACAAGTCACTCTCTTTCGTAATATCATTCTTTTATTGTCCTTTTGATGCCGAAGCAGATGTTCGGACAAGCCTGGCACTGAAGTTGTGACAACAGTGCAAAGAAAAGAAGTCATTTAGCCCGTGTCATGATAACGGTGACACTTTCCACTTTGATCATCTAAATTCAAGCTGCATCATGTAGGCCATCTTTGTCTGTGCAGTTTCCCTTACACAACACTGTTTATGTTGTGTAAATGTTCTGTTCTCCACAAACCAGACTGTACACTCTGCCACGTAAGCCTTTAGAAATTATGATCCAAGCCTCAGAGCTTTCAAAACGTGTTCCTCTCTTTTCAACCATACTACAGTACAACACCTACCCCTATGAGTCACAATTCCTCTGTTATGATAACTGATTTGGCACAGAGCTGAACAATGAGTCCTCTATGTACAGTACAGCGAAGCACGATGTCTGAACGCACACTGAAGCCCAATTCTGGTTGTAGGAGGAGTGATAGCGTCTCTCGTCTGTCCCACAGCGCTCATAAACCTGTACTGTGAAGACCTGCTGCTACCGGCCGCTATCTGGTCTCGCAACCTCACTAAACGGTACTCAGAGGACTAAAAAAACAAAAAAACTAAGCAAATCAGATGTCATGCGATAAGGGACTATGTGAAAATTATAAAGGGAGACGTGATCGACGCCACCGGTAGACATGTTATGGTAATGACTGCTTCAGATCTAATTTTCATAACTCAGCAGTCGCGTGTATGCGGACGCTGATATGGGTAATAAAGAAGCTCAAATAAAGGTCTCAAAAGTGACTGATTCCATAAAGGTAGGTACAATGTCAAATCAATTTTGGGTTCTAAGAGGATTACCAGTTTGAAATGCACACATGAGGATTAAATGGGCTACACAACATGACCTGTTCCAATGCAGCAATGTTTCATTTCACATATTAACAATATTCAAGGCCTCTCACCTTTGGAGGAGGAAGTCTACTGCGCGGTGTCCTTCAAAGATCATCCAAACGAAAGTGCTGGTGAAATCAGACCATCTAGTTTTTGGAAGCCTTCTTGTTTATGTCACCAGTGCTGGTTGGTCCTATCCCCTTTACAACATCTAGCCAGAGGTTTTTATTCAAATGGTTATGGCTGTTATTAACACCAGCCAGAGTTTACTGTCGCTCATGCTTAAAGAGAACTGTAGCGCAATCACGTCCACCAACTGTCCACCAAACGGCGGTTTACTGATGAATCTTGGGATATGTAGGTCGCAAAGAGACACATTGTTAGACCATGATCAGAGGACTCGTTGCATGACGTGTTGCCATGCTGCTGTGATGCAAATGCAGCTCTCTAAATATAAAGTCGATCACTAAGCCTTTCGGTGTTTCAATCAAAATCAGCACAAGCATTTAACAAACTGTTTTACTGGCTGGCGAGCTGATGAGTCGGCGTGTGCATGGGCTGAAATGAGGTATATTTAGAATGCTTGTTATAAAAGGCAGCACACTG
This sequence comes from Xenentodon cancila, assembly GCA_014839995.1. Classification (NCBI taxonomy): domain Eukaryota; kingdom Metazoa; phylum Chordata; class Actinopteri; order Beloniformes; family Belonidae; genus Xenentodon; species Xenentodon cancila. The sequence goes on from CM026217.1 coordinate 20,453,748, forward strand.
TTAAAGAGCCACAGTGATGTTTACAACCATCTCACATGGTCAGTAAATTTGTGTCAGTCAACAGTTTATCTACTGATGGGGGATTAATGGAGGCACTACTCTGTTTATCCAGCCAGAAGCCCCGAGGGCAAACATGTCCCCTTGTGCTGACAGACAACATTTAACCCCGTGCTGACTGTCCACTTTACTTGACTGTGCTGTAATGTGCATCTGTCTGCTGGAGTCCCTGCTCATCAGAGACTGCTGGTTCGCCAAACAAACTTTCAGCATGACATGCACGACTGTGTCAAAGAAACACACACACACACGCTACTCCAGACACGCCACCGTCCAGCCCTGGCTGAGCTGAAACGCAGCAGTCAGCACGCACTTCAACTTCCATTAATTTGTGAGAATAAGTCACTGGACAAAACTTCAGGGCGAAGCTCCATCTGCAGTCATCTGATATTGGCTGCAGTTGTTGTATTGCATCTGGCAGAAGTCGCGCTCAGTGTCGAGAAACTGCCTCCACAGCACTTTTTAACACAACAGTAAAAGCAGGCAATCTCTCCTCTGAGACACTGTTTCTCTTTACTCACTTGGAAGCCAAAGTAGATCCTATTTTTAAGATGTCAGAGCCATCTTCATAAAAACAGAAAATAAAGCCTGTGTGAAAACTGCACATAGAAAGGCATTGCAGCAGGTTACTGACAACAAAAGAAGAAGTTATCCTACTTTCCTCCTTTCATCTGTTGGTGGTCTCAAACTTCACACTGCTAGATCTCAACTCCTGATCCTTTGTTTCCACTCAATCTGCTGGCATGTGATAAAAGTTCAGTCTCACTTTTCAAACTTTTTTCTTTTTTTATTCTTCTATAATCACTCTTAACTCGGTAAACTATTTTCCTTGTGTTTCATTCGCCTCTGCAAAGCTGCAAAGGCAACTGCAGTGGCTGACATCAGTGAGCCTGAGCTGGGCTCTCGGCCACAACCAGTACTTCTATTTTTCTTTGCTTGCTCATGCCCTGCGATTTTGTGTTTGGCATCAACTTGACCCTCAGTGTGTGAAAAATCACCCCCATGCAGCCATAGCACAGTTCTCTGGAGAGTCAGTGAATGCATCTGTGGTGTTCAAATGCACATTTGTGTTGATTTAATGGTATATTTATCATCTATGATTTGTATAAGCAGTCTGGGGAGAGTTGCAGGGATCTTGTCTCACGGCCTGGTGTTAGTCAAACCTCGCTACAATATTCCAGGTCAGTTTGAGCTGCTACGTCTCATAACAGTGCAAATACAATTAAGCTCAAAATTATTAGCCTCCAAAGAGTTATGGAATGTTTCCCTAAAATACCGAGCAATGATTGCACTATTAATAAAACTTTCCATAGTAAAACATTCTTCACGACTGATTTGGTAAAACAAAACAAAAGACAGGACATGGTCAAACTTGGAAGATTTTCAAAAAGATGGAGAGAGACGTAGTGAGCGACAAGAGCAAGAAACCATAGATGTCGTCAAGGGGAACTGTGATGAGCAGACTTCTTCTAGACTGGAAAACTGTCGTGAAGGCACTTCATCGCAGTGGCCAAGAAGATCTCCATTGCCATAGACAGACTTCAGATGTGAACATCTGAATCACAGTGATGGGCTTTGCAAATGTGTCTTTTGGTGCACAGGGATGCCTCCCCACAGTTCCTGCAGAGATGTGGTGGTGGGAGCACAATACTGGGAGGCTGCTTCAGGAAACCTTGTTCGGTGTGGAGGCCCAGGAGCGTCACACAAATGGAAATAAGGCTTTCTCATCACCAGTTACTAATAGAGAGATAAAAAAATGTATAATTAAATTGGATTCCAAATTAGTTTGGACATACATACATAAAAGCTAAGTGTTTTCCCAATAAATCTTGAAGCTCTCTGACCAATCACAGAGCTTTGGTGCATGCAAGGGCCCGAGTTGCATTGTTCGACCGGCTTTTTCTTTGCTTAAGGCCCAAAGTGCCGCAGAAAAGGGAAGTGGAGAAGCTAAATGGAGAAGCCAACAGATTTAGAAAAGGCAATTTCAAAAAGGATTTGAAAAACCAGCAGCGAAAAGAAAATGGAAATGGAGGACAGAATTACCTTTTTAAAAGCCGGAACTGAAAAAGAATTTTCCAATTCAGTTATTCATTTCTCTACTTGAAAAATGCATTTTCAAAAAGATTTTAAAATTACATTATTCAATAGTTAATTTATTAAATACATGATTCCACTTTTTAAAGTACAATAAAACATTATATATATATATATATATATATATATATATATATATATATATATATATATATATATATATATATATATATATATATATATATATATATATATATATATATATATATATATATATATATATATATATATATACACATATATGAGTATCTCCAATTATTAACTGGTAATGACGTGCCTGGTCCTCTACAGTTTGGGTCCATGGATCAAGAAAAGAAAGGATGATTTAAGCTTTTCTTTCAAGGACTCTACACTCAGGGTCCTGGAGTGGCCCTCTCAGAGTCCAGACCTCAATCCTGATGAGAACCTCTGGAGAAATGTCGAGTTACTGTCCTTGCCTGGACATGGACCATGCAATTTGGATAAGCTGGAACAGCATAGCGTGGTAGATATACTAGCTCGGATGACAAGTCTCTCGAAGGCTTCAGTAAGTTTTAGTATCAGACATTAGTAACACATGCTGCAGTATCGATCTTTGTGTTCATTGCTTTTGAAACCTCAGAGTTCTGTTTGACTTCCTAAATAATTTCAACCTTAACTGTTCTTGCTGGAATGCTATAGCAGGAACTGTGCATGTGAAAACCGCCTGCTGTTGGATAAATGTAACTCCGACGATGAATGTAGAGGAGGAGACGATATATATTCATGTAAAATACAGGTTGTTAACCTCTGCAAACAGCTCACGCTTACTTATATAAGTGATTTTACTTTTGACGAAGATTAATAGCACACAATAATATAATAATTATATATGTATATGTACGTGTGTATGTGTTTTTAAGTACTTTTGGTCTGAAATGCTGTAATTTTGTACATTCACATTAGCGCTCTTTTACTTTTGGCCTACATGTTCTTACTCGGGTTTACACAAATCAAAAACAAACTGCAGTAATCAGGTGTGAAAAGGTTGCGTGCTGAGTAGAGAAACAGATGTCTTTATATGGGTCCGTGTGTGAGCAGGCCAGTGCAGGTGAGGAGGGCGTGAGGAGTGCGTCTTCATTCCCCTGCATCCACCCGACTACGACCCTTCCTGTCTGAAGCTGAGAAACCTCACATACACGTCCTGTGTGATGTCAAGCATGTTGCAGACATGTGGGATGGTGTGTAATACGTCTTATCTTTCCTATTACCAAGTCTGAGATGTTGGAGGAAAGCTGGAGACAGAGAGGTGGAAATAATTACCAGTGACTCCTGTGGAATTAGGCATAAATTGATACATACTAAATACTGTAGCTCAGGGGTCCCTCTCTGTGTCTTTCTTGTCAGATGTATTAGACAAATGCATCTAGGAGGAAATAATTGGATTTGGGAGCAGTCTCCTGCACAATCCTCTAGGACAGACGAATACTCCAACACCCCCACTCCTCTGTTTGGCACCCACACAGACAGGCACACACTCCTCCTCCTTTATTCCAGTCATGCCTCACAGAAATGTCTGCCACCCCCACCCTGATATATCAGCCTATGTCCCTTATCCTTCACACACACAAACACAGACACACACACACACACACACACACACACACACACAAGCTCCCCAGTGGATTTCAGCCTCTCTTGGATACAGCGTTTCCATGGCAGCCACGTTTTCTGCACGTGTTAAATCAGACAGGGTGTGAGAAAGAGGCCACTCCTAGCAGTTTGCTGGCTGCCTATTGATTGGTCGTCTGCAGCCACACTTACCGGCAAACACTCCCATGCATGCAGGCACACAGACAAACATCCCACATAAGAATTGAAACCTCTGAAAAAGGGTTGCAGCTTTGTAATCAGAATAAGTGCTTTTGTTGATCGGGACTTTGCCGTACGGTGACTGCGTATGTTCCCTGACACTTATTACCTGTAATTGGTATGTAACCAGACAAGAGTGCTTCACTTCCCGTTTATTTTATTTTGACAAACCACGCTCATCACTTTTTTCAGTTCCAGCTGATTTTATTTCCTTCTTAGAAGAAAAGAAAATCAAATAAAAAAAAAAAAAAAAAAAAAAAAAAACAACAATCTGTACAGAGGTCTGAGAGGCAGTGATTGACCCAAACATTGGCTGGTTTTGAGCAAAAGACATCAAATGATATTGGCATGATAGGACAAAACGTGATCATACACAACATATTGCACAAGTAAAGAAAAAAAAAAAAAAAAAAAAAAGGACAATAGAAAAAAAAAATGTCTTGAAGTTTTAGGAAAACAAAATTCCTGGACCACAATCATCTTCAACATGAGGATGTCCAAAGATGGCTGTCCTAGTGCCTGTCGTTGATCATCATCATACATAAAACACACAATCTTTGCTTATAGTACAGTCAGTTTACATAAATATCTTCATGTTATTATTCTTTTAAAAATCTTAAACACAACAGCTATAGCTACATATACCTGAATCAGAAATACAAATGCTATTTGCCATGCCATAATATAGGAAAACAATTAGCCTGCTATTCTTAGCCAACAGGTACAGAAAGGTTAGATACTTTTTTTTTTTTTAATGCAATTTGCGCAATAACAGATGAAGCACTTCATACATCTCCCTCCCTCCAAATAGGCAAAGTGGAATGAGTGTGAAATTCCATCCAGTGGTTCAATAAAACTTATCTTGATTTAAAGAAAAAAGGATTCAAAGAAAAGCACACAGAGGTATTAGCTCTATCCAAACAGTGACTCTCCGTTTGTGTGTCTGGGTGCTGGAAACACAGTCACCACTCGGACTGGGAGCCTCGGCGGCGCTTTGTTTACTTGGCTGGTGAAACTGGAGTCACTGTGCTGTTAAGAAGCATGTGGGTAAATACTGTAAACACCGTGTGAGGTCAGATTGTGCCAAACACCCCCCCGCCCCCCCTCCCTCTCTGCGCGACGAAAACACCAATGTAGATGCAAAACAACAATGTTGTATAGACTCCCTACTTGCCGGAACACCCCCCACCCCCCCTCCCTGCCACCCACCCACCGGTTTCTATAGATTTTGTACAAAAATACAAGTAGAAAATCATGACACACTCGAAATCTCATTAAAAGTGAGAGAAGTTTTTGAATAAGACACACTTCTAGCCCTTCCGCGCTGGATACAGACAGGTGTATGTGCACGAACACAAACGGGACCTGTTCGAGAACAATACTTCTATGTATAAAAACGTTTGGCCGGTATAAAGACATCAATATATAAAAACAGCATCTGACACGGGAATTACAAAGTTGAAGCTTTAGGCAGAAAAGGATACGCATCGCGGAACATTGGTCCTGAATTGTGCACTGAGTGTTTAAAAGGGAAAAAAACAAACCAAAAAAAAAAAAGAAGTTCAGAAAGGGTTTCTGAAGTTTTGAGTCAGTCTTTTAAGTCCTGCCGTTGAGAGAGAAGCTGGTGATAGTGAATTGTGTCCTAATATCACACAAATTGCGCAACTACGCAGCAATGATAATTTTATGCATTAAACAACAACAAAATCCTCCTCTGTTGGAGGGCATGCGAGTTGATACTAAATACGACTCGGAGTTTGGAGAGAAAAAGGGAACTACACCTGAATAGCAACTTGATGGTCAATGTAAATTGGCTATATCTTAAATAAAACCCCAAATGTGGCCCCAAAGTCACATCAAGACTCAGAGTTCAGTCTCAGTTCTCTGCGGGTTGCTTCAGCATCTGCGCTTACAGTCCGTGCGCTCATCTGCTCCTTGCTTACATTCACTCCTCCTCTGTCCAAATGCAAACTAAGCATTTCCCCCGTCTGCGCGTTCCCGTCGTGCGCTGTCCAAGTCTGAGAGCAGCGCGTACCTCGGCGTCAACGTGGGCTCAGGCCACCTTCTTTCCCATTTTCACTTTAGTGAAAGAATGGCGGAGATACACTGGTCTGGATGCACACGCGTGTCTCGGAGGGGGTTAGGAGGGTTCAAACGAAGGAGGGGGCGGCGCGGTTGCCACTCCACAGCGGCTCCTTCAGTTCCTAAAAACCAGGTTAGAGATGGTGGACTCCAACCATTCTCCTGATATCATCTCGTTCACCTCCGGGGTACAGTAGTCGGAGAAGTCAAAGTGTGATCCCGCCCCGCACTCCCCGAAGCTCCAGTCCAAGTCCCGATCCAGCTCTGCGTCAGAGAAACCCATGCCGCCCAGTGACATGCCCTCAAAGCCGGGGCTCGGGTTCAGGTCGAGTCGCTCGTCTTCAAACTCTTCATCTGATGAAGATGATGACACAGATGAGGAGGAGTGAGAGGCTGACGGCGTCGGGGAGCAAGCGCGAGCGTACCTGAGGCGCGCGGTGTGCGACGCCTCGCTGGAGCCCGGGCTCTGCTCCTCATACAGGCTGAGAGGGTCGCTGGACTCGGCTGAGCTGCTCAGGGTGGGACTGGCCGGGACCCCCACGGAGGGAGGCCCGCTCTCCAGGCTGCCCACTCCGCTGAACGCGTGAGCGCGCCTCGCTTCGCCCGTGCGCTTTTCCGGTATCTGTCTGGCGCCGGACACTGACCTGGATTTGAAGAGCGACTGGTGGTCACCGGGAGAATCCTGCCCCAGAGCGCTCTTGACGCAGCCCTGTTTGTGAGTCCTGCTGCCTCCCTTGGACGCGGGGCTTCTTTTGACACCACTCTTGGCGCTGCGCTCCCCGCTTTTCTCCGCCTGCTTGCTCGCCCCGCTTCCCGTCTTGACCTTCTTCCTGGGTCGGTACTTGTAGTCTGGATAGTCGGCCATGTGTTTGAGCCTGAGGCGCTCCGCCTCGCGGATGAACGGGATCTTGTCCGTGTCTTTAAGCAGTTTCCAGCGCTTCCCCAGCCGCTTGGAGATCTCCGCGTTGTGCATGTCCGGCGACTGCTCCATGATCTTCCTCCTCTCGATCTGCGACCAGACCATGAACGCGTTCATGGGTCTCTTGATGTGGCCCGTAGGAGTTTTGCACCACGTTAAGTCGCTCCGCTCACGGGAGGACGGGGACTCCGAGATCGGAGAGGCATCCATCTCCAAGTCCATCTCTCCCGTGTCCGTGGAGTCCCCACCGGGAGAGTGCGCGTGGGCGCTCTCTGTCTGGCTCATGTGCTGTACCATCCCTTTCTCCAAAGTGTCTCTAACAAACTTCGGAGTGCTTAAAAAAAAGTAAGAAGCCTTGAATGGCTTTCTTAAAAAATATTCCCCTCTTGTTATTTCAGGCGCAAAAAGTTCACCCAAGTTTCTTCGGTCTTTTTTCAGTTCAGACTGTTTCAGGATACTCTTAGTATCTTAACTTTAATCAGTGCGATTCACTGAGGCGAGGAACACATCCTGGAACAGCTTGATAACTCTCAACTGCCTGTCCGGCTGAAAACTCGCCCCGCGAGGCGTAAAGCGCGCCTTTGTGGGCTGCAGTCCCTTATGTGAACCTGGCTGTCTGCAGCGCAGCTGCTCTGTGCGGTTGAGGAACCATGTGGTTGAATGGAGCGACTGCGCTTTCTCATAGTCTCCCTGTTTCCTGCGCGCTCTGTAGTGTTACTGTAAACACAACAGCGAGAACCTCGCTCTTTTATACCCTCATCGCGAGACTTAAAGGCCAATCAGCGCCTGTCTCCATCCCGATTTTTTCACCAAAGCCGCTCCCCCACTGGTCTCCCATTGGCTGGAAAAAAAAAAGGGTAATAAAAATAATAATAATGTGCATTGAGGATCCTTGCGTCTGACCTCATTCCTGCCAGACTCCATTGGAAGAAAGAGGAACTTGGACTGTGTGTGTGTGTGTGTGTGTGTGTGTTTATACAAGCGTGTTCTGTAAAGGAACACATGTTAATGTCCTTGCCTCGGCTGTAAGGATATACTTAGAACCACATTTTCATGTGGATGAGTGTTGTCTAAAATTAGGTGGTGTGTAATGTGTGGTGGCAAGAAAATGCTGAAAAAACACAAAGAGCACCCACAACACGCTGTGTTAGTCAGATAAGTCGGCCAGCCTGTTATTTACAAAACATTACGACACCAGCTGGCATTGTGACATCACGAAAAGCAGTTTGGCCGATGATGGGTTGTTTTTATTTACAGTTCACGTCAGTGCTCTGTGGTAAACCAGACACCGGAGTCAGTGTTGGTTTTTTTTTTTTCTTTCGTTCGTGAGGAAAGTTGTGTTTGATTGTGAAAATAGGGGAAAAGCCCTCACTCCAGCAGCTCCGGCAGATTCCTCCTCCTTCACAGAGCTTTCATGTTAACATGTCAGTGTCATGTAGGATGACAATGCAGCCCGAGTCGCTAGATGTCAGGCTGGAGCCAAAGGAAGCAGGCGCGCATTGCGCACATGCATGTGCTTGTGTGTTAACGTGTGCCACAGATTTCTGTCAGGCGGGTAATTGCTTTGGGCTGCCGTCGTGAAATCATGCAGGTGATGTCATTATCTGGTACCGAAGGCTTCCTTTGATACTTTGAGCAGCAACAGAAGCAAAAGTGAACACGGACTGTGTCTGTTTCGTGGGTTTAGATCTTCTCATCCTCTCTCAAAACATCAGTTATGGAATTGTGTTTATTTACGAGACATGATAAACTCTTTAAAAACGCCCAATCAGCGCCTTTCCCTCCCTCTGTGCTTACATTTATCAAGCACATAAATAATGATGAGCTCCTTCCTCGCACTATACCTTCAGTTGGCCCGTTTACTAGCCAGCACCTGCTGCTGGATGAAGCCTGCTATCTCTGCCCGTCTCCTACCAGGGCTTAAAGCACGCGCGCACACACACACACACACACACACACACACACACACACACACACACACACACACACTGGTGTGAACATACAAGGGTTTGTTTAAACAGGTGTTGCAGGTATATCTGTAATCTTATCTGATGTGTGAGGAGCAGCTGTCAGGTAGCTTTCCACCAGCAGATGCTCTGCTGTGACAGCGCCAGGAGCCTCGTCGCCAAGTGTGCGCGCCTCAGATACACACCGCCCGCGCTGTCTCCGCTCTGTTGATGCCTGGAGGGTTGGTGTCACTTTGACAGAGTGAGGCGGGATGCCGGAACAGTTCTGTGGCACCAGCGAGAGTCTGATGTTCGTCAGTGTTTTCATGAATGAGAGCTTAAAAAAGTTCTGTTCAGTTGTCTTTCTTGGCAAAACTGCACCAATACAATAGTGTGAAACAGCATTTTGTTGACCCCTTGAATATTAAAATTGGCGTCAGGAATAATCACTTTCTCTGAAATGACTGACAGGTTTTAATATGCAGTTTTGAATAAAACATAAGCATTAACCCAAAATGAGCGGGTAACCCCGGAGCACCCCGAGGGCTAAATGAGAAAACAGCATGTGACTGCACATGAACCGAGGCCTTCGTGACCAAAAAAAAAAAAAAACAAAACAAAAAAAAGTAGGCGCACAGTCATCATAGTGTGTCGTACAAAGTGAGTTATGACACTAAGAATTTAAATACCAGAGAGCAGAGAAGAAGGAAGGGAGGGCGCTGACGAGCAAGCACGTGCGAGCGAGCGGAGGTACTCATTACTGCGTACTTGCCTTTTTTCAGCTGCCTAGGAATGACGCGCTGCTCTGACCTGCCTGCTCGTCATCCCAGAGGCGCAGACACAATAAGGCCTTTGTGTGTCTGTGTGCATGCACACATGTGCCTGGCCCCAACTGAACTGGAGCTTTTCCAGGGCCTGAAAAGTTTGAAAACCAGTGGGAAGTCCCCTCCGCCCTGCAGTTAAACAGAAAAACTGAAATGTAAGCACTGATTTGCATACACACGCGTGCGCTCGCACAAACACACACACGTGCACGCATCTTGTCTGTGACTCATTCATGGTCAGTCTGTCCCCTCCGGGTTTTGTGTGGATGTGGCAGACAGTGCAGGTGGCCATCTCGCCATATCACCCAGCTACTGCTGTCAGCCCTCACACGACAACACTAACAAAGTCAGTCAGTTTCAGTTTACCAGGCGACATCCCGTACCTACCAACTTCTTTTATTCCTCTCTGTTCCTACCTCAACTTTGACTATAAAAATGGATAATAAAAACAAAACATTTCTGCTTTATTTCATCATATTTCATTTTGACAGGACCGTTCAGTTTAATGAAACAACTACCAAAACATCTGCAGTCACCTTTTTGATTATTTCAGAGGCCTGGTTTTACTTTTTTAACTTTTTGTTAGACGTTATAACACTTTGCATACCATTTTGTATTAATTTAGGCCAGTCAAATGTATGAGAATACATACTCATTCATTTCCAGTGGTTATAAGCATCCAAATCTTTGGAACAGCACATCACCTCTGCTGATAACCAAAAGTCTTTTTCATTTCAGTTGCTGTTTTATGCTCAAAAAGGGGGAGAAAGAAATGGAGAAGGAATTACTCTGCTTCTCATTCCTTCCTCCTGTCTCTCCTTTTGACCTGTCCACATTCTTCATTTCTTCAAGTTCTGAAGTCCAAAAGAGTAAATGGTTTATGGATGAGCCCGAGCAAAATAAGGAGTGAAAAAGTAGAAGAAAACAGTGAACGAGTACAGATAAAGAAATGGAATCGGGAGGCTTGAGACACACTAGGGAAGCAGTAGGAAATGCTCGAGGTGTGGTCAGGCCTGCGACGCCACGCCCCGGGAATTCCCTACATCTCTTGCTCCGGATGGTGACGCAGCAGGTCAGATGGTTAGGGTGTCGCGGCGATGAGCTCAAACCCTCACAAGCACGGAGACACACACAAACCCACGGAGAGACAGAGTCAGCTGAGAAGCAAGAGTACCACTGCAGGACCCAGAAGTGCTGCAGTCAAATCGAGAGCTCAGACACAAACTCACACACTCCTGGAGCAGCCGCACGCCGATACAGATAATTCTTTTGGCAAGCATTGTTTAAAACACAGAGGAGAAAAAAGGAGCGGAGAAGGAGAGCAGAGAGGAGGGATAGCAGAGTGGTTTTTAGGGGACGTGGAGGTCGTCGGTGAAGCTCTGCGCTCTCTTGCAAAAGTCGTCGTCCGTGCAGTTGTTGGTCACCATCAAAACGGAGGACGAGTAGGATGCTCAGCCTTGCAGGACCTCTATCAAGCCTGGATCTGTACGGAGTAACGTAGACATGAAAATACTGCAAAAGAAGAAAGTATGAGCACAGTTGTTTTTCATTGTTTGAGTTTGGATTTCGCTGGGTCACTTTGTTTTTTTTTCTCTTAGTTTTTTGCAGAAACAGTGATGACTGTGAATAATGGGTCTGGGAAAGAGACACAACACTTCATGATGAAGGAAGGAGATGGGGTGCAAAGGACTGTGTGTGTGTTTGGAATTGGAAGGGGAATTTGGATATTTTCCCCCAAATGTGTCTGTTGCGCAGATAAAGACAAAGCAGCAACTGCAACGATGGTCTCTCCTCCACTTCCTGCATACTTGCCTTCCATTCTCCCCCTCATTCATTTGCAGCTGCGTCACACATGCAAACAACACACACTGACTAAGCACTCAAAAGTACACAGACCATGTCGAATCACCCCTGAACCCCGTCTCTCTCTCTCTCTCTCCCCTAGAGTAGCAGGCGCATCATCCTCCAGGGCGAGTCACATCAGGCGATGGCAGTCCGTGTCCTCACATCGCCCAGGGAGTGATGTCCTCAGCTCAGGCATGGAGGCGGCCGTCGTGGGGGTCGATGGCGACCAGGTTCTGAGGCTTTCTGCAGCTCCAGACACACTGACCTACATCAGCCTCAGTCAGACGATGAGAGAGTGAGGGAGGGAGAGAAAGAGATAGAGAGAGAGAGAGAGAGAGGATGATGATGGAGGGGGGGAGGGGGATAGTGAGAGGATGGGCGGGAGATGGGCAAGAATGCACTGAGGGGAGGTTTGGCTGCAAAATAGTAACATTTATCTACAAATAAATGCAAGATTCAAGCAGGAGGGAAGAGAAGGCACGGTCAACAAGGAAAACTCGCCGTATCAAACTCGCTGGCTCATTTTTATAACGAAACCCGTTTTCACACAAAGGAAAAAAAATTAAATCAAAAAATCCACAGCCTCGATTCACTTTTACCCTTTTTCTTTTTTCATTTCCTGCTATGCAGCTTCCATTACCTCTTCACTTATTCTCTGTCCCTCTGTCAGTTCAGCTTGATTTTCGTCAAATACGATCCAAATGTCTCTCTCACTGAAGGATTAGTCCATCTCTGGCAGGCTGCCCATCTGTCTGCTCTGGCTTTCAACTGCAGCAAGAGAAGAGGAGGAGAGGAGATGTGTGTAGGTGCATGTGTATGTGTAAGTGTGTATATGAAGGAAAGGCATCTTTCGTACAATTGTTGTATCTGTATCAACTCTCCTCAGCTTAATATAGGAGAGCAGGGTGGAAGAAGGTTTTCTTTTTCCCGCAAATGTGTATTTGTGTCACTATCTGCGGCACATCTCCTTCATGACTGATGACATTTGTGCCCAGCTGGCTGTGTATGATCCTTTCTCCCCAGTGCCAGATTCGACACTAAACACTAAATCTCCTTCCAGGACCGTGTGTGGCAGTGGAAGTCAGTTTCTAAAGCAACATATCTCAGTCATACTAATAGTGTCTTTATCCTGACGTGAACATCTGTCGACTTCGAGGGGGTCAGTGGAGAAGGTTGTTACATTAGAGGTTCAAGTGAAATCCACCTGGATCCGTGTATGGTGGTAAGGTGACTCTCTTATAGGTCATTTCCACAAGAACCTAATCGGCTCGGCTCTACTCTGTTTTAAGGGGTTTCCACTAGGTCATAGTACCTGTTTTTCAGCGTCACCAAATTGCAGGTCACTGATTGGCCAAAGATTAACATCTCTGATGAGTCTTGAGAGGAACTCCTTTACACCCGCCACATTTAAAACCCAGCAACAGCAACCGCGATATTTACTTTACAAATAAAGGTTGGTACAGCAAAAAATGGCTAGTAAACAAACTCCGTGGTGCAACGAGGAGATCCACGCATTTCTGTGTGGAGTGAGGCCCCGCCCACATTGAGGTGATACCGAAAACGACTGAGACCGAGGCGGGCAGATTCTGCTCTTCTAGTGGTGAGACCAGGATAATACTGTAGAATAAGCTGCACCTGTTGTTTTAACGTTGCACAGAGCCATGTTGTACTTGTATAGCGCCATCTCCACATGGGCAGAAGGAGCGGGTCTGGACGCTGGCTGGAGCACACCCACCTTACTTCAGTTACAATTAGTGTGGCAGGCTTAGTTTATACTAACATTTGATCGTAATTGATATTCATTCGTTAAGCACAAACTGCTTTGTGTTTAGTTAATCTTCGTCCTCGGACCCTTCCAGGCCAACCCATAGCCAGTCACGGTGATCTGTCCGTACAAGTAACAGCACAACAACATTTGTTCTCTTTAAAACACGAATGCTCTGTTAGGTTTTTATTCACAGAAGTTATTCTCAGAACCCCTCCAACCAGAGACCATGCCCCTGTGTGCAAACAAATTCACAGTTGTCAGGGATGGGAAATCTAGCTCTGGACATTAAAAGAGTTTGTTTTCTTTTTTTTATTTAAAGCAGGCTGTAAAAGTATTTTTCTTCTGCAAAGTTAGACATTTTAGCATAATGGTCAGTCACCATCAGTTACCACCAGTTACCATCAGTTGCTACCATTTATCATCAATTACCATCAGTTACCACCATTTACCACCATTTACCACCAGTTACCACCAGTTGCCACCATTTACCATCAGTTACCACCAGTCACCACCAGTTGCCACCAGTTAACATTAGTAAACACCAGTTACAGCAGTTACCACCAGTTACCACCTTTAACCACCAGTTACCACCATTTACCATCAGTTGCTACCATTTATCATCAGTTACCATCAGTTACCACCAGTTACCATCAGTTACCACCAGTTACCATCAGTTACCATCATTTACCACCAGTCACCACCAGTTGCCACCAGTTAACATTAGTAAACACCAGTTACAGCAGTTACCACCAGTTGCCACCAGTTACCACCAGTTGCCACCAGTTACCATCCTTTGCGTGAAGAATTGATTCTTCTTCTATGTAACAAAAAGTACAGGCCATATAGGGCAAAGTGCATTATCATTTCTGTCAGATTTCTGGTACAATTAAAGCATTTAATCAGGGATACATCTTGACAGCACTTTTAGTACATTTACTTATTTATTTAGTTTACCACTGTGTTGTACTAAAGCTACATGATCTGCACTCAAAAATAGAGACATCTGCACCATCCTGCTGTTAAAAAAAAAGTTTTATACAAATATAAATTAAAATAATGATGAGGAAAGTGTGGAGGTTTGGTTGGTTTTCTATACGTGCCTCTGCAATGGACCGGCAACGATCTGGGATAGGCTCCAGTTAATAATGTTGATGGTGGTGGAACCAAATAATTATTTACAAGTACTTTCTCTTTGCTGCGGGGAGTCTGTGACGACGGCTTGAGGGGAGGGGCTGAAATGAACTGTGAAGTGGATGTGAATATGTAATGACCCGTGACAGTTTACTCTTTAACAGACAAAGGTGCAGGCGAGAACTGACTCGATGAATGATTCGTAGACCAGTGTCCGAATGTTTTTGCTTACATGAAACTCCGCAGTTTTCACAGCAGAGCTTTTGTTGGGCCATTTTGCAAATGTAAACATAATGGACAGAAAAAGGACAGTGTTTAGTTCACCCCATTGTCCAGCTACCTGAAGTCCTCCACCTGCTCCACCTCCTGTCTTTCTGATTTCCAGTGGGTGTAGCCGTGTGTGTACAGCATCACCAGACATCAACCTCCAGCAGAGCACACTTCCTTAGATTTATAGATGTTTAACTCTAAAAAGCTGAGATCAGTGTTTCGATTGGCAGGTTTCTTCTTTTTATCAGGATAACTCTCCTAGCTCTCCCTATATCTGTAACTCTACATATCCTCCTCCTGTGACACTTCTCTTCATAAAAAAGAAAAAGAAGATCTCAACTTTGAAGAAGGTGGACGAAAAGACCTTCAGTTTTGGATGAATTATTGCAACTGCTGCTAACGCTGTTGCAGAAATAGTCAACAGATGATGAAAGCAGCGCTTGATCATTCAAATGATTAATCTTAGGCAAAGCCCTTATGTAATGCAGCAATGCATAAGGATTATCCTGTAGCACACCTACATTGTATTAGTGACATCAAAAACAGCTGAAAGCAAAACTTTGATGACTGGATTGACCAACTATGTCACATCTGCCAGAGACATGCAAAAAAGTATTTCAATAACACTTTTGCGATATCCAGCCAGTCTAAAGGTGACAGAGGGCGATGCTCCAGCAAGCTCAGTAGTACCACTCGGAAAAAAACCCCACAAAAAACATTAAAGTATGAACTTTATTTATTTTTATTTTTTTAATACCATTCAAATTTTGAAACAGCAATGCTAATTTAACTTTAAACCCACCGTAGACAAAATAATCAAAATCTAATAAAAACATGACATCTTTTCATTTAGAAGTTCAGTCTCGTTAGTTGGTGAATTAATGTCCTGCATTGATTAGTGTCTAATTAGTGGGCGCTGCATTAATTAGTGTAGACTCACACACACTTATCTGATTCATATTTTATTTACTTCCACATAGTAATGAGGCCTGAAGCCAATCTGAGAATATCCAAATCCATGAGGTTTTTTCCCCACTCCCATGTCCACCGCTCGTATCTTATATGTCCCACACTGGAGGAATTCAGACTGCTGAACTCTGCAGTGTAAAAGTGGGGTAGGGTTAGGAAGTGAGTACCACAAAAGGTGCACGAGAAGTTTCAAATGAGCGACACTAGAGAGGGATGGTGTGGTGTCAAGAGTCTGACTCCACCTCCCGAAACAGGTGGCTATGAACATAAGGGAGGAAATACTGCCAGCAAAGATTTGTTGCAGTATTTTAACTATTTCAGGTAGTATGTCTGGGATATTTCATCAATCGATTGAGAAACTATATAAGCTTGATAACAAAAAAGCGACATAGGATGAGTTCATCTACAGCAGAAGCGGGACACATCTTATAGCGGAAACTCTGAACTGCTGCAGTCAAACTCGGAAATCAGTCTAGATCAAGGTGGAAAGAGACGTCAAGGTCTTGCTCCCCTCTTTTCTGCTGTGAGGGGAACTCATCAGGTCCAGATGTAAAGAAAAGTGAGTCACCACGCTAAATGGTTTCCAGACTCTATACTTTCCTCACATGTACTGAAACCCATTTTCTTCCCGAAAGCAGCGAAGGACGGATTCAGACCGAATGTGCATTCGCCTACATCCATCTGTTATATATGTTATTTATTGTAGCCCCCCCCCCTACGATAAATTTCCTAATTCTATCATAACCACAGTGTGTGTTTTTACATCTTTCAAGTTTCTCTCTCGTATGTCATCCAAACTAGTAGCTGCCTTAAACCCCCGGACCCACTCATGCTGTGTGCCTTTGCTATTAATGTGGTTTGGCCCACAGGTGTTTTTAACAGGGAGTTTATGGGCAAAAATGTTTTATTTATTTCATTTCATTTTATTTTATGGTGGAAAAGGAACTAATTTCAGTAATGTAGGAGGTTTTTAAAAAAGTGCTTAACAGAAGGAGGCTGTTTGTTGAGTCTTTACTTGGGATGTGAGCCACAGTATACTACCAGAAATGTTCAAAGCTTGAAGCAGAATACTATTTATACGTACAAGAGTATTTTAAGCCAAGACTGATCTTTCAAAAGGTCTCATAGACTTTTCATAGACTTTTTCCATGCGCTGCCCAACATGACCTCAGTCTCAGTAAATAAATACATAAGTAATAAATAAGACATCACGCCTGTTCATCCTGTTGCCTTCAGCTTCTTTTCTTGGCTGAACACTTTACATGTAGTGACAAAGGATGTTGCTGAAAGCGTGACGAAATAACTGTAATATCTAGGTGAGCACAGTACACGTAAACACTGCAGACAAAACACACACCGCTGGGCTGCCTGGGAAGGGTGTTATGATTGGAGTGGACAGCAAGTGTCAAGCCATGAGGCACATCAGCTGTGTTGTGATGCGCAAGGGGTCAGCCATCTGAGGAGACGTGTGTGCGCGTTTGTGTTCGTGTCACATTGCCACATGCGTAGGTCAATCTCTCACAATGCCCAGCGTGCATTGCATTGATTGGTGTTTTTGTTTGGTCACATTTTCAACCAGTAATGTTCAATCCCAAATTAGAAAAGTCAAGATGGTGTTGCAAATGTGAACAGAATGCCTTGAAAATAAATGAAGTCATTCTTACATTTACTTGGACTCTTTGCTATGCCGACGCGAGATAATTCATGCTGCTCTAAAACCTCAATGTACTTGTCTGCATGACCGTTGCCATCACAGAAGAGCACTGGCACGACCACTGCAGAGCAGAACGGGACAAACACTTTAGTAACCTCGTCCATAGGTTTTTAAGGAGTTCTGGAGCTCTTCTTCTCCTACCAAAAAGGGGCAAAAAGGTGGAGTGGACAAGCCTGGCAGATGGGCGACCCTAACTAATGCTACCTTATATCCGATATCCTTAGTTCAGATGTCACTACCGAAATGAGGAATGCTTGAGCTGAAACGAAGACCGCTGGCTCCTGCTGAAGGTCCGCCCTCGGCTCCAGCCGATCCAGGCCGACCCTTCCGGACCAACATAGACCCACCTCGGGAGCTCCTTAGTACATTTCACAGCACAACAAGCCATAATATCTTTAACATAGGAATAAGTGTGCCCGTTTAGTTCTTCATTTACAGCTCCGACATCAGGTTCACCAAAAGTGTGAAGTAGCTCGAGTGCTGAGACCCATCTGCAGTTTCAAGCAACTTCTGTTTTCAGAGACAGCGGATTCTTTCATGGCCGCGATGAAAGAACCCCACTGTTCTGCAAGGTACAATGAAAAAGATCAAAGATATCTTAATCAATTAACATTTTTACATGTCAGGGCACAATATGACATCTGTCTATATGTATAAAACATGAAACATTTATGACAAGGACAGCCAACCGCTTCTTGTTTCCCAGACTGAGCAAACATTAACAATAATACTACCATAAAGATGCAAAGGCCTCTGGGGATTCCACAAATAGAAAGTTTCCAGAGGGGAGGTGGAAGAGGAGGAGACAGGGTGAAGATGGTTCAGACTAGAAAAAGAAAAAAAGCTCGAGTGTGTTTGTCACCCACCATGAGCATGTACATTTTTTTGTCTCTGTTCTTTACACTTGCTGAATGTGTCTGCGTGTCAGACTCTGTGGGCTCTTTGTTGCCTTTATAGTCCAAGCACTCTTATCTAACCAGTTCACCTGAGAAAATGGAAGAAGAAAAAAAAGTGGATGGTGTGAAGCTGAAAAGATGGAGACTTTGGAGAATTTGCCAGCGTGGTGGGAGAAGTGGAAGTCATACCCAGCAGGGAATTTCTGCATAGCACAAGGATCCAGCCTATATATAAAGCCTTCAAAATATTATCTTTATACTTTAATAAAAAACACGTTTTACATCTGAACACATTTATTGAAGCTTTTCTCCAGGCACAGAAAGGCTACCACTTAAGCATCTTTGTGTTCTCTGTTGGAGAAAATCTCCAAGAGATAGGATGTGGACATTTTTGTACTTTACAAGTGCGTGCGTGCGTGCGTGCGTGCGTGCGTGCGTGCGTGCGTGCGTGCGTGCGTGCATGCGTGCGTGCTTGAAAACTGACTCATCACCTATAAGTCAACTATACACCCGTGTTAAACATGCAGCAAAAATCCAGATGCAGAATGATGTTCACCCACAGGTACATGTACATTATACTTCTTCATAGATGATGATTTGTGCTTCTATAATAAAAGCCAGCACAAAAGTAAACTACAGTTATTTTAATGTACATGGTGTAACGTCTGAATCATACATCCCTAGTGATCTTTATGTAAATGGCACAAGTGTTGCAGAAACACACACACACACACGCACACACACACACACACACACATATATATATATATATATATATATATATATATATATATATATATATATAGTTTGTACTGGCATCGAAATTCCAGATTCTCAGTAGCGTTTTTGCTCCATGTCAGTAAAGGTCTCCATCTTCATTACACTCATTTGTACATTCATCATTACTGTGGTACAAATACCTTGATGGGTTTGTACATGTGTAGCTTTATTATTCCAATTGCTTCGATTTCTTTTCACAGCTGCAAAAAATTCCGGCATACCTACATGCATTGTCTTAAATCCCAACAAGAATGTCGTCAACAAAAAAACTTAACAGGAAGAACCTCCTGTGCAGTTCAAAAATATTCTACTTTAGTTTAATGACATGGTGAAAACATGATGGGTTGTCATTCTTGTGATTCTCTGAACTGATTTTACTTTCCCCAAAACAGTTCTAAAAGGAAGCACAGCTGCAGCTGGGAAGAAACATACCGATGCACTGGAGTCGACGAAGACACATAGGACATGAGGTTGCATGCATTGATCATCTGTTCAGTTCCCCAAATCTTTTTTTTTTTTTTCATTTTATTTGCTTTTGATCCTGTTTTGGTTCAGTTTGTTTTTTCCCCAGGATCTGTCTGCCAGATAAGACAAGGTCACCTTTTCAGGGTTCTCAGTCCAGTTGTTTCGGTCTGCACCTGGGTGTGGATTCCAAGTTTGCAATGAACAAAACACAGTGCTCCAAGTAGGAAAAGAAAGGTTGTTTAAAGTGGATTAAAACTTAAAGTGAACACACTGTAAAACACAGATAAGGCCAGTTTTACCTGTAAAGTCATTACTGTCATATTTGTGGGCGTTGCTGCAAGAAAAAAAAAAAACAAGAAGAAAAAACAAGAAAACAAGAAAAAAACAAGAAAACAAGAACAAGAAAGTAAAAAAACAGGTTGATAAATCCTTAGCATTTCTACAAGGAATGTTGCTGTGGTTACGGATGGCCGTCTGCAAGCTCAAAATAGCATACAGCTGGACATATCCACAGAAAAAACTGTGTAAAACATGCATTTTTTTTGAAGTATTGATCTCAAATTTGGACTACACTGTGAACATTCAACTGGACTCAATGCACCACACCATAATATGAGCAGAAGAATACATGGATCATACAAAATACGTTTGAACCTCAGACTACCTCTGTGCAGACAAGTCCTGCAACTCTCACGTCGTCATCCATTACTGTTGATGTTTTCTGTTTTGGTTGAAATCAGTGTTCTGAAAATAAAGAAATAAATCAGCACACAAACTTGCTTGCATCACTTTTTTCTTCCCTCTGACCATTTTCAAATAATTAGCTCCTGTTTGGTGTGTATACTCAGTCAACAGATCCGGAGACCACTCGGAGGGCCAAGCTGCTGTCAGATCATGCAGTGTGACACCCACTTACCCATTAGTCACATGTGGTGAATATCAACAACGCTTTTTTGTCTCATTGGCTGTAACTAGAGCTGGACGTTTCAGAATGGCTCCAGATTTTGGAAACGCTAAATATCTGATCTGATCGGCGAGCTTTGCGACTGGCAAATCGGGCTTAGAAATCACGCAGCGACGACATGGACATTGAACATCTTAAGTTTCGCCATCCTGTGTGTTAATTCCTCTGAAAACCTCTTAAAAGATTGTAAGGTGGACTTCCTAGTCATACATCACCTTCACACTGCAAACTTTAGCTCCCAAACATTATAACAGTAGAAATTAATAAAGTTGTTGTATAGTTTGTTATTAAATTATATTCAAAATGGAAAAAAAATGGTTGGTTACGTTGAAGGAAAGATTTGTGAAGAATTTCAAATGTGCTCATTTATGACTGTTATCTTTATGGTTATTTTCAGTTCTCATGATAATGAGTAAAAAAAGATCAGTTGTCACGAGTTGAAAAAGAGACCTCACCTGCAGTGTGATTGTCCCCATCACTGCCGCACGCTTCATCTTGCTAGAGGGGAAATCAGAATATCTCTAAGGACTGAATAAAGGACAGTTTGACAGGTACTATGAGGTCACAACAGAAGTAATCAGACAGCTCTGACATGCAGACAGCTCCAAATATCCGCATACTCCCTCCTCCTCGCACCGAGACGTACATTTATGTTAATGCGACACTACCGTGCCGCAGTGGTGCCTCGGCATCACATTACTGGAGCGTGATGTTCCTTGCTCCAGGGCCAAACTGTGTGTTTGTGTGTGTGTGTGTGTGTGTGTGTGTGTGTGTGTGTGTGTGTGTGTTTGTGTCCTCAAAATCTGTTTGCAAACTGCTGAGCACAAGCTAGGGAATGGATTCACGCTGGATTAGTTCTGAGTTGGCTAAACACCAGATAGAAGAGATAACAGTGTCTGTGTGTGTGTGTGTGTGTGTGTGTGTGTGTGTGTGTGTGTGTGTGTGTGTGTGTGTGTGTGTGTGTGTGTGTGTGTGTGTGTGTGCGCGGGGGGGGCAGCTGATATCAGCAGGAATAGAGGAAAACACTGATAAGGCCTTTTCAGATTCTCAAGTTGTAATGCTCATGACAGTTAGATGTTAACGAACAGCCACCATGTTTGTTGACCTTTGTAGTGAAATCTTGTTTACAGAAAACAGAAGAAGGAAGGGTTATCAAGACAGAAAGCTCCCGGGACACGGTGCTGGAGAGATGTGTGGAAGATTTAACAAAAAAATAAAAAACCAAGAGTCACAAATCTCATTTGTTTGCCAGTTTCCGACACAGCAGTAGAGGAGGAACGTCAGCGTCCAGACACTGTTAAATACCAGTTTATTAATGCTCGCTTTTGTACAAAGTCCCGCCCTGTTCAGGGTGGGACTTTGGCAGCGATGTTTGTTGTTTGTTTGTGAACTACACCAAAGCGGCGTAGCGGTGTAGGACCAACGTTTCGCCCCTGATCCCGAGCTCAGGAACCAGAGGCGAGACGAGCTCTGTGTGTGTGACACTGAGCTGCATCGAGGAGGACACTGTTCTAATCAATTATACTCTCCTCACTTAGACAAGTCTGCGATGCTGGCATCTTGTACGCAATCAGGCACCAAGACAGCCCTGAGCGGCTTCCATTGGATGTGTGAATCACCAAAAGGGAACAGCGGCGGTTTATTGAGTTGATGTGGTGCAACCACCAAGAGAGAAGTGCTCTATTCTTCATCCTGAAGCCGGCAGGAGCTGGGCAGCTTCTCCTGTCACCCGTCTCTCCATTCCTGGACACATATCCAAACTCTCTAGTTCCAGATCTCTTGCCGACTTCTGCTTCTTACTGCTACTTTCTATACTAAATTCCTCGTGATTTGCTTCTGTATGTCCCTCTTTGATGGAGCGGTTTGATGTTTTCATGGTAGATCCCATCCTGTTCTCACCAAAAACAGCCAGCAGCTCCTTGATTTTGTTGTCATTCCACTTTGCTGCCGTCTCTTTTTTTTCCCAAATTTTGGCTCATTCCTGAATGGGTGCTCTGATGGATTGTGGTGGACATTTGTCGCTCGTCGGCTGTGTCGTCATTTGTGTTACTGCTCGCGCGCTCCTTCATTTCAGACTCAAACTCGCTGTAAAGGATAATCACATCAGGGGCCCTACTGGGTTGGGAGCCTTCCCCGCTTTATCATGTTGGACGTGTTCAGATAAACCATCTTAGTGCTAAATTAGTGGCTTCGACCTTCCGTCTAAAAACGATGTAAACAATTATAGGAAGGTTGTGGAAAAAAGAAAGAATCATTTAGCTGGAAATACATGAAAATTCTCGTCCTGCTGCCATCTGGAGGGGGCTGTCATCTTCACTTTCCCTCCTTTCTCCTTCATCTCTTTCACCTTTACTTCATCGTTTCTCCTTGGAATTAAACCCATCGGGATTAGGCTCCATGCCCTCGTTTCGTAGGAGGGGAGGTGAGTCTATGAAGTCTTCGCCTGTTCCCCAGCCTATCGGTTGATGTTGAAGTGTTTAACTCTTATAGGGCTGCACGAATGCTCGGCAGCCATGCTTTATGCAGAACACCAGGCCAATCTTATGCAGAACTCCATTGATGTTGCTTGTTTTACTTCAGAAATAAGACGTTAATCTTCTTGATGTGCACCAAAGGGAGAGGAGGTGAGATTTGTGGGGGTGAGAGGGGTGGACCTCCTGTCTGTCACGGAAACGTAAGACAAACAGAGCTGTCTCTGCCTCGCCATGCAGCCAAGTAACATGGGCCAAATGAGAAATGCCAGCTGATCTCCTGTGAAACCCTTCACAGGGAAAGAAAACGTAGAGGAAAACCAAAGAACATCCTGAACATCTTTACTGACACATAAATTGTGGTAGGAAATTTATCGGACCACTTTCTTAAGCCACCACCAGCAACGCTAAGAGGATTGGCAGGCTTTCCCAACCTGTGTGAAAATATGCTTTATGGTCAAAATGCTTTTTCAATAAAAGCTGAGAATAAAAGTGGCTTAAGGAGCATTGACTAAAGATTTCTTACCTTGGTTTTTCTTATTGAAAAGCAGGAAAAAAAAGCTTGCCTTTGGTTCGTTCAGCTGGGAGTCCTTTCTGACAGCCCAGAGTCGTCAGCTCCTCACTGGTCAAACACAAACAGCGAGTCTGCTAAAAATGGTTTACAGCATTCATGCACACAGCAGGTTACCATTGATTAGCCTGGCGTCAAACCTCTGCATCTCCATTAGCATCTTTGATTTTTTTTTTTTTTTCCTGCCAGTTATGTCAATTTATAATTTGAACCTTGGTAGCTGTAGCCAAAGAAAAAAAAAGGACTGATCTATATTCATGAAACAGCGAGAGAAATGATGGCAATATCAAGCCGAGCACCAAGACTGGGACGAGACTGAGAAACCAACTACTGAACCTGAAACATAGAAAACTGCTGTTGGTAATATAACCGATCAGTTATAACTAATATAACTGATTAGTGTCATCTTGATTCGGCGCCAACATGAGAGGAATGGGCCATAAAATCCACTGGGGCATCATTAGAAGCTCGTGGAAGGCTACCCCAAACGTTTGGGCCAATATTTGTGTGACTTTCAGAGTGGGCAGATTTCTGGGCTGTTCAGATCACATGACTAGTTATCGCGCAATTGTGAGCCTTAAGCTCTTTTTGGTGTTTACATTACTGGACTAGTAGATGACGGAGAGCCACTCAGTACCTGATCTGGTGGCGACTCAGTCACCCCCACTAATCTCTAAACCCTGTTGTGTCAACAACATACACTTGGGAAATGAGGTGCAATCCCCCACAAAACAGGAGTGGACTATTTGAAGACGGTTCGAAGGAGGAAACGAGCAGTGCAAGCTGTTTGCGATATTTTGCAGATTCAGAGCACAAATGACAAAGGAAAGGGTAAAGGGATCGATTAGCACATGCTGGTAGGAGAGATTGTCTGTACTGCAGAGATAGATAAGGATGTGTAAAACATCATTTGTAATGAAAACGAAGCTGCTTGTTTATATTGCGGTACAGCCCATCGTATGGATCTCCCCTCGTTTTATAGGTTTCCCTTCCAGGATTTCCTTCCTCAGGACGCCCTCACCTAATGCCTTCCTCTTTTATTTGCTGTCGCTCAAATGGAGAGTTACCCATCAGCTCCAAATATATATATATATATATTTTTTGGCCATTGGCCATGACTCGATGAAGCATCGGTAACTTGCCACCAAACTCTGGAGAATCGTGTCTAAAACTGTGTAGTTGGAAAGTATCCCTAAACAATGTAAAGTTGTTGTTTTTTTTCCTAATACTAACCAAGAATATGTAAACTTTTGACTCTGAACTCATGAAAATGTTCATTTTACAAATAACAAAAAAGGTTCAGGAATTCTAATCAACCTAAATATCAAGAAGTTTCTTCAACCGTACCTTCAGACATGGAGAAATAAAAATGTTGGTTGGTTGCCGCTTTAAAACGTGGAGGAGGTCGAGCATTTCCAGGGGCTGCACCAAATCAGCGCGAGCGTTTACCTCCCCGTTTATGTTTAGACGGTAGACATGTTCAGTGCACTGCTTCAGTCACTTCTTCCTCCTGGCTCTCAGTCTGTAGCGCATGCCAGCCAGTTGGACCGTTTACATTGTGCTGCACTGTTTTCTATTTCACTATTTATTTTCTTCTTCTTTATCAGATGCGTCAAACTCGAGGCCAGAGGGCCAAATCCAGCCCACTTTCTAATTTTATATAACCCATGAGAACATGCAAAAATAATTATGTACTTACGTTACAATTCTATACTGTTTTAGAGGCGTACATGGGGTGTAAAAGCGTGTCCCGCATTACATCTTGATTTCATTACCATGGTGGCATCTACCCACTGGATGGTGGTATCTAATTATCGCTGTACTGTGTATCTGCGGTTGTGGATAAGCAGCAACACTGGGATAGATTCAGCGGTACGTCTGCTTTTCTTTATTTTTCCTCTTAACAAACATGTCACAACTTAACGGTCAAAAAATATGTTTCTGCCAAATGGAGACAAACAAGTACGTGTTTTCTTTCTTTTTTTTGGCCTGGAGGCAGATTTGTCTGCAAGATCTCTACAATTGTAATGAATTTATATCTATCATTAACAGTTTTTATGCAGAAGCAATTATGAAGTATGATTAGAAAAGTAGATAAGCACCCTTTGACACTAACCATACTGCAGACGTGGCCCAAGATAAAACACAGTCTGTAGTCTTTTTAGTGCTTTTATATTTATATATATATATATATATATATATATATTTATACTTGTCCTTTTGTTGTCTTAGTGCCTCTGATGGTAAATTACCTGTATATTAGATGCTAAAGCATGGACGGGTTTGACCATGACCTTTTCACGACTTTAAAGTCGTTTTGCAGCCAGTGTTGTATCACTGCTACAACAATGACAGAACAACAATACAACTGGAGAAAACACAGTGTTGCTGGTCCGGGGTGTTTTTTTCATATGAAAATAAATGGACGTGGTCATTTTTTTTCAAAAAGCTTTCACTGATACCTTCGGGGGCGGAGTTTAGGGAGGAGCACAGCTCTGCCATTCATACGTCTGCATTTTAAACCACTTTTCTTTCTTTTACAAACCTCAGACGTGACAGGGATCTGTTCTCAGCAGAGGCACAAATCTTTCTTGCCTACTTTGTCGGTACAAATTCTGCAAACCAGGCATAAGGGTCGTTTGAGAAATACAAACATGAATGCAAATTTGTCAGTTCAATATGAGAAGCTGTTAGGCAGAATTGACGCTAATCGCAAAAGTAGTTTTAGAGGCGGTCCCCCTGACCTTCGAGGGATAGCTGGAATCACACCGGATGTCACCTTCAGACGTATTCACACGCGCTTCTCATCTTTATGTGTCAGGGTAAAAAAAAAAAAAGAAAGGTTTTGAATCTCCAACAAATCCAAAAAAGCTGTCATTAGCTTCAAACACGGTGAATTCTTCCCAGTGAAACGCTTCAGCCATGTGACAACGCCGTCTGTCTTGACTTTTCCGAAGGTCCCTGTTCACATGGTCTCACATGGATGCGCTGAATTTAAAGGACCTCTGCTCTTTACGTTCATCTTTTTAATGTGCGGGCAATGCGAGGAGACTCTCATCTCGACTGGAAGTTTAATGGACTTTTTAAAGATACCAAACCGATAATGGAAGTTGATTATTAACATAGCAGAAAGAGAAACTGTAAATACAGTACAGGACATATCAGTCTACTGAATGATCATTTACCAAATGAAACAGTGCATTACATTTCATGAAGCATGTGTAATTTATGAGTGGTGTGGGACTGCATGCATCTATCAGTGTCAGAGTAACATGTGTGGGGTGATAATCTATTCTGTGACCCAAATTTATGCGTTGAAAAGCTACAAAACCACACTCCAGCTTTCCCCTCCGATTTCACAGCTCATCACTGTCAGCACGATATACCGCTTATGCATGTGCACTACTGTCAGGGAGGGAGTCTGATAAAAGGAGTGTTATCCATCTTTTCCAGAGGAGTTGTTTTGAAAGGAACTCGGTTATTAATAAATGCATGAGAGCCAACAGAAAAAGGAACGTTCTGCAGCTTTGCAAAAAAAAAAAAAAAAAAAAGAAGTAGACAGGGGGGGGGGGCATTGCTCCTTGTTAGCGTTCCTTAAGACGCGGCATGTGCTAGGAGCTACGTTCTCAATGAGAGACGTGTTATCTCTGGTCAGCTTTGGCATCTATTATTCACATCCCGGTGAGAAACACTGGTGGCGAGATCAACAACAGTCATTTACAATATATCCCTGAGCAGCTCCGTCCTGTTTAAGTGCAAAAGAAATCGTAATTACAACAGCTGAAGATAGCGAAGAGGACTGCAAAGTTTGCAGAAACCTGCGGAGGCGCAAAGCTTTGATTTTACGGAAAAAGGATAAAGTTAAGAGAAGAGAAAGAGAGTGTTATGAGATTTTTTTTCTTGTTTTTTTTTTTTGGGGGGGGGGGGGGGGCTTTTTTTTTCCTTTTACTCTTCTTGTCATCAATACTAATCTACAGATGGCTTTAAGAAAAACAAACAACTTAAAAAGCTTATTGCTTTATTTAAAACACCAAACCTGCTGGAAAGGGACAAACACAAGTAAGTCCTCTACATCCTCTGGTGTCGGCAGACTGAGGATTCATGTCTGAAACGTTAATAAACTCTAGGGGACGTTGCTTTGTACTGATCTGTAATATTAAAAAAAAACACCTTGACTTGAATCCCCTGTGCACGTTGTAGGCTTGCAAACACATGGATGGCATTTCAAATGCAAATTCACTGTTATGTGTGGTCTTATTGGAAAATATGTTAACATGTGATGAGATATGAAGTGGGCAGGTGAATATTAAATCTAAAGAAACCTCCTGATTTATTGATTTATACACACCTATATATATATATATATATATATACACATATTTATGTTTATTATGCCGTAGAGTTATAAAGAAAAAAGAAAATAAATTTGTTCCGCTCTTGCCTCAGGTGCTCTCTTCAGAGCTGTCGTTTTAAATCTGTTTTTTTGCAGACACATTCAGCTTTGATTGTTGTCCTAGCAGGCAGAGAATATTTAAAAAGCCAAATAGCCAAGCTTTTTTTTTTTTTTTTTTTTTTTTTTTTTGTAAAGGTAGTTGGCTGGTGTCTGTTGCTATGCAACCGCATCCTCCAAATTATCAGTTTCAGTGCCACCTTTCCCTCCTTGTGCTTTGCTGTTCCTACAAAAACAGCACAGGGAAGGTACTTTGTACTGGAACTGAGGTGTGCATCACCCTTGGGATTTCTCATTTAAGCAAATCCTGTTATTTCAATATTTAAGCTCTCTTCAAATATAAAAAATTTTCAGAGCTGGCTTCAGTTTTTTTTTTTTTTTCTATTTTCCAGCTCACCTTTGTTTGGCACATATCTGGTTTACTCTGCATTCATTCACTCAAACCTTACAATTTCTCTTCTTGACCCTCTTCCAACCCCCACCAAGCCTTTTTTACTATGTGCTTTTCATCAAAAATCATTCTCCTTGGCCGTCCTCTTCTTTGTCCCCCCCCCGCCACACACACACACACACACACACACACACACACACACACACACACACACAAACACAACCACGTGTACCGCTCCTTCCACCCGCTCTACTGTATGTCTGTGAGGCAGACTGTCTCTGTAATTGGGTTATTCTTCTCTACACCAGTCTGATGCACTGAGACGCACATGCACTCGTACACACAGACATGAACAAAGCACGCATACACAAGTTTGATACGCAGAGATGTTTTTCAACAAATCTCAGCTAAGGTGGGAGCAGTGAAGTCATTTTATTAATAGAGACATATTATGACCTTTTTTTCAAAAATTGACACTATCCTGTGGTAAAAATTTAAAGTTAGTTTTGCCCTTTGCCATTTCCGATGCATAAAAAACGCATTTTCATATGTGAACACATTGGAGGTCCAAATATTTGTTGAAAAGCAGAAAACCTGGATTTCTTTGAACTTAAATTAAATTTGTTCTGTCGGTTTCAGCATTTGGTGGGAGCAGTTTTAGAGATGTATTTTCGACCTTAGAACTGTACCACAGCTCTGGTTGTTCAGTTAATCAGTGGCGTCTGGCATTTTCAACAACCAACAGGTGCTGGTCATTCAGGACAATGAAGTCTATAGTTCTGGCCATTGTGTTTTATTTATTTATTTTTTTTGGGGGGGGGGTCCCATTTCTGAAAAGCAAACTCCAGTGTTTGCAGTTCGCCCCTCTTTTCCTTTGGCCTGATCAACTCATTTTCAGCAGAATTGGAAAGTATTTCTGGTGCTGGTACTGAACATCTCTAGGTAGAGCAAATTCTGCATGAAATAAAGTTAAATGAAGACAAAAATGTACGAAGCTGAATCCTTCTACTCTGATCTGGGCCTGTGATATCACCCAGAATACCTGAAGAGCTCACTGAATCATTGGTCCCTTTAAGGTCTTTGAAGAACAAAAGGGAATACATTTGATAAAGGACCATGCAGGCATCTACAGAACTACTTCCAGTGTAAGAAATTCGGTTAAATCCTTACAAAAGGTAACTTTGTCAGGTCTGCTGGGTGGGTCTGTTTGTAAAGGTTTCAGAATCGTGACCATGTACAGTATTTACATTTTTCCTACAGTCAAGAAACAAATACGTGTGGACAGACGCACATGGGCATGATGATGATGAAAGGGCACATTTTCACAAGGTATGAGAAGGAAGGCACATACATGAACACCCCCCCAACACACACACACACACACACGCACACACACACACACTCACACACACACACTCACACACACACACACGCACACACACACACACACATACATTCACATACACACACACACTGCCTCCACTGCACATAGCCATCACCCATTCTATCAACTCTTTGTCGCTTTCCCACAAACTTGCATCCCAGTGAGGTGACCCTGTTTTAATGTGAGATGAAAAGGTCGCTCCAGTCCTGTCCACTGATTTAGAAAGGCCCTCCCAGGCCTGCATGCATGGCTGCGCTTCAGTGTAATACCTCCAGACACCAGGGACATTCAATGTTCACACCAGTGACACCTCCTTCTCTCTCTCTCTCCTTCTTGCTCGTTCACTCACTCACACACACACCCCCACACACACATTAAAAAAAAAGGAAAGATCAAACACAAACTCAAAGGCAATAGCATGCCTGAGTGGATGTCAAACCTAACAGCTTGGGGACTTTAAACTGTTTAAAGTCATCCTGACACAGTTAACTGCACCTCGTGATGGACCATCCTCCACACTTGTGTTTACACTTAATGAGTAAAAAGAGAGAGGAAAATAGGGCATTCGCATCTGTGCCAAGATGTGATTTGGGGTGCCAGCAAAGTACAAACACTCTTGGGAAAAAAAAAG
This sequence comes from Xenentodon cancila, assembly GCA_014839995.1. Lineage (NCBI taxonomy): Eukaryota > Metazoa > Chordata > Actinopteri > Beloniformes > Belonidae > Xenentodon > Xenentodon cancila. The sequence continues at coordinate 20,484,200 of CM026217.1, forward strand.
AAAAAGAAATCCCAGTAAGCACTTGATTGATAGCAGGATACTGTAACAGGGAGGTGGCCACGCTCAGCCCATTAGGCAAGTATGATGTTCCAACAACTAAAACAGATTTAGGAACTGTTTAAAATTCATATCAGCGGGGCACGTAGTTTCTGATCGGAGGAAGCGACACCTGCAGCACGGACACCTGCAGATATATGCTACTTTCATATTTTCTACCTATTTACATGATTTTTCTTTTTTGTTTGCCACCATATCAACATTATTCATTACGTTTCATAGTTCATCCGTAAAACCCTGGACTTCCTGCTCTGGTTCAACACGTTTCCATGTTTCAATAACAGTGTGATCATATGCACATGTCACATGCATGTCCTGTGGCTTTGATGGCGGCTGTGCAGAGCAGTGGGAACATTAGTATTTATTAGCCGGCAGATGGGCCGCACTGCTCCCCAGTTGGTCCCTGTAATGATGAGCCATGTTACTGTTTATCAGACAGGACGCATTCAAGTCTCCCCACATCTTATTTTGCTTCAATCTTGTGCCTTTTGTTCATTATATGCCACACAAAGTGTGTCTCTGTCAATACATCTCCAAATGTTGCATTCTTCCCAACGAATGTCCCCGTGTTTACCATCATTGTGTAGATGTGTGCATGTTGAGCCTTGCATCCATAGTTGACTGCATAAAGGCTTTGTCGTACTCTGGAGGAGCGCCAGGCCGCCACCTACAACATGGTTAATCATCGCTTGCTCTTGTGATGTGTCGGTACAACATCTGTCCCCAAAGGTAAGTGATAACGTCTGCGGGGTTGTGTTACACAGATGGACTTGTCTGAAGTATAAAATGAAGACAACTATGATAGCTTTGCTGGATTTTGTATAAGTGGGGAAATGTGTCCCACCAAAGACTATTTTGGGATTCTGGGAACCTTTTGGCTGGAGGACAAAAGACACCACCCACTATTCCACGGCCAAAGCCATTTTTGGTTGTTTTGAAGTATTGCCAGGAGAAAATGGGTTGTCTCTAAAAATATAACGGCAGCATGACTTAGATTTGCATAGCAAGATCTGACCAAGTGTTTGTCCAGAACGCACAGCCATGAGATGTGGCTGTGCGTTATGGACCGACATATGCACAGCCACATTTGCTGAAACCGAACACACGGCATTGGCAGAACTGTCAAGCACAGTGGTGGAAGAATAATTGTTTGGGCTCGTTTTAAAGCCACAGGAACTGAGCGCCGTCCAGTTACTGAACTGACGATGAACCTCCGCAAGTATTCGAGAGCAGTGTTTCCGCAGCCCTGTTCTTCAGGGTAAACTACCCTACATGTTTTAGGTGTTGCTCTACTCTAACACACATGGAACCAGTCAGGCGTGTCTTAAACATGCAGGCCACTGTGGCCTGAGGAGCAGGGTTGGGAAACACTGTTTTAGACTTATCTGCATGGTAGAAAAATCTTGGTTGAAATTTGGTCATATGACAGAAAATCATGTTGGACACAAGTAAATACACAACGGAATGGAAAAAGAAAGGAATCAAAATATTGCAATGGTCCTGTCAGTTTCCAGACTATATTTAAATTCTGTAGGGGAGTGTTGTCTTAAAAGAGTTATATATCAAAGTTCCTGAATGATAGCATTACACACAAAGCTATTCCTGCAAGTTATTGCTGCTAAATGTAGTTTTACAAACTAATACATCATGTGGTGAACTTAGTTTTTGCAATCTGCTACTTATTATTATTATTATTATTATTATTAATATTATTGTTTTAAAAAAGTAATATGTGTGTCTAGTATTGTTAATCTGAGGTTGAATTCAAATAGTTTTAAGACTGTGTAATGAACAAAGTTTTTTTAATGCTTTGATATATGAAACATGTGAACTCAAAGAAGCTGCAGCTTTTGATATGACTGCAGAAATAATTGAAGTAATGTTTTTTTAAAATGTGTTGTTTTTGAAAAAAAAAAAACATTGCGACTTTTGACAGAAACATGTTAAATGCTTTATACAATAAAAGCATTCATTATTATTGAGATACAAATAAATATAGCAGCAATGATTCCGCTAAACATCTAAATATCAGTGGTGAATACAGGTCTACTGAATTGTTAGACTGACCGTAACTGAAGATAATTAAACTCTATGACATGTAATAATGGGCACCACGGTGGCTTAGTGGTTAGCATGTTGCACACAAGAAGGTTCCTGGTTCGATTCCCGTCCCGGTAGGTCTTTCTGTGTGGAGTTTGCATGTTCTCCCCGTGCTTGCGTGGGTTTCCTCCGGGTACTCCGGCTTCCTCCCACAGGCCAAAAACATACTAGGTTAATTGATCATACTAATTGTCTAATTGCCTGTAGGTGTGAATGTGAGTGTGCTTGTTTGTATGTGGCCCTCGATGGACTGGCGACCTGTCCAGGTGGACCCCTGCCTTTCGCCTGCTATGCGTCGGGATAGGCTCCGACAGACCCGTGTGACCCTGAGAAGGAGTAAGCAGGTATAGATAATGAATGGATGGACATGTAATAAGTGAGGCAGCGCAATGGCTTGTACCATTGTTGCCTCACAGCAAGAAGGTTTCTGGGTCACAACCCAACTTGAACCTTTCTGTGCAGATTTTGCATTTTCCCCCTATACATAAAATAGCGAACTAATTGCCCATCAGAGTGAGGGCATGTGGTTATTTGTCTGTGTGTGAAGAAACCGTCACTGACTAAAACAATGATGAAATGAACACCTGCATTTGCAGTACACAGTCGATGCCGCCTGTTCATTGCTATGATACATCATAAAAACTGTCACTCAGAAGACTGAGAAAGTCAGTACAGGATCAATCACAAAATAGGTATTTTAGCAGTTTTTAAGCATTTAAAACTGTTGTTACAAAAAGAAAGAAAGAAAGAAAGAAAGAAAGAAAGAAAGAAAGAAAGAAAGAAAGAAAGAAAGAAAGAAAGAAAGAAAGAAAGAAAGAAAGAAAGAAAGAAAGAAAGAAAGAAAGAAAGAAAGAAAGAAAGAAAGAAAGAAAGAAAGAAACAGATACAAATCTGAACCTCTAAAAACTTTTATGATGTCTGGCGGTGATGTGATATTTTCACAAGTCATCCTCTTACATGGCATTTTTATATTTCAAACAAATGTAAGAATGCATATGAGGTGTACAACAAGAGAGCTATGCAACCCTGAACTACGATGACTAAACTGCATTGACGGGATCAAATGCCTCTAGTATGATCATTTGCCTGGTTGTTGTCAAAGTGCCCAACGGGACGCTGTAACTAGGGGGTGTAGGGGTGGATGAGACACAGGTGTGAATAATCAGGGACGGCAGCAAGAGGTAGAGGCAGACAGCAACGGAAGGCTAAAAAAAGCCTAAAAAAACTGGAAAATAAAACTAAATCTAATAATGTAATAACCAATAAAAACAAGAAATAACTATCTAATAAGTAACTGAAACAAATAAACTAAGACTGTAACTGTAAACAAAAACAAAAAGAAAAATAGAAGACCAACAAAGAATAACGTAATAACGTCTAATTTAATTCACGAGAGTAAAACAACAGATAGATCAGAGTATGTAAAGAAAAGCACACTGGAAATAAAAATACCAGGAAATAAATGACCCTGGGCCTACTTTAGAAAGCAGGTTTACTGAAAACTCTGAGTGTGGTAAACCTCAAATTCAATTCAATTTTGTTTATGAAGCGCCAATTACAATAAAGTTTGTCTCCAGGTTCTTTCCAGAGACCCAGAACATGACCCCCGAGCAATTATTACATAAACAACGGCAGGTAAAAAACTCCCCTAGTGGGAGAAAAACCTTAAACCAAACAGTGGCAAGTAAAAACTACCTTTTAAGAGGGAAGAAACCTGGATCAGGACCTGGATCATAAGGAGGGGCCCTCCTGCTGAAGGCCAGCCAGGTAGAAAGGGAATAACAGAGAGAGGAGAGACACAGACAGACCGTCAGAGGTAGAAAAGACAGGATACATTAGTAAGAGTTAGTTTTTCAGCATCACTCTGGGAGAAGATGCTCCTAATGTTTGCGATATTACGAAAGTGGAAAAACACAGTCTTACAAACCTGATTAATATGCTGTTTAAATGACAAATCCTGACAAAATAACACCAAGGTTTCACTCAGTTTTACTGGAGGCCATCGCAACACCTTCCTAAGGTGTTTGGGACCACAAACAACAACCTCTGTTTTATCAGAATGTAGAGACAAAAAAATGAGTAGACATCCAGACCTTAATGTCATTAAGACACGCTTGAAGTCTGGCGACTGAGAGATTTCTATGTCAGACCTGATTAAGAAGAGTAACTGAAGCCTGTTTCAAAAATAGAGGTAACTTACACTCAGGGTCAGTGGCCGTCATCACTTGCTGCCTGACCATAACCAGATGGGAGTTTTCTTCAATAAACCCAGTTTCTCTGTGTCTCCTCTCGTTGTAAAGTTTAAGCACTGATTCATTTCCTCCCCTATTCATTCTCATATCAAGTGCATTTTAGTGCATCACTGATAAATAACTTAATCACTGCACTAAAACAGCCCTACCGGGACTCTTTGAGGAGGTGGTCTCGGTGCAGCTATCAGTGAACTATCCTGGTCCATTTGTGGTGTGAAAGCTTCATGGCCGTGAATTTGACTCAACTATGGGCGGACTCCATATATTTGAACTATATTTGAACTAAAAAGGCTTCCGTAGCCAGCTGGGTATTGGATTGTGGGTTATGAGGGAGCATATTAATAAATATCACAAAAGAAAGGACGACATCCAGCCACGGTAGTTTACTACATTTACAAACAAGAGACACGAACAATGCAGAAAAAAATGGCCAACTCTGGGTCCAAACCTGTTTTCGTCGTGTTGTTTTGCTTTTCAGTTACGCTCGCGCTTTTTACATTTTTACATTTAGCTTTTCACTTCAAGCCAGTCGTCACGCCACTGATCTTGACTACTGACAGCACTAACTGTTGTCACGTTGTCCGTGACAACAGCACATCTATCGACCAGCGAGGTTGCATCAGCATGCGTGAAAACGACCAAGGAATCCGACTGATACACTGGATCGATAAGCCCACAGGTATAGATGAATTGATCGATACCTGATAATCAATCTTTTCTTTTGCTGCTGCAGCTGTGTTATTTTTTTTTTTCTAAATAAAAGGCTGCATATTGAAAAAGAATTTTTAATTTGAGTTTGGAGAAGCAGGCTGAGCTCTTCATCTTCTCTGGCACCGTATCCAAGGTGATTATTGTACGAGGGCTCCATTGGTGATACTGTCGCTTTCTCACAGTTGCAATGAGTGAAACTACACATACTCCACTGACATAATTAGAGTTTTCAACCTCAAAAATAAATAAACAACAAAGAAAATCTCAGATGACTAAAACTCAGACCTATGGTCATGAACTTTGGGTCATGACTGAAAAGGACAAAATCACAGATACACGGATGGATGGATGGATGGATGGATGGATGGATGGATGGATGGATGGATGGATGGATGGATGGATGGATGGATGGATGGATGGATGGATGGATGGATGGATGGATTGAAAACTCAGATGTGAAATCTTAACTCAGAGTTCATTCAGCCTCTTTTCTGAAAAGACACTGCAACATATTCTGATGTCCGTGTCATCTTCCAGGATCTGGAGGTTTGTGGTGGTCCAACATCTTACTGGCATTTTAAGATGATTTAGCCTTTAATGTCTTTGCATGTTCACATACATTTTTCATATTTCCTTGCAGGTCTATGTACCGTGTTCCAAAAGTGTCTTTTACTCCGTACATGCACATTTGTCATTGTTTTACACTCCCTCATTTCACACTAACTAGCACCAGTATAAAAATACACTCATGAACACAATTTTCTCACACTTCACCTTCTTGACTTCTGTGAGCAAGCTACTCCGCGGGTTTACTCAGCTTCCTTCGCCTGCCCTGAGCAGCAGGTGAACATCCCAGCTTTGAGCGATTATCCATAAAATATCCTGACATGCTTCCGCAGGCTGTCTTTGAGGCATACGGCATAGAGGATGAACCGTTGGCTCACATCTCACCAACAAACCGAACACACTGCCCTGAGGGCTCTTATTCTGAAGCACCTGCACTGCTTACATGAGCGAGGAAGCGGTCTGTTAACAAGTGTGTAATGTTGATAAAGCAATGCCCAGCAACATAACAGAAGTGCAGACAGCGGGGAATAAACAGACAGTCAATTATGACAGGAGAGCTAAATTAGCATCGTACTGAAACAGATGGTGGATGTAGCTGCGGGTTTAAACATATGGATATCCAAAAGCGCAACGATTGGCCATCAATTCAAACACATCCTGTGCCGTGCCCCCAGACACACACACACACACACACACACACACACACACACACACACACACACACACACACACACACACACACGCACACACAGTCACCGTCTGCCACTTCAGTTCGGACTGCCTCAGGGCCTGAGAGATGCTGGCTGGAGAGATGATGCAATAACGGATCAGCGTGATAAATGTGCCCCATACATGCAGATCTCTTTGTTTCCGCTGCGCTCACCGAGAGAACGGCTATATGAGTGTGATCATGTGGGATCGTGTTACATCCTGACACATCTACACGTGATGTCCAATCCAGCTCCACTAAGGGGTCCAAGTCCTTTTGGATCCCCCACAACTGAGAGATGGATCCACTTAGTCCTTACATATTCCTTGATTTTGGTTGTTTTTTTGTTGGGTTTTTTTTGTAAAAAGAGAAGTAGAATGCTGCTAATGAAAGAGGAAGACATTGTCTTTGACTACAAATAAATACATCTGAAAGCAAACATATGTTTATACCAGAGAATGTGTAACTTTATTTTAGGTAGATTGTTTAAACAAAGAGATTCACAAGCTTTTGTTTTATTTTCAGATGTAAATGTAAAGATAGACTCCTCTTTTGTCCCAAATGTCAGCAGCTGGAAAGCTACTTTCGTTTTATTTAAACATGTCAGTGAATGAAAGCTCAGATAGAGCAGACAAACGCACAGTACGAACAAGTGAAGGGAATCCTGCAGAGCAATGACTCTGACTCTGCTATTCCATTCAACATATCCGTGAAACGTCTGTCCGTGGAGATGGGTGAATCCAGGGAGTCACTGGAGTTCAAGGATTCATCTCCAAGAGTCTGTGGGATCACAGGAGAGCAGGATGAATGCTCTGACTCTGACAGGATGCAGCTCAGTTTCTGTATCACATTTAGAAACTCTTGCTGTTTTATGAACGGTGCTCCTCTGTGCTTGCAGTGGGGATCCAGCCATGTTTCCTCCCAGAGGTCTCCATCATGGTTTATAGTCTGTTTTCATCATGACTGTAGAAAGACTAAACATTCATGGAAATCAACGACTCTCGAAGCTCACAAATACTATCTGAAGGATTGTTTTCAATGTTCCAGCTAATATGATAAAGGGTACCAGGGCTGCATTTGGATAATGTTATAGTCTGGAGTAAGCAGAGTCCAAAAGCTCTGTTTGATAAAACAGTTTTCTGACAGTGTCTGTAATGCATTTGGTCTAATGCCCTGTCAATCACTACGACCATTAGCCACCCACTGTGTTGGTGATTTAACAAAGCTGAACTCCTTCCCTCCAATGACACTGAATGACAATACCTCTGATATCCCAGGTGAAAGCTTCGTCCTGCTGATGTTTTTACAGTCATTCATTCAGCTGGCCTCTGTATGCTGGATCTGAGTCACTTGTTTCTTTTGATTTGCACCATTCCCACTTTAAAAAAAAAGATTACGGCTGCCTTGGACTGTGAAGTTGATTTCTTCCAATGTGAGAAATGCTAAAAATGTCTTTAAGGCACACTGAAGTAAATGGAGGTTTGGGAGATTTCCAAAGTAGTAGTATCCAATGTTGCGCTAAGAAAGGTATAAGGACCAGAAGTTTTTGTTGCAGAGAAGTAATCTGAAGGGGTGCACCCAAAAATAGCGATCAGAAAGTCTTTTTTTTTTTTTGTATCTTAGTCTTTTTGATCTATTTTATCTTTGGTTTTATCTAAAACCCTTGATGTGATTATAAAGAAGTCAGACCAGAAGTTATTGAGTCTGGGATAAAAATAAAGACTGTGGCTCAAATTTCAAGAGGTGGACTGACATCGGTCACACTGGTCCGTTACGTTGGAATAAATCTTTGACAGATGGGACTTGGAGGAATCACCTCTATAAAGGGTTTTAAGCTGCAACCTGGCACAGGGTGTACTTGAACATACACCAAGGACAGCTTTATCTCATCACTGGTCTGCCAGCTGGACTCCAAGCCCCCTGCTCCCAAGCAGTTCTGATTTTAACTGCTACGTGAGTGTCCAAAGTCGTTTTATTGAAATTAGGGATTTTCTTCATTAAGTTTAGGGACCAGAAGTTCATCCCATGGATGGTCAACAGGAAGTTGGCAGAAACAGGTAAATAGAGAAGAGACAAGATGTCTAACCTAAAAATATAAAAAGATGAAAGACTAAATTTCAAGTCTACACCATTATAGATCAGGGGATTAAATTTCCGCTTCTTCTAAGCATCCCATTGCTCAACTATCTCACCTGGATCCATCTCTTCCTGAAATGTACGTGCCAATGTCTACGCTGACCTCGTTATCAAAGATTTTAGAGAAGGTTGTTGCTGAGGAACTTGCATCTTTGCTTGAATATCATCTTTATCTTTGATAAAATTCAGTTAGGCTTTTATAGATACTTTATAACTAAAATGTATCTACTTACTACCTAATTTGCACAAGGCCAGTATTACCTGAGGACCTGCAGTAATTCACACCCCAGTGCCGTCGTTGCGTGCGGCTTATTCGCACAGGATAAGCGAGGTCTGAGTTTGACTAAATAGACATTAATCCCTTCGACATGAATTGAAAGCGTCTGACCACACGCTCTACAAATGCACTTCAGCGACAACGCAACACTCTTTGACAGGTGGAAAATCCTGAAAGTGAACGCTGTGCTTTCGTTGCCACGGTAACAGTAAACAGAACTATAATTTTTATTGTAGTACAGGCTTTGTGCTGTCAGAGCAGTTTCGGATGAAAGAAAGTTTCTTACCTCCGGAAAATGAATATTACTGATCATTATATCCAGCAGCTGCCATAATTATGCTGGGAAAGAGGCAGACAAGGCAGCTAGAAGAAGTAATAATAATAATAATAATAATAATAATAATAAAAAGACTCCCGTCAGGAAATCACTGAACCACTGAGATGTGCATTTGTGTGTGATTAAAGTATGTCATGACCACTGGGTTTGATGAAAAAGGGTAAGTAGTTTAAGGTGGAACTTTTACTTGACATAATTACAAACATGGTGCATTGACAGTGGATTTATGTCACAGACGTCCTTTGTACTGATTACACACTAGAGCAGAGTCTGTGTGAATAGGACATTACTTACCAGCCTTATATGTGGTGGTAATCTTGAAGGATCTGATGACAAAATGGGAAAATGTGACACTTGAAGGTTCAGTTAATAAGAACCAAAAGCTCTCCTTATCCCTTCTCCGTCGTTTTTACTCCAGCTTTTCAATTCTCCGCCAGTCTTCTCATAAAGTGTAATTGAGAGGGAGCAATCTATATATATATATATGTCTCCATGACTGACACAGCATTTGCCCTGATGCTTGTCTTATTCACACACAAGCACTTGCACTAAATCACTATCAAACACATAGGACCTCCATCTGTCACAACAACTGAGTGATCAATCCACACCTTCAATATGCAGCAGAAAACAAACCATGAGTTGGGAGCGCGACAGGTTTTGCCCTTAGAGTGATGGAGTTGACATCTATAGCCAACACAGCTTAATGGCATGGATGCCATAAATTGGATTGTACATTCACAGCGGCTCCACTGAATACGCCAGGGCTTCTATTTACGGTGCGTGAGACGATGTCATTGCCCAAGGCCGGGAAGATGGGGTGATGCTTACATCTAATGGCAAAGTTCCTCAACGTCACACAATCCCACACAGTTACAGGGCTGTGAGGAGATCTGACGTCTCTTGCAGTGCTTCAGGTATCTGAAAATGTCAGGATCTGCTGTAAGAGCCATGACATGTACATGACAAGAAGTGGGTGTTGGCTGATGGATGAAAGAATGGGAACTGGGGATGTAGGAGAGGATAAACCCAGAAAAAACGGGTTTACTTGGTTTTTTTTTTCCTTCATTTGCTGGAATACATTTTACCATCTTCTTAAGAGTTGCCATAAACCTCATGACCTTAATTCATATAGCATATCAAAGTTAATGGCATTAACTGTAAAGCAAAGTTACATCAATATTTTATCCATGTTATATGAGAAAAACATGTGTGGGGAAGCATACATAATAATTTAGTTTTTTATATTCATGAATATTTTTAATCCATATGTTTATGAGCACGTATGAATAGACCTTAAATCTCAGTCAGTGTTCGTATTGAAATATTTAGATATTGTACTTTACATTGATTTCAAACTGATATTAAAAGTGAGCATGCACACCCACACAATATATACATACACCCACCCCCCCACCCCCACCCACCCACACACACACACACACACACACACACACACACACACCCAGCTCACACAGGCACAAAGCAAAAATAAACAAACAAAATTAAATTAAACAGAATTAGAAGCAGCTATAAACTTTTGCACAAACCTGTTAACCATATAAGGAAAATGTGTTTGGCTCATTCACAGAGGAAATCTCAGGCTGCTCTGAGTATGTGGGGGACTTATAAATAAAGAGTGGTGAATCAAGGTATAAAAGAGGCTTTACAGTCCGTTCTCTCACAATCATTTTCCATGTTACAAAGGGGGGTTCTGGCACCACTAGATCACCGTAGATGCTTCTACTGGCAAACTATTGAAGCAGACACCAGGAGTGATGCTTATTTATCTTCTGGCAGATGAAAACAAAACTGCAGGCACTTTTGACCTTTGGCATAAATTCTGAGCTCAGCAAGCCGTGAGGAGAATGAAATGCAACTTTTGTTAACCAAGAGACCGGGATATGTCGAACTTGTTTATGTAACCTAACCCTACGAAGGCGATGGGATGGGGGAAAAGTATGGGATAAAAGGAGAAACCGTATCTGTGAGAGATAGCAGGGCTTTGCCCTGGTTATGCACACCCTTGCAGATTATGGCTTGACATTTGGAGTCAGGGTCAGTAAAATGCCAGATGAGTTATGACAGGAATCTTGATAGGCAGATTATGACTGACCTTTGACCTGGAAGTTCTGAAAGGTCACTGCTTAGTCAACCGTCTGCGGGTTAATGTGGTTTCAGATCACAAAAGGTAAGGTAACTGATCCAAACAAGGATACTAAGAGACATTCACAGACATCGGTGTTTCAATTCAGAGTTGTTATGTTCATTCCCTCAGTAGAAGTCCTTCAACTGCAGCTGCTGTAACTGGCTACTTTCAATAAAGCATTTTGAGTGGAATTGGACAGATTTACTATGTTTCACATGACGAATTCTGTGATCAGTGCTGCCCTTCCGAAGGCGGGTTTTCTCTAATACTATAAAAACAAACACACCTTGGATATTTCAAATATCACATCCATATAGCAAATGACAATGTAATCTGAAAATGATAAGTCATAAAAGTCATTTCAAAATGCCCATATAGGGGATCAAGAGACACCTAGTGTACAAGTTGCATATTGCGTATGACCCCATGACTCTACCTAAAATAACAAACAACCTGTTTGGTGTCATTTTATTTGACGTGAACTTTGAGTTTTTACTGTCCCTTCTATGAAGGCTGCTTGACTTAAGATCGAGCCAAAGGGGTGACTGGCGGTAGTACGGTGTTCTTTCAGGAAGGCCACCACTATCCCACCTTCATCCCCACCTACACTCTACTGGTGGTCACTTTCTCCTTGCTTGCCCCGCTTGACAAACGTCATGTCCAGTGAATCAGCATTAGCCGACAAACATTGGAAAGGTTGTTTTTGGTGACAGTTGGTTCAGTGGACATCCCGACTTGTGTGTACAAGAGGGGAGGTGGCCGTTTGTCTCTGGCGATACATTGTGTTACTGTTAAAAGAAAACTACCTGCACCCTCCATACAAGGGACAGTAAAAACTCCACAAAAAGGTCAGATAAAATTCCTCCCAACATTTTACCTATTGTTTATAAGCAGCAACGTCTTCATAGCTGTCCAGTGAATACAAAACAGGGTTGGTACAACACAAGGAAAAGCCTCTTCAGCCGCATGTCTCCACTATACCGCAGCGCCACACTAGAACCTTTGACTGAAAAAAATGCACAGCTGGCCACAGGGTGGCGGTAATGAACATTTGTTGCTGTTCACAAATGGGCAGCAGCATACAAGTAGACGAAAAAGAAGAATGCTGCAAAAGCTGAAAGAGAAGAAGTAACACATAAACAATGGATTCTACTTGTGCTCAGACTTGGCATTAACGCCTGCCACTCGATCACATCTCTCAGGAGACACTTTAATGCGAGGTGTGAATGGGTCTTAAGGCAACACCATAACAGGAAATAGCTAGAACATGTGACATTTGCCTTTATCGTTCTAAAGTAGTCACAAACTGTTTGGATGTATGTTGGATGCCAAGTTAATGCTAAAGTGCCGTGGATAAGGTCGAATTCGCCATCTGATGTCCTCTTTTATTACCTTACGAGCATGACGTCCCAACATGCAGGGAAGTCTTGAACCATGTTGGCTTCAGCAGAGTTCAGTTTACTAGTCCTGAGTGCCATGACATTAAGCTGATTACCCTCTGAAGTTACGTCAACTACTAACAATCAATAATTACCATTAGTGCTAATGACTCTTTAGTTAATGATTTATGCATGGCCTCTTGTTCGCCTCATGTGTGCTTATTCTTGTCTGTGAAGAGTCATTGTTTGTGTGGCATCTGTCCATCCAAACAGACAACTGTCATTTATTTCACTAATATTTTAAAGAGATCCGAAGAACTATGTTTCGCCTCGCTTTCGTTTATAAAAAGGTAGTTAACAAACCCACAGCACTCCACCATCCTGGAAAGAGATCCCCTTTCTTCTGAGATCACAAAGCGCTGAAACAAGGATTTACACACAAAAAAAAGAAAAAAGAAAAAGAAAAAAACAGGTTGCAGAGAAGAAAAAGAATGTGCGCAGCCTTGTCTTTTCACTCATACATGTAGGCATTAGCATTGCCTTTTATACACTGATTTATCCTCAGCAGAGACCGAGAAGGGAGAAACCATTCGCCTTCGGGCATGAAGATGGTGAGCTTTGATTATTGATTCACTGTCTCTCTTCTTTACACATAAGGTACCAGTTCGACCTGAAAGAACTCACAAGCTTAAAAAAGAAGAGAGAAGAAGAAAAGGAAAGGAGTGAGTCCTCTGAGGGAAACACTCCTGGGGCGGAGGGGGGGGGGTTAGATCCAGGGCTGAAATCAACTTTAACAGTTTAGAGGCATATAACATAGCAAAGACACAAAAAAATAAACGTAAGCTCATGTTGTATAGCTTAAAGAAAGAGAATAAAATGCAAATGCATTAGTTCATATTAGCCAACTCAGTCTGTTTTTGTTCAAATCTCTTCTATTTATTGTGACTTTGAAGAAGCTGTCATGGTCCCGGGGTTTCTGTTGCTGCTTGTGCCTTTACATAACATACATCGCCAGAGGAACAGAAAATTAGCCCTTTTTTTAGAGGGGGGGGAGGGGTTTACAGCCTTGACTAAAAGCACCCAAGATGTTGCAACATAAAGGCAACACAGCTCTGTTCATTGTTTTTGACTGCTGGTTTATGCCTGTCTGAAGTAGATGCTTAGGACCATGTTTATTCCTATAAACAAACGCAGCAAACATGTAGCAGAGCAGAAGTGTCTAACTGACCAGATGAGATGTCAGCATACCACGGTGCATCGCCCCTCACTTGTTTTGTTGTGCAAGATCGCTCGTTTGATTCAGCCTGGAAACTGTAAAAATACGCCACACTTCTCATTATCTTTAATGCTGATGTTTGCATTTATTCTCGGTTGCGTGAAAGGATTTTTCATCTTTGATGTGAGCACTGCAACATGCCTCCTCAGACTGTCAGAAGAACAAATGCAGGCCCACGTTTCTGTGGCGCTCTGTCAGTGCGACTAAAGACAGCACCGTTCTAGCTCTACCACAGAAAAAAAAAAAAAACAACTAAATTAGATTTGCACAGGATGAGTTATTGTGTGCTATTATCTTGGCTTTGCTTGTGTATATCTCATCTGATGGTTCCATATACTTTGGCTCAAGGTCATTGTCTTCATCAGTCTCTTTCAGAGAGGATTACTCAGTATTTCTCAGTGTTACATGTGTGTACAAAAGCAGGTCTTATAAAAAAAGAAAAACGCTGGGCCACTCATACCAGCACAAAGGTACTAAAAGGGAATAAATGTGAGTGGTGAGCGAGCCATGTTGCTGAGCAGAACTGTGTATTATGGTTGTGTGGAGGGGAGGGCGGTGTGTCAGTGCAAAACCCATTAGTGTGTCTGAGCCTGCATCTTCAAATCTTGTTACTCTGAACTGATGCAACAGGAATGCAATACGGCCTCCCTCTCCCAGCCTCCTTCTAGTCTCTCTCGCCACTTACCAGCTACCTGCAATCCTATGGCAGCCCCTCCCCTTCACACCTCCCACCCCAGGATACACCCCCCCCTCTCTTTTTCTCACTACCATGCCAATTCCCCGCTGAAACTCCCCCTCAGCAACCTCTCCGTTCTTCTCTCAGTCCAAATCTCTTGTCTCCGGGCACCACATCATCCATATTTCTGTTTTTTCCTCCCTTCTTGTCCCCGTGGCTAAATATTTTTCCTCTTTGAAATTGTTTTGTGCTCAGACGTCTATGCACCCGAAAATAGAATGGCCTCTTTGAGCCGATGGCTTTTATCCAGTTTCCACAATGACTTTTTTGTGCTTGATTACCAAAACCAAAAATGTGGCATATTGAATAATTCCATATTTCTTTTCACTTGGATGTTTTCAGTTCAGCTGAGGAGTTGTAGCAGACTCAGTCAATAAGACTTTTCCTTTTCCTGGATGTTGATAGAAGGTTGACAAATCCAAACTGGGAAATGTACTGGTCAATTTCCAGTTGCCATCGAAGGGAACGCAAATGCTTGCATTTGTTGCCTGGTGGATAAACGTGACCATGGTTTATAGATGTCCCATCGTTAAATAAATATAGGAAAACAAGTCTTACTGACTAAACGATGTTGCAATTTAAAGTTTGTAACAAAAAAAAGAGATTTTAACACAAGCTTGCCCAATTTTGCATTGGATCTTCAGGAGTTTGAGCTGCACAAAGAAAAAGAATTCAGTTTGAAGGTTTTTGTCGAGGATTAATACAATTAAAACTCAAGAAGGAAATCAAATGTTTGATAACTTGTGTTCAAAACAAAAGATAGATGTTTGGAAATATTTGTTCATCCATCTACCCGTTGATAGCTGTTCATATATACATACTGAACAGTCATCCGTATGTATATAGAATATATAATTTATAATTTATTTTATGAAGGCTGCTTAATCTGTTATTTTTGGTAATTATGATAATGGAACGTAGTATTTTTCTTTTCTCTTTTCTTTTCGTTTTATGTCCAAAGTTGGTACAGGTTCTCGAGGTCTTCATGAAATCACTGTGACATGATTTGGTCAAATGTTTGCTTTTAACAAGTCTCGATTATAGTTTTTAGATTCAGTTACATAGCAAATGAATATGTTCATGTTCATGTTGATTATCAAAGTTACTGGGATCAATGAATGAATTGCAAATAACAGATGACTTCAGAAGTGGGCTAGGATCGGATATGTGCGTTTCAACTTGATGAAATGAATTTCTTTTGTGTGATTGGAATCTCATGGGAGACCCGCTGAGCTGCTCACCCGGGGCTGCCCTCCACAGGTTGTGATGCAATGTTGACGCATGAGTCAGAGTCTGCTCATGGTGTTTTTTTGTTGTTTTTTTTTTTTTTTTTTTTTCAAATCGACCAGATTCTTCATGCCATTCTTGTGTCTGACTTCCTGCCAGCTCAGTCTGACATGTGTAAACTGAAGGGGCTTAGCCTTGGCTAAATGTCAAAACAGACTCAGCACATATCCATAGTGGAGTGTGGAAGGTCACTTCTAGCTCGCTTTTGAAATGCCCAGTGGGGTGTATGATGGGCGTAGGACCACTCCTGCCGATTTGAGTGGCCACAGTTCAGTTCAGCTGGCATGGCTCAGCCACACTGGGGCCTTCCTGGACCTGGTGGAGCCCTGGGGTTACAACAAATGCAGCTGCATGTGAAACAAGCTGGATCATTTTTCATCTGATCTGCATATGTGGTGTCATGTGATGAGTTTGTGTATCTTGTAGCTTTTGAGCCGAGAGTCAAACCTGCACGTATGCGTTTGGTTAAAAACAACAACATGCTACGATAGGACCTTTGTAGTCCAAGGACCACCGGCAGCTTTCTGTCACTTCAACACACTCTCACAAACGCTATATTATAGGCACTTTTTTACTGAAAATAAAACACCACCGAGCTATCCGTTTTATAAATGAATCTTCAGGTATGTAAAATGAATGAAGTGATAAGAGCAGACACTAGTAGAGTGGTTTTTAATCAGCTGTTTTTAAATGTCTAATAAATTACATTTCTATAAATAGCCTTAACCTTCACCTTAGGTGACAGATCAAGCAGGTTTACTTAAATATTTAAGCTGATATATTACAGTAAAGAGCCATTACATGCATTTTGTACATGACTCACAACACTCGAAGTTACAGACACTAATTGGGAATTCTTAGTTTTGTGTACATTGACAGAAGTGTGACTGCAGAAGAGAAATAAATTAGTTACTTCACATTATTTGGTCTGTTATTTGTTTATTTATTTTTAATTTTATTTTTTTTACCTAAACTTTAAACTGGCTTCCCTATTTAATTTTTGCATTTTATACATTAGATGATGAATCAAGCTGACACTTTGGTGCACTGAATTGCAAATGTGGCAATAACACAGAGAAAGTGTAAATAATGTTTTGACAGGTGTGGATACTGAAGCATGTGCTCGCACTCAGCATACATCAGCGTTAGTGTCATGTTATAAAATTAGACAGGATTCACTAACTGGGCATTTATAATGATACAGTGAACAATAGGAGATGAATTATCATGAATAAACCAAAGCATGGGTTGCAACATGTGTGTGTGTGTGTGTGTGTGCGTACATGCATGTGTGTGTGTGTGTGCGTACATGCGTGCGTGTGTGTGTGTGTGTGTGTGTGTGTGTGTGTGTGTGTGTGTAACAGATTTTATACCCATGAGAGCGGGCTCACACTGTTCACTGTTAGTTACTGCACTAATACAAAGGAACATTGTAAATAAAGTTATATTAGTATTTTTGGATATGACTTCTCTTGGGCCATGATTTGTAAGAGTAGTAAAATTATTACATCGGTGTAAAATATATTTACGGTTACAAAAATCATCCCTTGACACATCCCTGGATGGATGGATGGATGGATGGATGGATGGATGGATGGATGGATGGATGGATGGATGGATGGATGGACGGACGGACGGGCAGACGGATGGATGGATGGATGGATGGACGGACGGACGGATGGGTAGATGGACGGATGGGCGGACGGACAGATGGACGGACGGACGGACGGACGGTCGGACGGACGGACGGACGGATGGATGGATGGGTAGATAGTCAACTTTAGACCGGGATGCAGAGCTGCAGTCTTACACGCTTCTCTGCTGCTTCTCGAGGACTATCGCCTGCCAATTAAAATGTAGAAATAAATGATGTAATTGGCAAGATTACATACATTGCCAAGAAAAAGAGAATCAGTGTCGATTCCCCATCCTCCAAAGGTTTACCATGCGCAACATAATAGAGGTGTTAATCAAAATAATTTTGTAAAAATTAACAACGTTAGATATTTACTGCCACAAAATGTGATGCAGACTATTAAATATAATATCTTTTAGCTCCAAGTCTTTATCAGAAACGTGACTCCAATAGGAAGAGTATGTTAGTTTAAAAGAATCGATGCCGCCCTGTTACTTTAATTATCATATTCCCAGAATCACAGGTCGAGTTGGAGGAGTAGCGGCGATCTACAACTCCAGTCTTCAAATAAAATCTAAACCTAAATGAGATTGTATAACATTCAAAAGCCTCACGCTCAGTCTAAAACTGCTGAGCTGGAAATCAGAGAAGCCAGTTTTGTTGGTGGTAGTTTACCGGCCTCCTGCTGGAGCTGATCTGGAGTTTCTGTCTGAGTTCTCAGATTTCTTATCTAGTTTATTGATCAGTACAGATAAAGTCATCATAGTGGGCGACTTTAACTTTCATATGGATGTTGACAACGATAGTCTTAAGTTAGCTTTTGATTCTCTTCTAGAATCGATGGGGATTTTACAAAAAGTTAACGAACCGACGCATTGTCTTAATCATACTCTTGATCTGGTCCTCGTCTACGGTTTAGAACCTGATAATCTGTTAGTGTCGCATGTAAACTCCCTCCTATCCGACCACTATTTAATAATGTTGTAATTTGACATTGTCAATGCTGAAGCCCATAATAAAAGGTATTAATTTACCAGATGTTTATCCGATAACGCTCTAGCTAAATTTAAGGAGGCCACCAAATCTTCTTACAATAGAACATAGTGAAGCGGTTGAGGGCTGTGACCTAAAGTCTATCTCTATAGATACCAACTGCCTTGTTAATAATATGCTGCAGTTGCGATAAGCTATGGTGATGCAAACATCGCTATAACGATAGTTAACAACATTGGTAATAATAATAATATTAATAATAATAATAATAATCAAAATGGAAACAGGCTTAATTAGTTTGGGTAATTGCTGCACCACTATAGGCACCCTGGACACTCCCACCCCCACCACAGCACCCCTGTCCTGAAGTCCTGCAACGTTTTGCTTCTAATTTCTGATTAAACAAAGGTTATTGTTTTTGGTCCCAAATACGTTGGGAAGGGATTAAATTGTGTTGCGATGGCCTCCAGCTCTACTGTGAAAAACATTGGTGTTATTTTCAATCAGGATTTGTCATTTAAACAGCATATTAATCAGGTTTGTAAGACTGCGTTTTTCTACCTTCGTAATATCGCAAAGATTAGGAGCATCCTCTCCCAGAGTGATGCTGATAAACTAATTCAGGCGTTCGTATCTTCTAGACTAGATTATTGTAATGTGTTGTTGGCTGGATGTCCAAGTAATTCTCTGAACAGCCTCCAGCTGATCCAAAATGCAGCAGCGGGAATGCTGACAGGAACCTGACAGGCCTTTCGCAGCTTCCTGAGGAGGGAGAGTCTCTGCTGGGCCTTTTTGACCAGGCTTGAGGTGTTGGTGGTCCAGGTCAGATTGCTGGACATGTTGAATCAAAAGAAGGTCACCGTGTCCACATGCTCTACCGTGTCGCAGTGACATGGTAGATGTTCTGTCCTTTTGACTTTCCTGAAGTCGACAATCATCTCCTTGTTCTTGAAGGTGTTGAGGACCAGGTTTTTGTCTTATCTCATCAATATATCTGTGTCTCTCCTGTCTCTGTTCTTTGTCCTCTCTTTCCTATCTTCCTTTTCTTGCTCTATTTGGGTGTCCTTCAGCAGGAGGGTCCACCCTTATGAGCCCTGATTAAAGTTTCTTCCCTCTTAAAGGGGAGTTTTTCTTGCCACTGTTTGGGTTAAGCTTTTTTTACCCGCTTTTGTTGATGTAATAATTGCTCTGAGGTCATGTTCTGGGTCTCTGAAAAGCGCCTAGAGAGAACGTGTATTGTAATAGATGCCATATAGATAAAATTGAATTAAATTGATTTGAATTGAATTACATGGAGTCAAGGTGGTGGCGACTACATGGAGATGTGTGTACAAACTGTCTATTTTATGTACTTTCTGTACACTTACAGAGTTAAAATTACTTTTACTAGTTTTTTTTGTCAGGACTTTATCACTATAGTGGAATTATATTTTTTGACGAAGGTAGATTGCTCCAAGTGTTAACAATAATTTCCATGTCACTGCAAACACAAACATATATTCTGGTCCCACTCAAAACTGTGTTGATTCACGTTGTTTCAGTCTGTAACAAAAGCTTAAACTGCTTACCAGCTACAAACAGACCTGAGGTTGTTTTAACTCCTAAAAGTTCCTTAATATGGATTACACATGTTTAACGGTTAGCGTGTGTTTTCACAACAGACGTTAAAAAGTGTACCTAAATGGGTTTAAATGGCCCTTTACTTCAGATCAGATCTCAACTTCCTCTTCTATACGTATACGCAGATCTTTTTTACTTACTAATGCCCAATTTATTATTATTGATCACCAGTGGCAGCAGCTTGAAATAATTTGGCATAATGTGCAGAAGAAAGAAATAAAGAATAAAGATAAAGAAGATCTGCCACCAACATTTTTCCAAACGTTTTCCAACAAAAGATATGAACAATATACAAGGAACAATGTGCCACAAACGTGAAGAGGAAACAAATGAGTTCCAGCCTAAGCTGATCATATTGGTTTATTAGGTGGGCTCTGAATCCATCCCAGGATGCTTTTGTTTCCGGAATATGTAGAGAATCTGGTCACAAGTGTCACAGACCACCTTCACATGTGTTCGGACCTTGCAGTAGCATGGCCACGTGGAAGCGTCTGATTAATTATTCAGTATCTTGTTCTTCTTCATATTGGTCCTAATTAAGGACTTAAGGACTTCCAAGGAGACTTGGAAGTAGTAAGGTGAAGTTGTGCCACTTCTGATTGTTTTATACTTTGCTACACTTTTAATTTAGCAGCATTCCCTCATTATGTTACTGAAAATAGTCTATTCAAATATTGTAAATGAATTGAATACAAAGTTTTATTTAAAGTTTTATATATATGGAGAAGCTGTAAATGTAAAGAAAAGCAGTTCGGGAGACTTAACAACAGCAGACGTGAGGCTTAGTTGTGCACGAACGGCTTTGCTGCATGTGAGCAGTATATGAAAATATGTTCTAGTCAGTGGTCCAGAGCTCTGGAGCTGAAGTGAAGCTGTTAAGTCAGAAATCTGCTGGGTATATTTCTACTCGGCCTTGTCAGCACAGCAATGTAATTTTATTCTTTCCTCCAGGCAGTTTCAAATCACATGAGGAGTATTTTAGATGCAGACCTCTTTGTAGGACTTTTAGAAGTTGAAAGTGAGTAACTCAGTGATTCGATTCCATAGAAAATCCGATTTTACTATACTGTGCCAGTCTTATTCAGAGCAAAGTCACGTGTTTTATTATGTAATGGTGATTAGATATCACATATCACTGATCATCTACTTCCAAAACTCAATTTTAATTGTTCAATTGTTCTTCTTGTTGTTCCTGTGTGTTCTGGATTGTATTACAACCTCTAAACTAGACAACAGGTTACAAATCAAGCAAAAGTTTATGCAACACATGTAGAAACACTTGTCATTTTGGTGAAATGATGAACAAACAAACAAACAAAAAACTCAAGCTAAGACAGAGAAAAAGTTCCTTGCACCATCTACAGTATTGTTGAAACAGAGTATGCCAAATACAGCAGAAGTTGGCACAGGGATCCTAGTGAGCCCTTTATTTTTCATGAATGAATGGTACATTGATACTTCAACAAAAAGGACATTGGAATTAATGACGCTTACTTATATGTCAAGCAACATCGGTGTCAGAGTCATGGGGCTGACATATTCATTTCCCCAGTGTGGCAAAACCGTCAGCGGGAATCCTGACGCACCTCCAGCAGTCTCTTCTCTTTGCCGCAGGGATTTAATACTCTGTTCCCAACATGGCTTGTCAGAAGTTTTTGAAAGCACGTGAATCCCCCTGTGGAGGAGCATCTTCTCAGCCCACCAGTCACCCCAAGGATGCTGCTCTCCCCATGGGGAAGCTTGTTGGATAAGTTATCGAGCATCACCCTCCTCCTCGGCAGCTTTCCATGGGTCATGTTGGGAACGGCAAAACCTATATGTTTTTACTAACACACATGAAATATTTTTCTGCCCTAAAATAGATTGTTAAGATCTGGCATTTCTTTCCAAAGGACGAATTCATCATGTTAGCTGAGGTTGTGATTAAAAGTGTGTTGTTTTATGACGATGGTGTAATTGAAGGAGAGTGTAATAAAAGTTGCCCAGGGCATTTTCTATTTCAGCTGGCAAATGTAGAAAAGTCTAAAGAAGAGAGGCGAGTGGCAGAAAATAGAGGGGGTTCTCTTTATAACTCCCCTGGCACGCCTGCTCAGTTGTATGTCTCGCATCTGAAAACAGAGCAGGTATCTCACACACACGTCGGCCATGAATTGTGTCCTGCCTAGGGATTTTGAGAAATACCCTGACCCAGAAGTCATAAATCTGGCTGAAATTGGCCATATATGCAGCCAAATAAAGCATTCAAGGGCCAAAGCCTGTGCATTAGAGCGTCTGCTCAAGCATGTGGAGGGGAAAGGCGAGAGGGAGCAGGCACACATGTAAAATATAATTTGGAATATGCATTATACATGCTGTGTGAGCAAGAAATCATGTCTCATCGGACCACACACACACACACACACACACACACACACACACACACACACACACACACACACACACACACACACGTGCAGACATCAGAAACAAAACAGTAGCCAGGAGGTAAATCATTTACCTTACATTGACCCTGACAGAGAGCATAAAATACTTTTTTTATGAGGCCTAAACCAAACCCAGGACATGATATCTAAATAGAAAGCTGCACTCACACATTCTTGTCACTGTCATGCTGCTGTGCAAACTACAGAGTCCTGGAGTAATGGGTTTGTTATTAGTTTTCACAAGGTGCTGCTTTGTGGTGCCACAAGACGCAGTCTGGGAGATGTGAAATATGGGCAACCCATGCAGATGAGCTGAGCAATGAGGTATCTCCAAACTGAAAAATATTATACACTGAATCAAGAATTCCCTCATTATGGAAATATTCCTGCTTTGGTATTGCTTTGCCACACTCAAGCGTACTGTCTGCAAGTGTAAGCAGCTGAGCTTGTCTTCAATTATTCACCTATGATGGCTTTTCAAGCTCCCCCTGCCTCATGCTGTGCTTGCTTCAGCCCAACTTTCTGTCTCATCCTTTTTTTCCCCTCCTTACTTCCCTGTTCCGCTTCTTTTCACACCAAGTCTGCCTTGCTTTCATGGCTCAATCCTTTCATCCTTTCCTTCCTGCCTCCCAGCGCCATCAACATCACCACCACCCCTCACCGTTCCCCCCTCTTTACACGGCTCCCAATCTTGAGGTACCCACGTCTACTTGGGCTTGACAAGTAATGGGTGTGTCTCCTCCTTTTCCCAACTCCACCCCCGACACCTCGGAGCCTAGCTCTGCCATCTATCTTCCCACTGCACTGTCTCCTCTTATGTCAGGGGAACCTGTAGGCATCTGAGTGGTACTTTTGATCATTTCTTTAACCAGAATCCTGCAAACTCTTGCTCTGCCTTGGGGTGGCAAATAGAGATGGAGAATTAAAAAATCAAAGGCAGAATAGAGGAAAGTTATGTCAAATCTGCCTGACATGTGCACCGGGCAGCTTCAGCATTGCTGGGGAGAGCAAAACTGGTACATGCAACTCTTAGCTAAGAGCAGTAAACAAACCTCTTGTTAGAGCTTTTGCATGTAGCACAACACAAGTCGACATACATGCTGCGAGTTATTATAGTGACATGCAGTACTTGTTTCAATACAATAGTTGTTTCTCACGCATTTATGTGAACATTTGTCAAATGCAATAAGAAGAAACTAATAATAATTCTAATAATTCTGTTTAATCAATCCCCCAAAGCAATTTTTATGGTTGCAGGGTAAATTATTTAGGAAACGTATAAGAAGTCCGTCCGTCCGTCCGTCCGTCCGTCCGTCCGTCCGTCCGTCCGTCCGTCCGTCCGTCCGTCCGTCGTAGTTCACAGCTACGCTCCTCTCTTCACCCGAGTGTCCAGGACATGTGGCCACAAATCTGATGAGACAACTACAAAGTCGGTCATCGATCTGCAACCTACAATGTCCTGATGCAAGTGCACATGTGCCTGAACATAGTGTTTGTAATGGATAATCTGTGATAAGCACAAAAGTCCAATAACAAAACATTGCTCTGGTTCCGATCGGAGGGGCCATTCCTCCTAATCACGCCATTCCAGGCCTCGTTGTCATTGCTCATGTGAGCATTATAAGTCCCACAGCAGAACACAGGAGTCCCCCGCCCAGAACCCTACCTAAAGACTCCACAAAAGGGATTCTGAAAAGCTGTTTGGTGCATAAGCACAGACAACAGTTAGGACCATCCAGCTGAGGCTTCTTCCCCACCAGAATGGTGACATTACATGTCCCTAGAGCCAGCTTCTGCAGCTGAGGTTCGGACCATCAGGGTCCCTGCCTTCGGTCACTGCCCAGCTCACACCGCACTCAACCCCTATGGCCCCTCCCACAGGTGGTGAGCCGTGGGAAAGGGGACCCAAGCCTCCTTTTTGTGCCAGGCCCCATAGGGGCAGGCCTGGCCACCAGGCGCTCGCCATAGATCCCCAGGCCCACCTCGCCACCACCTCCAGGGTGGGGCCTTGGTGACCCACGTCCAGGCAAGGGGAAACAGTGATCCTTTTTCTTAGTCAATCATATGGGGTTTTTTTAGCTTAAAACTTTTAAAAATAAATAAAAGCCTTATTTAATCTCATCTGGACTCATCATCAACATTTCTGGGCTCGACCAAAACACATTGTGTTTTGTGCACAGACAATAATTCTAGATGTTTTGGGGAAAAAAACTAGCATTGTGTGCTCTGGGCCAAAGACAAAGAGGACCCTTTGAAAACCAGTGTTCAGTCAGTGGCCCTGGCAAGAGTCTTTTACACCGCTGTGACAGCAGGATCACTGCAGAATGCATATTTCTGTAAAAACACTCAGTAAAAACAGAGGAAGGGGTAAAGTGATATTAACAGGTGTCACTCAGGTGTCCTATAATCTGCACAATTGAGCACCAAATTAGAGTTGTTGTTAAGTCCCGTTTTCATCATTTAAGGTGTTTGACAAAAGTGAAAAAGTTTCTTCCCAGGCCGCAATTTGAAACTTTGATCCATGCTTTCCTCTTGTCTCGTTTGGATTAATGTAATGGACTTTATGTTGGCGTGAGTCGGTCCTTGCTCTCTCATCTGCAGCTGGTTCAAAACGCAGCTGCACGACTTTTAACTGGTACCAAAAGAGAGCACTTTACCTCCTGTCCTCGTTCACTCCACTGACTGCCTGTGGGTTCGTTTTAAAATCTTATGTTTATTTTTAAATGTTTAAATGATCTTGCCTGACCTCACAAATTAACTAATATTCCCACTGTTATGTAATTTGGTTCAACCTGTAGTATTAACATATACAAAATGCACATGTAGAACAAAATACCAACAGAAAAGTTGTGCTACACCACATGTACCACATACAAATATTTCTTTTGGTTAATCACGGTTTCTTGCATTTTTTGTTCCATCTAACTGTAGAATATATCCAAAATATAGGAGGTTCATTGTTTCTGTTTGGTGTCATTCAGTTCATCATAAAAAAGATTGACCCAGATACTGATAATATTACATATAATGGTTCGAATTACTGTATATCTCTGTCCTGATTGAAGTGGTAAATGACACATAAAGAGATCACTTGATCTGTTAAATTCATTCAAATTGGCTGCTTCATTTAATGCAGTTTGAAAGCACCAATGGATATAAGAGACGTGTGGAGGAAAATAAAAGTTTGCAGAGGCTGGACAGCTGCATGAAGCAGTCACACACATTTAACTGTAACGGAGGTGTTAAACTTTGGAAAAGCGACAGGACACAGCGCATTAAAACAGCAGTAAATTATGCTAGTGAGGAGAGGTGCACACTACTGGAAATAAAAAAAGTTATGGATGTGGCCGAGGGTTTGAGGTAGAAGTGTGCACATATGGCCCTCCCACACACACATGCACACACACAAACACACACACACACACACAGCCTTTCTGTGTTTGCTGTATGTGGGGAAAAAAAGGGGTTATGAGGTTGGCTGAGGTCATAGTTACTGCAGCAGCCCAAACCTCATAATCACATTCCTGAAACAGGATTTGCATCAATGCCAAACTTTACTACACATTATCTGTCTAAATGGAGAGGTTTCATTAAAAAATGCATGAATTCATAGCTCTGCCTTTGTAGGCTTTATTGGATGACCTCTCAATATATGTGTGAATGACAATGATTGATGCAAAAAAAGAAAGAGAGAAATATTTATTTTACTTGAGGGAGCTGAGAAGATTATATTTTTCATGAAATACCCTTCAAAAGCTTCACAGCTGTGGACATGAACTCTTGCATTCTTTATATAAATGTAGTTAAACAGTAAATATCAAGGCGTTTTACAGAACAGTCCTAAACCAAAAAAGAAAACCCAACTTCTGTTCTGTAAAAGTGTTTGCAAGGAGCCCTGATAGACCTTTATCGCACACCACTTTGTTTCCATATTCCCTTACACTTACCAAATGAGGGCAAAAGGGGTCTGTGGGCTGTATCGTTGTCTTCTCTGTCCACGGTGGTTCTTCGATGGCTGGTATCAAGTGAATAATTCCGATGAAGCCGATGAGCCAGTGGGACCAGTCAGGATCGGGTGGAAATTATCTGATTTTTTTTTTTTTTTTTTAATTTAATAAATTGCATTATTTGATTAATGACTGTAAATAATATTTATGTATTATCCATTAATAAGTTTCACTTTTAACAATTGAAAGTTCATGTCAGGCACAGAGTAGGTGTAACCTTCAACCTAGAATAGGTGACATCATGTTGCCAACTGGCAAGTTTTTTTTTTTTTTTATATTTAGCAAGTTTTCAGAACCTCTAGCAACTTTAAAAAATAACTAACGACAAATTTTGCAACTTTTTTCAGGTGTCATAGAAGACTTTTTTCTGTATCATTATTACTCTTCTCAGTGAGCAGCTGGTGCTGCTGTGGGTCCCTCCCCCTACCAAAGCGCTCTCAGTCCTCCAGCAGCAGCCGCTCTCATCTGCAGTCACAGCGAGAGACGTTCACCCCTCCACTCCAGACTCAAAAAAAGAAAAATCACACATCTGCAAATGCAAAGTTGGCTGATCTTGCACTGGCCCAGCGCAATTGAATAATAAGCTGATGTTAACGTAGAGCAAACCTGAAGCGGGCTTCTTGGCATTTCAGAAAATTGTTGGAAATAGTTTAACCAGGACAGCAAACACAGTGCTGCAGCAGCTGAAACTGTTTGCAATTTGGGATTTTTTTTTTTTTTCTGTTGTTGCTCCCAAAGTATCAGGATCGGGACTCGATATCAACAGATGCTCAAAATCAAATGGCTCAAAAAAATGTAAAAAAAAAAAAAAAAAAAAGTGATCGGGACATCCCTATTTATTACACATTTGTTTAAAAAAAGGTCTCACAAATTGCATTTCCAATATAAAAAGGCTATATTTATGATAATATAGCAAGTGAACAATATGAAAGTCCTTGAATGTGTGACAGTAGCAGACCTCAAACTGAGTTGAGCTAAATGTATTCAGAAACACATAAATGATTATAGAAACATTATATTGCTGCATAAAATATCATTTAGAAAAATAAGTATTAAATGCCATCAGGGCCACTTATGTAATTTAGAGAAGAGAAGCGGGTCTTCAATGTAATGTATGTGAAATGAGATAACCAGCTGTTGTGCATGTAACCGGACAAAAAGTGAGCTGATAAAACTAAATAACTGAGCTCAGGTGCAGCAGGTAACAGAAAAACTTTCCACGTAGACAATAGTAGTAGTAGTCTCATATCCAAGGAGCAGATGATCCTTTGAAGGAACATGTTGAGAATGACACCGTCAGCTGTTTCAACACTACAATCCCTTCACCTTTACTTTTACTGTTCTGTCTGCAGTCTCTGTTTGGGACGTGTTGACGTCTAGACTTCTCCATGATGTGTCCTCATTAGCACCCCAGGCCTGCCCATTTTTACCAGTTCTTTCACATTCTCCTTAATAATCAACGGAGGACTTGAGTTCAAATTTCTACTCTTTTTCTCTGTACCCCTTTGCTACATCTCAAACATCCCCTTTTCAATTTGTTCGGATTTTAGGGGTCTCACTTTGGGCATTGTACTTGGACTTAAACAGCTTAGTCAGTTATTCCTGCATGGAAACAACTTTCAAGTTGTCGTGGATCTACCATTATAGTTCTAATTAAAAGAAGAAGAAAAAAAGCCTTAAGGCTCAGATGTGCGAGGCTGACCGAGGGGTATTGTAAACAGGTTCACACATTGTTCTGCACTCATTTCCCCTTTTCTCCTGCAGCCTCTTGTATTCAATCAAGTCATCTGTCTTACATAACATATTTAGCTGTCAGCCTCCTGCAACCATCAAATTGCCTTTTCCTTCTCTGCTTTGTAATAGTGAAAGGCAGTTATTTACACCACGCTCCCCTCTCTTAGTTTGCTCTCCTCTTTCTGAGTTTCAGCTCACTCAGTCTCACCTTCAGTGAAAAGTGTGCAGCTGACCTGTCGTCTTTGTGTGACAAAGTCAACAGGTCGCTTGTACAATCGAGTTTAATGATCAAGGATTCACACAATCAGCAGAATTGTCCTACACATTCGGAGCCTTGCAGTTTATGGGTGGGTGGTGTACCAGCATAAATGGGGTTTTGAGTCCAGGGTAGTCAGCCAATCACACCAGAAGGACTTCAGTCATTCTGTCATTACTGAGCGCACACATCACAGCTGAAAGAAGAGACCATGATGGACCACCCTCACCCCCCGTATTTGAACGTCCCCTAGTTCTTCTCTTCTTCTCCTGTTTCTTTCATACCTCATTTTGTTCCACATCTCCCTCCCTTCTCCAACACAAATCCCTCCATCCCCGATCATACAGAGTTCACTGCTGGTGTGGCTGCTGTGTGTTTTGGCAGGTCACACGGAGCCTCTCTGCTCCAGCCAGACTCAGCTCAGTGCTGGCTTGGCGAAGCTCACAGTGTTCCCTGCAGGTCATCTCTCTCTCACACACACACGCACACACACACACACACACACAAAGTAAGCACAGTCATAGTCTTAAGCGTTAAAACGCATCAACAGACATCTCATTTTCTCAACAGGGTTTCACCTAAAGCTTCAACACTGACCCCCTTGTCAGCTGTCATTAGTCACTGTGCCACTTTGGCAATGGATCATGGGAAATGCGGTTTTTCCAGAATTGCCCCATAAAACCTCACTCAGAGTCAAGTCCTTGCGAATATAAGAGGTCATTTATGTGGAACAGTTGAACCTGAGCAGCTCTGAGCTTTGGTTAAAGTCGAGACAAGAGCTGGCCTTTCACTTTACTGAGTATAAATCTCGTTTTCTGATGGTGAGTGAAAAATACAGTTTGAATCGTATCTGGCTATTTGGAAAACATTCATCAACTTATTCATATGAATGTGCTTTTATTTTGTAAAGTAAATGAGTGATGTGAAGTTTGCTCACTTTTGCATGACCAAATGATGCAGTTATATGTACATTTCCTTTTAAAAATAATATTGACCTATTTTCCACTATATTCCACAGAGGCAGCTATCAAGCATCAAGTCTCTGGATCAGCGTCTCCAGTGGCAGCAGCTGACTGACAGCTACAGTAAAAGCTTATGATGCTACGGAGACAAAGCTGTCAGTACTTCTGCTGCGCTGCTGAATGGTGAACGTGCTGCAATGTCTTATATGCAGATGCTTTTACGTGGGCATGAATAACGTTGTTTTCATCGGAGTTATGGAGAATCCTGGTTATGCTCTTTTTAAACAAGCATAATCTATTTTTTAAAGACGTATACAAACATATCTGGTGACTGGAGGATGTGGCGGTGGAGATGCACATGACTGTCATCCAGCACACCTGAATCCGTGCCTTTTCTGACTCTTTAACATACTTCTGTTATAGTTCGGGTATGGTTTAAAGTTTAAAGTTTAAACCTGGAAGGATAGTGATGAATCATCATCTTCCAGGAAGAACTGTGGTTGAAAAATCTTGAATGACTGTGATCATATATACACTTATAGGTTAGAGCAATAAAAAAAAAAAAAAAAAAAAAAAGGTTCACCTGGTCCACTGAATCCACATTTACCTTGTTACGGAGTGGTGGGAACACCAGGAACGAGGCTCCGCAGATGAGTTCATGCTCCCGTCCTGCCTGCTGTACAAGCCCGTGAAGGTGCTATTATGATCTGGGGTTGGTTCATCTGGTCAGGTCTGGGTCCAGCAGCGCTGTTTGAACCAAAAGTCACAGGAACAGAACAAATAAACAGGTGGTTTTCTTGGCAATCTTGGCACAAAAGATGCAAGTACATGTGTATGGGAATAAATGAGAATGGAGTTGCAGTTGAAGTTTATTTGGTAAATGTGTCCCAAAATAAAAGCTAAATATACTCCAGCAACGTCAAAATGTAACTAAGTCGTAATCTAACTATAACACAGTCAGATCCCCTCTTTCAACCATCTAAATGTTTACAATAAAAGATGAATAAAAGTGAGGGACAATTAACCATTTGTGAAGCAATACAAATAAATAAAGTGAAACTTTCAACTCCTTTATACATTTGATTTATTTAAATGTTGCATATTAAATATTGAGTTGCAAAGCACTAAAGTAAATGTAAATAGTTTGTGGAGATGGATCTAAAGAACTGCTAATTATGATTGTAACACTTCTTGTAACAGTCGGTCATGTTTCCAATGATGTTTCTGTCAGAAACCTTTAAAGTTTTACAACAAAATCTGCCTCACAGATTGTTTGTCAGACTCTGAAAGACTGAAACCCCTAATATAAGAGCACCTTACATCAGTAGAAACTATTTAAAATTCTGCGCTTCTGCATAATTTAAGTCAGAGGAAGAGCACTTTCAACTGCTAATCAGCCTCGGAGATAAATAATAAAGTAAATGTAATCAAGTAAGCTGCCAACTGCCGACGAATGGGGGCTTGTAGACGACACAGACTGTCTGATTTTTGAACAAGGCCTCTAGCAACAAACTGTGATTCGCTCTCCTGAAATAAAGACGGACTCTCTGACTGTTTCTCTGGCATCCTCGATGTGACAGACAGATGAGTCATAGCTGTGTCCCAGAGCCGACAGGCTGTTGAGACGAAAGAGTGAAAGACGTGGAACAAGAGGTTGGAAGCGAGTCGAGGAAAGGAAGGAAGAGTGAAGGCTGAGTGCTGCCTGTTGTTCAGCAGTGAAAGAGAGAAATTAAGTGAAAAAGGTTCTTCTCACATTATTGTATTATACAGAATGTTTCATGTTTAAATTAGATTGTGTTTCGTTCAGCCTGTGTCTATTGCTTATGAATTTGAACTTATTTCTGATGAGTTTCTGGTTAAATTAGAAAAACAAAAGGGGATTATACTGTATTACTAACTAAACCGTCTTTTAATTCACCTATCCTATAGATCATTTTAAGTGTTTTATTATTTTTGGACTTCCTACACTTGCAGCATATTTAAGATATATCCATCATGATGATGCTCAGCCTTTTTGGTTTAACTTCATGAACTCTGGTCTTCCCTTTAAGCATGTTTTTTTTTGTTTTTTGTTGGGTTTTTTTGCCACTGAATTTCACATAACTCAACAGCAGAAGGTTTCCATGCAACAACAGCGAGATGTTCATTTAACCAAGAGCTGCACCCTTCTTTTTCCACTCATACCTTTGGTTTCTGTGGCAAATTTCAGATGCATCTGTCACTAGCACTTGTTTTCAAACTCATGCTGCTAGACCACAGATGTTGGCTTTTTTTGATGAGGTGGCAGATAAAGTTTCTCTCTAATGGCTCTTCCATGTAGATCCTGTTTGTGCTTCAACACTGCACAGAGGACCCGTGCACCATCACTCATGTGTCAGCTCCTCTGCAGCAGTTT
Source organism: Xenentodon cancila (assembly GCA_014839995.1). Taxonomy (NCBI): domain Eukaryota; kingdom Metazoa; phylum Chordata; class Actinopteri; order Beloniformes; family Belonidae; genus Xenentodon; species Xenentodon cancila. The sequence continues at coordinate 20,516,199 of CM026217.1, forward strand.
GTTTTTCTGCCTAGCAGACACCCAGTTTTATCTGACAGTTTTCTTGCTCCACCAGATCAAGACTTTGACTTCCACAGCTTCTCCTACCTGACAGCCTTTATTGCAGACAGTGGAAATTCTGAGCCTCAATATCATTTTAAGCCTTTCTTTGCTTTGTTTGTCTCCGTTTTTACTACATATTCAGGTCCCCAGCTGGTTGCTTACAAGTTCCCATGGCTCTTGAGTGCGAAAACAAGGATTCTGTCTTTTACTGACATGTCATAATGATATCTTGACCCATGCTACAAATGGTAAGAGCCAAGACCTTTTTCTATACCTCTTAAACTAATGAAATCATAAAAAGAATGTCTGCATCCCTTTGTTTCTGTAAAGGAGTACCCCAAAGCAGGGAACTGAGACCCTTTCAACTAGCAATATACACCAACTATCTGGGAGCAGGAGACACGCTTGCACGGCTTCCTGCTGTGCAAATGATATTTAACTTTACCTTTCCTTCCTGCCAGATGAGCCCATGGTTGCATCTGTGCATGTCACTTTGCACTTAACATTACAGAAACAAGGTTTGTATTACAATACCATGGTTATGTTTCATGTTGACAACTGCGATGCAGCTTTAGGAGGTCTCCCAGTATATACACTGAAACTCCCACAGAACTTAGTTGTGCACAGGGAGGCGTTTTGGGGTCTGTGTACCGCTATCTAAATTAAAATCAGACCAGTGTTTCTCTCACAAATATCATTCAATACTGCTCTCCCTGTGCAAATCACAATACGCATCCAGACGAAGGGCTAGAAAAGCAGGGTTGTCCCTTTCTATTGTCAAGATCAGCTGTTCCATAATACGTTCCAATTATGATTTTACTTCTGTATCTGTTCTACTTGTATTCTCTCATTTAAAAACATTTAGAAGTTACTTTCTAACAGAACTAAAACATGAATCCTGTTCTTCACCTTTAAGTTGCTTTGGTTAAAAGTATCCCCAAAATGAGTAAATGTGGCCTAAACGTGAAAACGTACAATCCATTATAGTTTCAAGAACAGCCCATTTTTATGTCTGGTTGTTGCAGAGGATTTTGTACCTTTTGCACTCCTATTTTTTTTTTTTTTATTATATTTTGTCACAACTTGGGGATGTAGGACCCAAATACAGGAGACTGAGGCAGCAGGAGTTCCAAACAAAAGGGTATTTTCTTAAAATAAAAAGGACTGGAATCTCAAAAGAAACAGACAAAAAGTCCAAAATAGACAGAACCAGGAACAGACCATAAAAACTGTACAAACAATAGAAAAAAAAAAAATAACAGTGGCAAGAAACGATACAGACCAGCAGGAAAGAAGGGAAAGACATGGCACGATATACTCACAGGGCCGAAGAGACACAGGTGCAAACAATCAGGGCAGATGGGAACAAGGGAAGTCAAAACAGAACTAAAAAACAAGGACACAGGTTTTCAAAATAAAACGGGAACAGATGTAAACCTGAACCAACATATTTATTATAATTATTTGCACATAATAAATAACTGTGCATTGCTCTGAAAACTTTTTAATCTTGCACAGTCAATGAGTCAAATATTCACAAATTGACTGCATCCAGGCGTACATGAATTTATAGAAACAGAATAAGTACGAACAGGAACTTTACGTGGCTGAAGCAAAAGAGCTTATTGGACGTTTTCATTGTTGGTGCATTATAAGACATTATCAGACGATTTATTTATCAATTAGTATTTAAACAATGGTTTACCAATATACAGGATAAGGGGTAGAACACACAGAAAATGCAATTATGGACAGTTTACATTTTTTTTTATTAAAGTTCTTTTGAATGTAAATATGGACAAATGTCCAATACAGGTTTTTTATGTACAACAATTCCAATTAGTCAACAAAAAAGATGATAAAATCCCAAACACAAAAATCTAATTACACATGTAAATATAATCTAATGTTCTTACTGTTTTGAAACTAATCTTACGTTAATTTTCCTGACAAATATCTAAATTTCAACCCATCTTCCTGCTCTAATGTATTTTTTCCACCTCGAGTCCTGTCGCAACCCTGCAATTATATTTGTGCATGACAATGTGTATATGTGTATCTCTGATGTGTCCACATTTGGTCTAATAACTATTGTTTGGGATGTTCATGTTGGTATGTCTGTGATTTTTCTGCATGAGTGTGCACATGTGCAAATCTGATCATGCACACTCTCGTCTGCTGCTAATTTCAGTGGATATGCAAGCGTGTTTGTTTCTCTCCATGCCCTGGGGCCAGCCGCTGAGAGCAGTCCCCCAAGGCCTCTTCCTCACATAACCGCCCCCCCAGCATCCCTCCTCCTCTTCTTTCCAATTTCCCCCCTGTGGAGCTACCTCTCCTCCACCACCTCCCCCATCACCCCTCCTTTTGCCCTCTTTTACCATGACACTTTGAATTAACCATAAATTAATGCAGAAGATGCATTCACTGTGTCATAGTTTTTTCATTCTGTAGAGGGATATTGAAATGACAGCAACATTGGGGAAGGAGACCCCTTCTGTCACGTCTATGGGCTCTTCATCTACAGTATGTGCAAATGCATATAATACAGAGTTTGCAAAAGTTAGAGCCTCCTCTTTCAATCCTGGTTTTTGTTGTGTGTGTGTGTGCGTGTGTGTGCAAAAACATAATAAAACTAATCTGATCACAGTGGGAGTTACTGTTTGACAAATACAAGCTCAGAAGCACAACAACATACAACACAAATACCACAAAACACTACAATACAATTCTACATTCGACAATATTTGGGAGGTTCAGTTGCAGCCAGATGTTGCTCCTAATCAGCCTTTGATTATTTGATTATCAGTAAGCCTCTATAGAATATTAATTTGTGTTTTTCTAACACAATGCCAAGAGAGAACGACATAAGACTTTGTCTCAGAGAAGAAATTTTTGTTGCTCATCAATCTGAGAAATGTTAATGAATCATTTCCAAACAATTTGGGGTTCATGATACTAGTGTGTGAAAGATTGTGTATGAGTGGAATCTAACACGTACGGTTAATTTGGAACAGCTGAAACAAAAGCCTTTTCTGACTAAAATGAACATGAAAACATTACTGGAATTTGCAAAATTGCATTTCAATATGCCACAAGGTTTTTGGTACAATGACAAAAGTACAAATGAGACCAACATGGAGGTTTCTGGTCTCAATGTCCAGTGCCAAGTTTGGTCAAAACCAAACAATCATACCCAATGCCAAGCACGGTGATGGAGGAGTCATAATCTGGGGAATATTATGGAGCTATAGTCACTGAGTCATCGCTGAAGGGGCAGATATGAGCAGATATGAGCAGATATGAGCAATATATCCGACAGCTTGGTTGAAGATGTGTCGCGTAACAGCGCTATATTCTCTATCAAAATCAGAATAACTGAAAGAAAAAGAGAAAGAAATACAACAAAAAGGTCTTTTTTTAAGGCAACTGTCTTAAAAGGCTTTTTGTTGTAAATAAAAGTGTCTGAGTGTGAATAGATGCAAGTGTGTGAACAAGACTACGTTAAATATGTTTTTTCAAACATTTGTGTGTGCGTGTGTGTGTGTGTTGATTTGTAGTTTGTTTTAAATGTGAAAGTATTTTTTTTTTGTTTTTTTGTTAATGCGTCCGTGACTTTCTTGGGTCTGTCATCTCTGTGTGTGTACACATGGGCGTGTGTCAAATTGTAATCCGCCACCTGGAGAGAACAGAAAGGGGTTATGGGTAATATGCGAACCGCTGCTTGATTGATGAGCCAATCAGAGCCGCACAAAAGATTTCATTAACAAGATACACCCTGCCACAAATCAGCAATCATCCACGCGCACTCACTTATCAACACTTATCAAAGTACACACAGACAAGTCCCCACAGACACACTGGCGCTCACTTATCAACACCTGCGAGTGGCCACTCCACCTACTCATCTGCAAACCTGCATCCACGCTGAGAGGAAAAGTGTGACATCAGTAACCCTGTGTTATCACAAAGTCAGCAGTAATACTGTGGCCATTTCATCAGAGCACGTGGGTATCCAGCTCACTTGTGGAGAAACAACGCATGCTGAATCCAAAGCAAGGGAGCGCTGATTCTTTCCTTGAGCGTTTGGCCTGTTTCTCAATCACTCTGCTTTTGATGGGGAGTGGGAAGATGGTGGGGGATGGTCGGGAACCTCAGCCGGCTGAATTACTTTTCTCTCTTTTTTTTTTTTTTTTTTAAAGTAAATTAGTTTTTATGCCCCGTGAGCCCTTTGCTCCGGTTTGATCCCCCGCCTTGTAAAAAAAAAAAAAAAAGGGGACACAGATGCTGAAACACACACACCAACACACAGAACAGGATAATGGGCTACACTTTCTTAGGAGGGTGACAGGAGCGTTATTTTTGTGAGTGAGTGTGTTTCGGGGTGCTTCGTTATTATTGATTGTGATAATAAGATATGTGGACGCACAGATTATTTGCATCCCTGAGCAGTTATTGTAAGCGGGGGAGGGGCAGTGATGCGATTATGATGGTCATATCCACACCGCCCTAGGCAAGATGCTGTCTGTGTGTGTGTGTGTGTGTGTGTGTGTGTGTGTGTGTGTGTGTGTGTGTGTGTGTGTGTGTGTGTGTGTGTGTGTGTGTGTGTGTGTGTGTGTGTGTGAGAGAGAGAGAGAGAGAGACACAGACACAGAGACAGAGAAAGTGTGAGCAACACAGAGTGTGCATCTGTGTCTACTACATGCCCACTTCTAATTGGCCCGGGCTGATTCCACCCCTGGAATCCATTTTAAGTGGTTACCAAGGTTACAGCATCCACTGTCTTCGTTGTGGCGTAGTCAGAAACATGTCAGCTCGCACAAGAATGTGCGTTCATGCACACACATGGGAGTGGCTGCATATGTGCAGGAGCCCCGATCTTGGTTAATTAGCTCCATCCATTAGCAGCAAATCTGCTAATTAAAGCCGTGCAAAGACATGAACCAAAGAACGGTACCTACAGGAGCCATATGGAGGGCAGAACGTGGAGGGGGCCCAGTAACGACAGCATGTGTGCACACAGACAGGATGAATGGTGCTGGAGGTATCATGGAGGGTCAACGCAGCAGAAACCTTTGTTTTAATCCGCCAGCTGAAGGAGGAAACAGTCGAGGGAGAACAGAGCCGAACCTTCACTTGACCGACTAAAAGAAGCACAGGGAGGTGTTGAATTCAGATCGTGTAGAAAACTACTACAGCTCGTTGCTAAAGCCAAAGCTAAGACACCGAGATAAAACCTGGAGCGAGAAGGTGAACTGAAAACTATTCAAAAAGCCCTTTCACATAAATATTAAAGCTCGAAGGCTGTGCAAGGAAGCTCTGTAAATGTTTGTCATTTATTTTTATCCATCAATTCCACTGAAAAGATAACGCCCTCGTGTAGCTGCGTGCTCAAAGGCACCTTTAGGCAAAAAAGGTGAACCCAGCGTGACAAGAACAGGCTGGATTTCACATTTAAGTTGGTCATTATTTGCTTTTGTACGCTGCAAGAGTGGAGGTCTCTGAGTTGGCTTTTAAGGTGTTGTGCTTGAAGTACTGAAGTTGATAAATGGAGTGGAGGCCTGCTGTGAAGCTCTTTAGACCACAGACACCCCCCCCCCCCCCCCCCCCCCCCCCCCACACACACACACACACACACTCTCACACACACACATCCCATCATCCACGTTCAGTGAAGACACAAGAAGAGTGACAGCAACGCGAGGAGGACGCAGCAGCACTGTTGAAACTGGAGCTAAACCAAGAAATAGACACTGTTGTAAAATGTCCTTCTGTTGAATTTCAAGTCAAATTTACAACTAAAAATCTGTCTGAATAAATATTTGAGGGACATGTTGTTAGTCTGCTACAGCACATTCGCTCTAAAAAGGCATCAAAGGTACATTAGAACCACATGCTGGTTGCTTTCAATTATCATAATCACATCATAATCTAACATAATCAGCTAAAAATCAGAGGTTTAAATACTTTATGGGACAAAGTTAATAATTAATGATATGCCATAAACTCAGGAGTAATTTTTGATGGATTCTGCACGGCAGCTTTTTAAAGGCTTGCACATGTATCTGTGACACATCACTTTAATGCATGTGAAACCTGTTTCACACATTCAAAAACAAAATACATATAGAACTTTCTTTTCACAGAATGTCTCAGGTAGATGGATATGTTGTGCAGCTGGATCGCAAAATGTAAATCAAGGCTCTGTGAGCAGAAAATGCACCGAGAGGGGAGAAAGATGGAGGTGGGGTCGGCGAGGCGCTGCCACTCAGCAGCTTGCTGCAAGAAAGCACATTCAGGTGTCAGTCTCCTGGAGGATTTAGAAAGCTCTGCAGGACGCCACTTCTCTTCTACCCTCAGCCCTCTTTAACCCCCCCCCACACCCCAACCCTGTTAACCGTGATCGCTGCTGCATTAGTGTCTGTATTACAGCCTCAGATTTCTCCCTTTGACTCAATCAAAATGGCTTTACATGCCACTGCACTTGCAACGAATGTGTTTAAGAATCACACTGTAACATAATAAATACCTCTCAGGCATCATGTTTCTTCTAGCTCTTTGATTAATAAGATCTCTGCAGGTTCGGTGGTCATTTTGAAAAAAACAGGAACAGACGCACAGACTGTTTACACATCCTGTCAAACTTGCTGTGTTTCTCTATTTCATTTCACAAGGGTTGATGTAAATACTCAGGAAAGAGCTTCTTAAAGCTGTATTCTTGAATGCCCAAGGTTACTGAGTAAAGGCAGTACATAAAAACATGTATTATTGGAAAAAACACCCATAAAATGGATACAGTTATTAGAACTCATTATTTCTTCTTTAAACCTCTCAGAGTCTCTGGTGGCCTTGCAGAGCCTCATCTCTGTTGGTCGTGCATCCCCCTCCGTCTTTGTCATGCATTCAGGGACTTTTCTGTTTGTAGTCCTTTTAGCTATAGAGGATTTCAGCTTTCCACAGGTTCCTAAAGCAAATTAGGTCAGAGGTCCTTGCCATTTAAATCAGCCCATCTATCATTTCTTTTGTTCAACCCTTCTTTGTGCTGTTGAATGTTTGCTTCAATCCTCGTAATGCTGAAAAGAACACACCATATACAGTTTTCTGCCACTGGGTAATACGGCTCACGTTTATATATCTTAACAACTTTGTCTTTTTTGTTACTATTTGGTGATGAAATCACTGGAGGGACTGAAAAAAAGTATCATAGTGCCAGAAGCAGTAAACCACAGCATAACAGGAACCCCACAATGTTGTTAGTGAATGTTTTTTTATCCATAAAGTATAAACAAACTCGTGCACTGTATTACCACAGAACTTTAATGCAGCGTATGGATCCAAGCTGAAGGTACCACTCCACACTGTACTAATTAACTAAAAAGCTCAATGCCTATAAGAAGTATTTTTATTTTTATTTTGCATGCATATGAAATTTTGTTGCAAAAGGCTGCTTCTATATAATTATTTTACAACCCCCAATATATTTACATGGCACAAATAAAAACCAATGAACCACATCATCAAGAGCTCCTGCCTCATACGTTCTGGCTCTTTAACAGCTGTGTTAATGGGATGTTGAGTCCTCTGGTCTCCTGCATCAAATCCTGTCATATATAATGGGATCTATAGGCGTGTTTCCACCAGCAGAAGTTCAGTGTAAACGCGCCAGAGAGCAACCTCTAACAGGACCGACTGTCTTCTCAGCCCCTTCAGCCAGCGAGTTACACTGTCGTCCAGGAACCACACAGGAACCTGTGACTGAACAAATAACACAGCCGACCACAAGGTGGTGGTAATGTGCATTGTTTCGCCGTCTGCAAACAGCCAGCAGCATATAAGGAGAAGAAAAAGAAGAATGCAGCAAAACAAAAAGAGAAGAAGAAACATGTAAATGACGGTGGCTACTTGTGATTTTTAACTCTACATTGGTGTAATACACCAACAAGACCTGAACTGACTCATCGGTCCATCTATTGTTTTTTTTTCTTGTGATGTCCAACTTCATCAAATGTACTCGTTGCAAAATGTTTTTGGCCCAAATGGCTCAAATGAGTTGTGCTGAATGCAATTTAGAAAGCCAGGAGGTTCCTGTTGGCCGACCTACTACACCTACTACATTTTTGCCCCTTAAAAGTTCCTGAAGCCACTTATATGGAGCAGTTCCTGGTGATGGAAACACACCAACGATCTGGCCCTGAAAAATGCAGCCGGACATCCTGCTGGTAGAAACGCACCTACTGATGATCAGTGCGGTACTGGTGGAACTAGAAATTAGTTTGCTCCCTGGAACCAGATTCTTTCTGCTCTTTTTCTTATTTTTAAGTTGTTTCAGTGCATTTTTTTGAAGATCCCAGGCATGCACTGTGCTACCATGGTATTATGAGTATATATATAGTTATATTGACTGAGTAATGTGTTAGGAATGACATGATCTCACATCATTTGATGGAAATGAACATTCCACAATCCTGCTGGTGAGCGAAGCCCCATCCATGACCGCCTCCGGTTCTCCTTGAGTAACTGCCGGTCTTCTGGAATCTCCTCCATGCGCTTGAGACTTTGCTGAGGGATACAGCAAAGCTTCTGGGGGTGGTTTTCATGTGGAGGAACTGGACTGCATGTGAAACCTCTGTAGGGTCCAGAGACCACCCTTCATGCTACCAGACGTGCCATTGGCCTTAGCAAAAATGCAAAACTGGTGATATTCAGTCAGAAAACATGAGAAAGGAATTAATGTCAGTGACCTCCTTCTGTAAGACCATTCCTGTTTTAGGGATCACGTCATCGGTGCCTGTAGTGCGCCTGTTTTTCATTAACACCAAAGCAGCTGAAACTGATTAACAACCCCCTCTGCTATTAAGTGACCGGATCAATATACCAGAAGTTTTACGTGATGCCATACTCCAATTCAAAAGTGCTCCTTTAATCTTTTTAGAGCTCTGTATATGTTGTATACTGTATTAATATCAAAGGTTCAACTCTAAGCGGGACATCCTGTGATGGCATTGCAAACATGAACAACTTGACTAGGAATCACTTTGTGAACATTTTGTCAAGTTCTACAACATGGAGCTACAGTTACCAAAGCCACTTAACACTTACCTGTGGGAAAAATTTGATACTGTTAACTTTGATCAGAGGTGTTGTGACATCCCTGAACTCGGAGGCATCAGGAAACGGACAGTCAGGAAATGGAAATGTCTATTTTGATCAGAAGATTGAATTTTTACAGAGGTTATTTGATACTGATGGGCATCACATGCTCCAGCAACATAGATGAAGTTCAAAAGTCAGGTTCTGTGGTCACGTAGGTGCCTTGGCCTTTGGCAACCGTTACGCAGATACGCTTTCGTGATGGCAACCTCAACACAAAAAACTATAATCATTTTAGAGAAAAATATGATACAAGAATATCAAGACATCTTCAAGACATCTTTTCCAGGAAAACCACGTTCTGAATATATCAAGTACATCTTAAAATCACTTTTTTCCCTTTTGCATATTTTTTTTCTCCCATATTTTTAGATGTGTAGTTATATTTGATCATCAAAGAGGCAGAGCCTTGCTTTAGTTTTTATTATCTAAAACGACAGCGCTACACCACACTATCTGTTACCTCAGCACTGTGATCGGCTGTCAGAGCAGCATTCCTGATTGCTTTCCAAGTCCTCCTGCAGATCCAGCCACAAGGTGATCGTGAATTCAGTTCAGCTTCTTCATCCCCTCCCCCTTTATCTGTCAAGTGACCTAAAGTGTCATCACTATAGGAGACCAAAACATGTTTCTTGGCCCATTTTCCTCCTGTCTGTATCTCCACGTTTAGTTGTCAGCTGGAGAGGGAGGAAAATCAAAAACATTCTGACAGATTACAGGGACGGAGCGCAGATGGAAACCCTGACAGTCTCCACCTTTCTCCCCACCGTGTGCCGTTTTTTTTCCACCAAGTGGAGCCTGATGAATGTGGAGAATCTTTCAATGTCTCTGTGTAAATTGTTTACTTTGCAGCCCTGCTCTCACCACTCTGCCTAATGGGCCTGGTACAGCTCTGTATAGGTGGCACTTATATGAGCTGCTCCATTCAGATCTAAAGGACGTGACCTCGTCTGTCAGAGCGGTGCTGCCGGCCTGCAAGCAGTCATTCTGCTGAAAAGGTAGGTACAGGTATGCGCCGCTGTCTGTGTCCTCCTCCACACAGAGCTTTTTCTATTCTTTACACTCCATTGGCTTTGCCCTCCCTTCTCCTTTCACCAAACACAGCCGCAATCAGCCACCCCCCCCCCTTCAAATCACCATCTCCATCTGTGAGGGGAGTAAAAATCAATACAACACCAAACAATGTCTCATAGGCCTGAGGGTGCAGTGTGCAGAAAGGTCACAGCTATACATTATGTATGGTGGCCAGCTAATGGTCAGTGTGCGCACACAAATGGACTGTAAGCACTGTAAAGGCAGAAGCCTACACATACAGCACAAAACCACACACAGCAGCACAAATGCATGTAAACAAGTAGATGTAAGCACATGTACATTGCCAAGGTCCCCACAGAGACCCTCATAATGTCTCTGATAGAGGCGTGTTCAAAAGGGTCACATGCTCACTGATGCCTAAACACAGCAAAGCATTACACAGGCGCGTCTGATAATGGTCCGCATTCACAGCTGCATTCACGGGGCAACAAGCACACAAAAGAGAAAAACTGGCATAAACACATCCATTAACGTGTCTAACACTCGGGTCCATGGAGCTCATTCAGATATTATCTGTGAGATTGTCCAAAAACAGGGTCGCTGCTGTTCATATACAGTGGCTAGAAAAGTATGATTATTCCGCGGAATTACCGGGATTTCTACATACATTTGACAAAAAATGTAATTTAAAATGCGATTTACAGAAAAACACGCACACACACAGACATATATATATATATATATATATATATATATATATATATATATATATTTATTTACAAAGATTGGAAGGGATTTACACATGTCTCCTTCTGCAAAGCATATTGTCAGTAAATGATTCAAGTACAAAAACAATATACTTTTATGTTGAATTACTTTCAACATTCCTAAGAGTTTTCCAGTAGCTTCTAAAAAGTGCTACATCATTCATTCAGTATTCATAAATATTTGATCACACAGAAGCTGCGTTCAGTTTTTAGTTCCAAACATAAGCGATGATTCAAAACGTCAGTAAAACTCCATGATGAAATTGAAGTTCATGTTATCCAACAAAGCTGTGTTTTTGCCTCCTGTGATAAATCCTTCCCAGAATAACGGCGACTGATACCCAGGGGGTGATTCCTAGCTCTGCTGCCTCTCTAACCATCGTTAGTTTCGTCTGCAAACAACTTAAATGTCTGCAACAAATTATCGCAAGACAAGTTGCTCGTGTAGAGAGCTGGCCACGTCCGAGGGATTTCAGGGAGGTCTTTGTCCACAATTTCACGGAGATGCAGTGGATTTAAAACTTCAGGAGGACTCAACAACTTTGATGAATTATTGAAAGGCAGTAACTCGTCGTGTTACCTATCATGCCCAAGGAAGCCCGTTTCTGCAGAATAGTAGATGTGACACTTAGTGGTACATCATGAAAAAAATGGTTACATTTCACTTTTACAAAATATTCCTCTCATGAATCAGTAGAAAAACCACCTCATGCAACTTTAATTTTTTTTTTTTTTTTAATAAAAATCTGTTGTCTATCTGTTGGATTCTTTAATCCTGCTCATGTTCAGGTTCCTTTCCAAGAGTCTGTTTGCAGGTCCAACATTTGTTCTGTTCTGTATTGGTATGGGCGGTTATTGGCTTTTATTTTCAGACAGCTTTAGAAATATAATCCATGTTATTCAAACATATAAACAATGTTTCTGGTTATCAACATGATCTTAATCATCAACATCCAGCAGATGGAAAGATGCTGACTTGTTTGCGTGATACCCGACGCTGACGGCACCAGTTCGTGCCCAGAACCAGACGCCTGACGTCGCAACCTCCTTTTTCCACCGAGTGGCATCATGGCTACACCAGCTGGTGGAAATGCAAGTTAAGCTGATAAAAATGATATAATTTGAACTTAAGAAGCACTTTGTTTGTAGGAATAAAAGTTTAAAACTTGAGTTTAAAACTTGGTAGGGGACTATCTGCAATACCACCGTTCAAAACTAAATCACACTGGTGGTGTTACTGTAATGGTGACCACGGCGACTGGACTGGACATGTCAAATCAACAAAAGGACAAGGAGAAGAAACACAGGAAAAGTGAGAAAGACTAAATGTCCAGTTGTAGACTGCTGGGGAGCAGAGAAGATGGATCAGTGTGAAGTGTTAATTGCTTGGACATGCTGGCGAGGGCGGAGAGTGCATTATTTATAGAGAATAACAACATGACAGGAAACGCAGCGCTTGAAGGTTTACGCGTGTGTGTGTGTGTGCATGTGTGCGTGCGTGCGTGCGTGCGTGTGCACCAATACTGCTACAGGAGAGAGTCTGACCTTCATGTAGGAGTGCAGGAGTTGACACAAACGCGTCTGCACTGGGACAAGAGCTCAGGTTTAACGGGCATATTGAAAAGGTCAGAGCTGTCACTCACCTAAACCCACAGACGTGCACGTAAGGAGAGTCTGAGATTCACATCCACACACACACACACAGCTGGAGAGGCAGTGAGTGCATGCCAAAAACAATGAACCATGTCAAATTAGAGGAGAAGTCTGTGCTCTGTCTGCCCCGTCGTCTTTAGATTGGGACATACACACACAAAAATGCACGTCCACGTGCACAAGCCTGGGCTGCTGCCAAAAATCCTAGGAGCTGGCAGTGTCTTCACACACACACACACACACACACACACACACACACACACACACACACACACACACACACGCACACACACACACACACACACGCACCCAGACAGGGTCACTGGTGTATAAAGTTGTTTTTGTTGGGTTTATGGATAGTGATTGGTTGCTGTGTTGCTAGCCAGAGCTTTTTCCTTCTTTTATTTTCCCCCTCTGGTAACAGCTTTAACTCAACCCCGACAGCCCCGCAGCCGTCCTAATCTGCTTCCTGATTGGATGATTAGCCTCCACGCTCACTCCTTCATTTCCCTTTACCTTTTCACCAAAAAAAAAAAAAATCACTCCCATGCATACACACACACACACTCACACACACACACACACACACACACACACACACACACACACACACACACACACACACACACACACACACACACACACACACACACACACACAAAGTTGTGTTCACACACTGGTAAACACAAAGACACACATGAGCTGATCAGCATAAGAGATAAAAATACGGAGGGGGAGGGGAAAAGAGAGGCTCTATAAATATGGGTAAGCATGCTCTATATCGATGTTCCTTCATTTTATTTCTTTGATTAAAGCTTACACTTAATGTTATTTAGTTTCACAGGCACAGTTTTAATTAGCTGTCAGAATTTTGCATGTGGGGAAACTAAATAAAAAATACATACATCATATTAGATAAAGTAAGTTTCTAAAAGACTTAAACTCCTCCACTTGATGCGGGACATCTCCACCTAGCCGGAGAGGGCAGGCCACCGTTTTCCGGTCAAGAACCATGGCCTCAGATTTGGAGGTGCTGATTCTCATCTCAGCCGCTTCACAGTCAGTTGCAAACCGTCCCAACACATGTTGAAGGTCCTGGCCCGATGAAACAAACAAGACAACATCATCTGCAAAAAGCAGAGATGAAATCTTGTGGTTCCCAAACTGATCTCCTCCGTCCCCTGGCTACACCTAGAAATCCTAGATGTAGCCTAGATCCTAAATGAACAGAACTGGTTACAAAGGGCAGCCCTGCCGTAGTCCAACATGCACTGGGAACAGCTCTGACTTGCTGCCGGCAATGTGAACCCAGCTCCTGCTCCGGTCGTACAGAGACCCAACAGCCCTTAGCAGAGGGACAGGAACCCCATACTCACTGAGCACCCCCCGCAGAATACTATGAGGGTAGGTGGAGATGTCCTGCCTAAAGTGGAGGAGTTTAAGTATCTCAGGGTCCTGTTCACAAGAGGAAAAAATGGAGCGTTTGATTGACAGACAGGTGGATGCAACATCCACAGTCATGCGGTCATTGTACCGGATCGTCATGGTGAAGAAGGAGCTGAGTTGAAAAGCGAAGCTCTCGATTTACCGGTCAATCTACGCTCCCACCCTCACCTCTGGTCATGAACTTTTGGTAATGACCAAAAGGACAAGATCGCAGATACAAGAGGCCGAAATGGGTTTCCTCCGCAGGGTGGCTGGGCGCTCCCTTAGAGATAGGGTGAGAAGAAAAAGTAGATCTGCTTCTCCTTCACATCAAGATTCAGCTGAGGTGGCATCAGTATAGGATCCCCCTGGACGCCTCCCTACAGAGGTGTTCCAGGCATGTCCCACCAGGAGGAGACCCTGGGGAAGACCCAGGACACGCTGGAGAGACTATGTCTCTCATGTGGCCTGGGAATGCCTCGGGATCCCGTGGAAGAGGTGGAGGAAGAGTCTGGGGTGAAGGAGGTCTGGGCATCTCTACTCAGACTGCTGCCCCCGCGACCCGGCCGGATAAGCGAATGAAAATGGATGGATGGATGGATGGATGGATGGATGGATGGATGGATGGATGGATGGATGGATGGATGGATGGATGGATGGATGGATGGATGGATGGATGGATGGATGGATGGATGTTGCTTCTAACTTTATAACATTTTTAAGTGACATAGTCTCAACCAAAACGGACTGGCACACAGAATAAAATGAAAACTTTAATTGGCTGAATAATGTGTGCTAGTGTAAATAATAAAAAGTTATACTACGATAAATCCCACAACCACACAGGACAAACACGGAGCTCCAAATTAGATCATAATAAAATAATGTTAAAAATCTGAGGCTTTAAACTTGTTTTCTAAATTCCAAAAAGTGGTATTAAACAACAAAAATAACCATTTTAAACTCCATCTTTTCATGACTGGTTGCAGTTTGTGCATGTGTTTGTTAATGTCTCACCAAACAGCATGTTCAGCCCCGACAGTTTATTGGTTTTTGTTTGTTGTTTTGGTGTTCACCTCCTCCACCACCTGCTCCTCAGTTAGCTCCTCTTCCTCTTTTAGTTTCTGTGTAATAAATGGAAACAGCTCATTCAGGTACTTTGGCTTTGTTGCAAAATGGCTCGTCATAGTTTGTGTGAAAACATCCTGTCTAATTTTAATTTTGTCAAATGCAATGTTTGAGTTGCCAGACTCACGCGGTTGTTTTTATTGACTGCTAGTTTAACATTTGTTATTGAATCCTAGAAAAAGAAAAAAAGGGAAAATTACGGCTGCGGTATTCGATTGGCAATGCTGGCATTAACCTGTCAGCATTGCAGTGTTTTAACGTATCCATTATTACAGCCTTCATTAGTACTCGCAGTATTTCCACCACGTTTGTCCAAACAGATCAGAGCGATTGCTCTGCCCACGTGGCGTGCTTCATTTGATTGGTCGCACACTTATCCAGTGGCATACTGAGACAGCTTCTGCTGCCACCTGGGTATCAAAGTCGCATCCAGAGGGACCTGATACTTTTTTTGTATTAAGGTACAAAAGAATTAGACCGGCTGGCCTGAGTAGGCAAACTGTTCAACCACACCAGATTTTAAGACTTTGTTTTCCACCAATTGTCGCACTTGTGATGGTTATTTGCTAAAAAGCCAAATTCCAAAACCCTGCGCTGACACAGTGGTTTTCAAGGATATGATTGTGGGACCTTTACGCTGAATTAAATGGATTTATAGCTAAGAAGGACCGAAAACACAAATGCTGTCACATCTTGGCACTTGTTAGTTGACTTCTACGATCATTTTGCACTTTCATCATATGCAGACAATCTATCTTAATGCCTTTGGTGAATCTCTGACTTCTCCAGCACTGCTACCCAGAGACCTGTCATAGTGCCCAGAGTAAAAAAAAAAACTAAATGCCTTTTCTAAAATCCAAATATTTCCTCTAGTACTAAAATTTAATTATAGCTGTTCTTTGTGTTTGAGATACATCATAATTTCCAGCAAACTAACAAATCCAAAAACAGACTTGTCATAAAAAAATAATTTCACAGACGGTAAAAGGACAGTCTCAACGAGAAGTGAAGCAAGCACACACACGTGCATGTACACACACACACCCATACACACACACAAGGAAGGTAATGTTTTATACTGGCACTGCATGTTGCGCAGCTGTTTTTCCATCTTTGCAATGTCAGATTACCAGCAGCTGCTGTTAACATGAGGGAACTTGCTTTGTCTTGTCCACAATAATAACTCTTACCGATATTCAACATTACCTTTGACAGCACAGGGAGATATGTCACGATAAAACAGTCATCCAGTCTGCGAGTCAAAGACAAATTTAGAAGTACAAGCCCGCACATGCTCCTTTACTGGTAAAAGGCTGCTGAAGGTGATAATATATTCACCTTTTCACCACAATAAGTCTCTACACTACATGTGGCTGGCACAAAATCCACCCACGGTGCGTGTCAGATGGGTGGGACGTTGCATTGTTTTGGAAGTTTCAGCACTGCTGACGGGAATTAATTGTCTTGTATTTGCTACCTGACACGGTTTTTGAATGCAGAGTACCTCCAACCCTGGCAGCTGGTGATATGAAGCTCAGCTGGATATTTGCATTGATGCCACAAATGAAACTGTCCAGGTGGTTCCTTCGACAGATGAAAAGACAGACAGATGTCAGAGGACACGTAGGCAGGCAGCAGGAATGCCGTACTCATCAGGCGATACGTCCGTTAACGCTGGATTATTTATTAAGTCTGAAGCAACTCTGTCATAATCCACGCTCTAACCGGCTGAGCCTCGAGCGTGCCCGTAAGAAGGGCGTACCCAATATATAGACAGATTTCCCAGATGAATCGGAGGACCCGATGCAATATAGTCCACATGCAGCTAATGAGAGGCCAAGTTTCATCTCAAATCCACTGCGATGGGATTTCTTCGGGTTCAAGTGCAAACATTTCATTTTTTCAGCTGAGCTCTCCCGGCTTTGTTTATATTTTATTTTCTTCTTGAGAAAATCATCGCTGTGGCTGTACAGCTGGTTCCCATTCTTGTGAAAGCATTTAATCAAATAATTTGTTTCTCTACTGTAACATCTGGAGTCAGATTGTTTAATTTTTCTATCAAAGCATGAAATCTCCTGTCCAAAAAGTTAACACATGCAGCTTTTAATTGCCTTGGAATGGATTAATGATGGAGGTAATCGGTTTTAGTATGCTTTATTAGTCTGCCCTTCTGTTGTCAGGACAGTTGTGAAGGCTTTCAATTATTATGGGATGCTAGAGGATGACTGGACTCTAATCTTGACTATAGAGATGTGTTCAGTATATTTGATATCCTGTTTGATTTCCCTTCATTCTTCCACTTCTATTCATTCTGACAACACACGCATGACCGACTACTGACACGTGAGCTGATATTCTGACTTATATCACTGGTTTCTGAGCAACTTGGAACAAAATTTGTGGCCTTTCTTTCGTCAAATGTCACATTTTTCTTTACTTAACCCTGGAACCGCCAGCTTTCTAGGCCCCCCTGCAAACGCCACAACCGTGTCACAGACTTCCAGCTGTAATTTCGTTGTCGTTGGTAACACTTTTTCTCCTTTCGCCACTTTTTCTCCTCTCCTATTGCAAAAGTTGCAAGGCTTCTTGCAGTGAGCCGTGTCTGTCCACATTTGTTTTTGTTTGCTACCTTTCCAAATCTGAACTATAAAATTGCAATCTTCTGGCTTCTTCTCTTCCC